>JBBBDQ010000328.1:600000-977500 GCA_037127315.1 Ascarosepion bandense | reverse complement strand
GCAACCAGTCTACCGCAGAAAGCAATGGCAACCTACTGCGGGATAATCTTCTGCCCAGTCAGTCATGTCTCTTTCGAGACATGCTCGCACAAGCGTGTATCACGTATGGCACTTAACTGACTGACTATTTTCTATGGGGCTACCTGAAGTCAATTGTTTACAACGATTGTCCTAACACGCTGGCTCACCTGAAGAACAACATTCGTCAAGCTGTCGCCAACATACCCACCGCTGGAAAGAGTTGATCAAAACTTCAGACTACGATTAACCCAGTGTATTGAGCAGAATGGACGCCATCTGTCATCTTTAAAGCTTGTAAAACATAAAATTTAAATGTTGTAATTGATGCTGTTTAAAGAACTACATGTATATCTGCATTACTTTTGTTTTATTTGTTATTCCAAAAAACAATACAATTGGAGTAGATAGACTAAACTATCGCCCGGTTCACACTCCATCCACGTCTATTGAACAGGTGAAGAGGCTCATCCCTTGTTTCCTGTTTAGGATGCGGTTTCCGGTTTTCTCTTTTCCAATCTCTTCAATCTTATGTAGCGTTACCGCCTTGCTCGGGGTGATATGATTAAAAAAAAAAAAAATAAGCAAGTTGCTCTGCCTCACCCTGTACTTAATGGAAACAGGGTGAGCAATAACTGATCAGTACTGAAAACAAAACAAGATATCCCTAGACATGGGAAGTGGAACCAGAACCTCCCTGCCTTGGAATGTCAAAGGAGAAGAACTTGTTATGAAGGTGGGCATAATGAAAAGAAAACAAACCTATCATTGAAGATAAGACATATCGTTACAAATTTTGACTCTCGTGCAACTGGATGTATTAATAAATAAATTTAAAAATTAACTTACTCTTCACATTAAAATCAAAATATCCAACCTTAAGCAAATCATGGCAGTACATCCCCCTAAAGGAAATAAAATGCTATTAAGAATAAAAAGATCTCTTATAATCTCTCCTTTTATTTGACATCTGAAAGTAAATTGTAAATAGATCTCCCACGCCCCCTGAAAAATACAAAAACAGAAAAAAAAAGTTTATTCAACTGAAAATTTATAATTTTCAAATGATGGTATTGATAAAAATCATAAAAAATTTCTCTCTATTATAAATACCATTGTGTATTTGTGTGTATGTGTGTGTGCATATGTCTGAAGTTCATTGTTGTTTTTTCTTGGCCGAGGTACGTATTGTATTTCAAACGCGGCCCATGTTATGTTCTGGACGCAAGGATGCTCTTCTTCCCCAAATTAATTCCATTATTTATAAATACAATTGTAGTTGTGGAGCTGACTACATAGGGAGAACAACTCACCATCTTGACATGAGAACAAAGCAACATGTCCTAACTAAGAAAAAAAATCTACAACTTACCTCAAAATGGACTCATCCCAAATACTTACGGTTCCACCATTTGTGAGCACCTTTTAAAGAATAGAGAGTGTGCAGTGAATTTTAGTGAAGATTGGTTCACTATTGTATCCCGATCTCACTCTTTATTCCATCTTAAGGTGCTAGAGGCTTTATATATTGGGTCCCGCAAGTCTGCACTGTGCAAACAGCGTGAATTGTTGGGGTTGGATATTATTAACCTCTAGCTCTTTGCATTCATAATTTTTTTCCCTCTCATTTTCTATGACACACTTTATTTTAATATATATATATAATATAAAGGAACACAATCATGGCTGTCAAGTAATATGGCTTTGAATGTATACCTTTGAAAAAGTGTTGGCTGAAAGGTACCTAAGGTATAACATGACGTCCATTTTGTTTAAGTCTATGTTTTGTTTCTGTGGGTACAAATCTCTTATATATATATATTACTCATCAACTTTTGCTGTATCACAGCTCATCAGTGTGGCTAGACACATCCACTTGCTTCTGGCCATGATCAAAACTCAACTGATTTGGTGTCAGTCAGAGTCACTACTCCCTATATATATATATATATATTTACCGATAAAATGCAGCCGTAACTTCTACTCCAACAGTTTCTTTCCTCGCACTTCCCGACTGTGGAATTCTCTTCCAAACGATTGCTTCCCCGACGGCTACAATCTCCAGGAGTTTAAATGTAAGGTCAATAGACACCTTCTAACACACTAACCTGCTCCCATTCTATCAAACACTCTTCCCATCTGCCCAACCCTCATCCTCGGTATCCTTACTCATCTGTCACCTTCCTCCTGACATTCCCTATGTCTAACCACTCCTTCTCTTTACCTTCCCCTATGTAGCCCCCTGCGCAATAGTGGCAGTGGAATGCCTTGCTTGGGGTGAGATGATTAAAAAAAAATATATATATTATTTTAATTTAGAAATCAGCCAATTATGCTACCTTGGTTTCAACCTTTCAGTATTTTCAGGCATTTTACATTAACTGATTATCCAATGCTTTTTAGAACACACAACTGGAAGTTTAAAATATGGAGGGGTATATATATATATATATATATATATATATCCCTCCTGTCCTGCTCATGAGTCGGCGTCGGCTCAGTTTATTCTATTTACTACCAGTTATAAAAGCTCTTACTGCGTTTGTTCTTTAACGGTGCTGTATTTTTTATTTTTTTGCAATAATTATGCTGTCGGGTATATTTGTATTTGTGTGTGTGTATATATATATATATATATATATATATATATATATTACGGAAATCAACAAATTTTAACGAAACTTGGTTATAAGCAACCGGCAATTTGAAATGAATTCTTTGAACATTATTTTTGATCGATACTCGTATTTAAGTAGATATTCTGTTTTTGATGAAACAATATTATATATTTATTTCTACCGAATGTATGTTAAATATAAGAGACAATGAATGTCTATTATGTTTAATCATGAGCCGTTCTAAACGTCAGTGATGGTGGATGTTATTGTGTTACCGTCTTAATAACCTCTCTGAAGATGGTTCATGTGAGCCGAAAGCGTAGATCTAACTTAATAAAAAATTATCCAAATGTTGGAGAATTTTTGTCTTTATTTTCAACTGAAATTAAAGCCAAAATATGATGTTTAGAACGGCTCATGATTAAACATAATAGACATTCATTGTCTCTTATATTTAACAATATATATATATATAATGTTCCCTTTTGTCACACTCGTGGAATAACCTGTGAGGAAATAGCTAATAATCCTCTCAAATATTATGCCCTCATTTTTGATGGCAGGGGTAAACTCGTTACTTAATAAAAAAACATCTTCTACCAAAAATAGTCCTGGGTATGATGATAAACTACATCTGACAGCAAGGCCTTTGGTCAGGAGGTTTTGAAACATGTGGAACAATCTTCTAGTTGCTGTTGATATCAGGTCTATCTTGATTTGAGGTGGTAACACTTCTTAAAGTCCTAGCTATGGGCGAATAGTGAACCCCTAAACAAAAATAATACATTTGTCAATATTTCTGAGATGAGGTACTATTTACATTATTTGGACTATTGTCCTCATCTTTGTTGCCATTTGTATGACGTTTCAGCCACTCCAGCTTTCTTCAGGTGATAGGAATTTTGAACAGAACCCTTTATTACAATCACTGAGGTATATCATTTCCATCCCTTTTGCATAGACTCTCTTTTTAGTAGTCATGAGTTATCTCCCTCTAACCCTGTAAGTTACTTGTTCACCACTGCTGTAGCCTGGTATTGAACTCACAACTCTTTGAGTCAAGTCACAGGAATTAACCAACATCTATATCCTTAAGGACAAGAACAACTGAATTTTTGAGGCTTATAAACCTACTGTTCAGTAACCCCTTTTTTACCAGAGTTCATATTGCAATTTATTTGATGTTAATGGTTTCTCTAGTATTTTTTACCAGAGCTCATATTGCAATTTTTTGATACTAATGATTTTCTCTAGTACTCTGAAGTACTGGTTCCCATATTGTGTTCATCTCTATGCTTGGTTGGCTTAGGAGATTTTTGTAGCCTAGCATATGTGCTGATTCCTTAAGTTTACATAGTTTCCAGTGGTGTTCTCTATCTATTATTTCAATTTCATCCCATAGTGGGTGATGATCCCCTTTTCTCCCTCCATATGAGATCAGCTACATTTGATTTTCTATCTCCCCTCATGTTACAGCTTTGCGATGTTCTTGTAGCCTTACCTTAAAGGAGCAGCCTGCTTCTCCTTTATATTTCTTTCCACAGCTACAAATGGCAACAAAGATGTGGACAATAGTTTAAGGACACATAGCCCAGTGGATATAGATGTTGGTTAGTTCCTGACTTGACTCTTAGAGTTGTGAGTTCAATACCAGGCTACAGCAATGGTGAACAAGTAACTTGCAGAGTCAGAGGGAGATAACTCATGACTTCCAATCGAGGCTTCATGCAAGGAATGAGGATGGTATACCCCAGTGATTGTAATAAAGGGTTCGGTTCAAAATTCCTAGCACCTGAAGAAGGCCGGAGCGTACAATGGCCGAAATGTCGTACAAATGGCAATAAAGATGAGAACAACAGTCTGAATAATGTAAATACTGTGATTTTTGCTGTCTGTTAAAGTGCTTTGTAATCTTTAAGCACCAGTCTATAAGATCTGATTAATGTTCTTTAAAATTTCTAAGATTATTTGAAACAACTTTTAACCAGTGATCTGAGAAAATGTTTATATATAGATAATTGTTTAGATGTTTCTGAATGAGTTTGATGTCATGTATGACATCTATATGAGAGTTTAGATGTGATGATGCTGTTAACATCTAACACAGTCTATCCCACAAGTATGGAAGACCAATTGTCTTCCCATGAACATGAGAGGGGCTGCCAGGGGCACATGAGGAAGAGGAGAAGGCCGAGAGGGACATTATGGATTATATTCTCTTAGAGACCAGTCGCACATGGCATTTGGTCAAATAAATATCCTATTTATTATACTTACAACTGGTACATGACTGAAATAATATTTGGCTTTGTAGAATCTTACAGTATTGAACAAAAGTACCTGTAGTAAAACAGTGGTTCCCATCCTTTGTTACCCAATGCACCCTTTTCATCATAAGTCAGAATGTTATCATCCCCAACCTTTTCAAGATTTCTGACTCCAAAGGAGCATACCAAATATTATTGAAAATCACCATTCTTTTCCATAATTAGTACATGGATTATTTACATGGATTACTTTTATAGAGGAGTTTTGCAAATTTAATAGCAATACAAAATTTTGATAAATGCTTAAACTTAAATACATATACAGTAATTTGTTTTAATTTTTAACTAATTATTAAATAAATAAACAGATACTTCAAGAAGCAAAAAGTTTGATAGAATACCGGGGTATTTTAATTCAATAATACATTTAATAAAAGGTTAGGTTATTTAGACCAGTTTTATTCTGAAAAAGATTATAAGCAATGAGAGATTTGTGAAAAGTAAAATCACTCCCCCACCCACTATACTGGAGTGATTTTCTCTGTGGTTGAGAACCCTTAGTGCAACCTATCATGTGTTTTATTTTTTTAATGTTCAATATTTTTAATGTTTTCAAATATTTGTTCAATTTTAATTAAATTTTTGTTTTCAATTTTTTTCAGATTTTAACCAGTGCTCTTTGTTTATTAAAAAAAAAATCTAACACCACTCCCATATCCAGATTTCACATTTTTATGATGTTTTGTGTCATCAGGACCAAATCAGGAAATTGTTAAAAGGCTTTCAAAGCTTAGCAAAAGAAAGTTTTATTCTAGTTGGTACATCAGTTGTGAAAAGAGTCTGTCATCCAGCTGTCTCAGGGAAGCCAACAATTATCTTGCAATGCTTCAAGGGTACTGTACCAAAACAGTAATTGGTCAAGCTAAAATTTTCAGCGTCTCTATTCCAGATGATAGATCACTGGAGCCTATGGATTTTTCATTATTCACTTTGTTGAGCAAATCACAGTGCAAAGCATGTCTGAATAAATTGTAACATGCATTCCTTAAATAAGAGTTTTCTGGAAAAGAGAAAGTTTTCTGAGGAAATTTCATGATGGTTTTCTGAAGTGGTCTCAAAAGCTGATAAAGCAAAAAAGACACATAGTGTCTACCTTTTAACAGTTGTAAAATCTCCTTGCTTTAGAGTGGAAACAAATAAAGCTTTTATTTACTGTTAGCATCTGAGTCCTTTAAGTGGTCCACAGTACCACAGATCTGCACTCTAAGTGAAGAAAATAAAAGTTTTTCATATTGTTTGATATTATAAATTAATCATTTATAGACATCGAGATTTTAGGAACTAGTTGTGCCATCTTTCTTGACGAGAAACATGGATGGAAACAAACAAGAAATCCACTGTATGGCTTTGTCCCGCAAACAGTTTCTTGGGGTTAACACGGTAAACACTACCGCACTTGCAGTTGCTGCAGCCCCAAAACAGTTTTTGTCTGCCGCTGCTTCGGCCATGCCAACTTGTTTTTCACAGCTTCCTGCAGTCCCACTAATCCCGACCAACTGTGCCAATCCTGGAACGTTTAATTTCAATTTTAACTTTGGACAAACATCGAAAAATACAGAAGCCTCTTCACCAATTATTATGACAGCAGCTGGATCAGATCTTGTCCCCCCTAAGACATCACCCAGAACATCAACCCCAGCTACCACGACCGAAAAGCCATTCAAATGCAATATGTGCGGCCAACAGTTTGCCCGAAGGGACACGCTACAATGCCATCAACGAACACACACTGGCGAGCGTCCATACCCTTGTGACACATGCCCGTTACGATTTGCACGGCGGGACACTCTTCAGTGTCATCGTCGGACACACACTGGCGAGAGACGGTTTGCATGCGATATCTGTTTGCAGAGATTTGCCCGACGTGATACTCTACGCTGCCACAGGCGGACTCATTCTGGGGACAAGCCGTTTGCTTGTGACCTGTGCATTCAGCGGTTTGCAAGGCGGGATACATTGCAGTGTCATAGACGTACACACTCTGGAGAGAAGCCATTTGTTTGTCAGTATTGCAATAAACGATTTGCACGAACCGATAAGCTGCAGCGTCATCGCAGGACACATTTGCGCGGTGCCAATAATATCAATGTTGTCAGTAATAGCAGTAACAGCTCAACTAATTGCAACAGCTGTGTCAGAAGCCCCGATGCCAATTTAAATGATAACTGTGCTCCTTCCGAAAGTAATGCTAATAACCAAAACTCTCAACAAGGCAACAACAGTAGGAACAATACTGTAACCAACAACAATGGTAGTGTCATCACAAGCAACAACAATAACAATAACAACAACAACAACATTGGTTCTCCTGTCTCTCCGTCAGTTACTACCACAGCCATTAACCAAACCAATCATACCACTACACATTCAGTTCCCTGTAGCAGCCAGCATCTCCACTCCAACAGTAATGTTACCATGGTAACTCCACATCACCATTCTCCCCATCCACCCCAGATGCCCCCAACATCATCTGTTGTTTCTATGAGCTCAATGTATCCACAGACTACAGGCGGGTTTATACCCCCATCTCTACCAAAAACAGACAGGTTCCCTGCAAATATGACAAACCAACTTTGGCAAATTTTCTACTGATATATAATCTTAATTATTTATATATTCCAGACACACGCACACACATGCAAATAAACAATTATATATATATATATATATATATATATAAATTTTTTTTTTCCAAACATGTTTTTGTGAAATATTAACATGTTCTCTCATTTTTTAATGAAAATTTTCAATTTTCTGAATTTTGTTGTTTTGTTTTATAAGTAAATTTAAATTGAAATAAAATTTAAATTGAAATAAAATACACATGAAAATTTCTGTTCAAATGCTGTCACCTTGAGTGACATGAAATCGATTCCATCAAACATGAGAATGCTGGAATTAAAAAGCAGTTGTATAAACATACACAGAATGATCTTTGAAAAACAATTGTAGTAACATTCGAAAATACTCAGGAGGGAGGGGAATAATATAAAATAATAATAAATATGAACTTTGGCAAAATTCAGTCAGTTAAGTATTGGATACACATTTGGGCAATCATGTCTGGAAAGAGACATGGCTGATTGGGCAGAAAATTTTCCCACAGTAGGTTGTCATTACTTTCTGTGGTAGACTGGTTGCCAACCAAGGTTATAGAACCTAAAATGTCTTTCCATTTAACCCATAGCTGGAGGGACAGATTAATACCTTTCTCAAGAGTATTTGCATGTAAGTGAATGCAACGAATTCACTTGGTAAAATTACGATAAGACAACTAATTTAGAAATTTGAAAACTTTTCAAAATTGATAGACAGAACTTGTCAATATTATTTAATTAAACATGTTTGAAAGAATTATTGCTGCAACATACACCTTATATATATTTCATTACTTAAATGTTGTTTTAATGGATGCCTGTATTTGAGTAGATGCTCCGTCTATTTATTAAACAGTATATTTATTTATTTTCATCTACTGGCCTGAATATTCAAGAAATCCTATTAATGAAAGATATGTGCTCTCGAGCAGGATTTGAACCTGTGTACCCCTTGGTAGGAGAAACCATCATTATATCCAATGTGCTTATACCAACTTAGCTACTGAATAAGTCACCACTCAAGCACTAATAAAGCACTATTCAACTTTGATTGGTGATATATTTTGTAGCTGAGTCAGTATATGCACATTAGATCTAACGATGGTTTCTGCTACCAAGGGGGACACAGGTTCAAATCCTGCTGGAGAGGGTATATTTTTAATTAATAGGTTTTCTCAAATATTCAGGTCAGTTAACAAAAATAAATATACTGTTTAATAAATAAACAGATCGTCTACTCAAATATGGGCATCCATTAAAAATAATGTTTAAGCAATATATATAATATATATATATATATATATATATATATATATATATATATATATATAAGACATTATGACATTCATTATATATCTATATCTATCACGTTTAAATAAAATATATTTCATTTATATATTTGAGGAAAAATGATGTAATTTTTTATATATCGGAACAATGTTAGGTAAATGAATAACAAAGTGGAAAGAAAAATTCTCAGCAACCTGTTTTGTCCTCCAGAAGGACTTCATCAGACTGAAGTAATGTTTTTGTTGATGGTATTATATATGTAGAATATGATGTGAAAATTTGCTTAGGTAAAGCCTGGATCATCTTGAATCTATAGAGAGATGGTTAATGTTTCTTTGATTTGGCCTTGTGTCATACTTAACTGAACTCCCTACAGCTTACAGATTTATCCAGAATTATCATCATCAGAATTATCAGGTTTTCATCAGAAGGTTGATTGTCGGCAGGTTGGAATGTGTGGAATGGTGTGGGAATAAAAATATACATTTTTCATGTTAAAATAGAAATTTATTACAAAGAAAGAATAACAAGAATTTGTGGAAACTAATGTTCAATGAGAAAGTTAAAGGTATCAAGATTTATAGAAAATGTTCATAGCAGTAATTGTTGAAAAAGTATATGCGTACATATGTATTATGTATTTATTCAGTAGGAATGTTTTTGGATGGAGAATAAATAAAAGGAATCAGCAGAAGGAAAGAGAAAGAGGACAAATGTCTGAGTCAGCTTAAAGCTTCTCTCGTTACATTTTAGCTTGTCATCTTTGCAGCTGTAAGGAGATGGTTAATGTTTCTTTGATTCGGCCTTGTGTCATACTTAACCGAACTCCCTACAGCTTACAAGTTTTATCCAGAATTTTCATCATCAGAAGGTTTTCATCGTTATTAGAAGGTTGGTTGTCGGCAGGTTGGAATATGTGGAATTGTGTGGAATAGTGTAAGAATAAAATATACATTTTGCATTTTAAAATAGAAAATTATTAAAAGGAAGAATAACACAAGTTGTAGAAGTTAATGTGCAATTAGAAAGATTATTAAGAATTTAAGGGTAGAGTTTGTGTTCAAAGAGAAAGGTATCAAGATTTGTAGAAAATGTTCATAGTAGTAATTGTTGAAAGAGTATATGCGTACATACGTACGTATTTATTCAGTAGGAATGTCTTTGGATGGAGAAGAAGTAAAAGGAATCAGCACACGAGAAGGAAAGAGAAAGCAAACAAATGTCAAAGTTGACTTGAAGCTTCTCTCATTACATTTTAGCAGTGTCTTTCGCTGCTCTCCTCTAAGTCTGACTGACTGCTGATTGTAATCTAGATTTTTTGCACTGACTCGTGAAGTCCTTTTAGGTCTTGCAAGTAGCTTCCATTGGTCAAAAATCAGTTTAACACCTACTTGCAAAATCCAGGTTTTGACTTTTTCTTTAAGCACATGGTAAATCCTTTTTCTATTTGGGGAAAAACCAGGATTTCACATGTCATTGTGAAATTTTGTAAAAGTGAAGAAGGTTGATTTTTAATTCTTAATTTCCTATCCCTACAGTCTTACATAAAATGAATGTAATCTGATCTACCAGACAACCTCAAACCGATATTCTTTCAAGTCATATCAAGCCATTGCAGAAGTGGTGTTAATGTAGGGTGACACTGCTAACAAAAACCCTTTAGATGATGAAAACTACACTTGGATGCTGAGGGCTATATTTAACATCTCTTAGAGACAACATCCATGTAAATCACAGCTATTTGGATATTCCACTGATATTTATACAATCTTACGTGAATGCGCGGAATGCCTTTTTCAGGACACTGTTGATTAGAAAAAAAAGAGCTTGTGTGTGATTTACTGCTGTGGACACCTATCAATGGTGCAAGACAGGCTGGTCACCCAGCAACCAGGAAGGGGCTACTCAACACCATTGACTTAGTGCTGAGAAAACACAGCACCAAAAAAACTTTACTTTTTTTTATAAGTTAATAAAAGTAATTTATTAAGAATTAAAACTTTAATTAATGAATATTTTTCTTCAAATAAGGCATTTGAAAAGGCATTATGTAAAATATGAACCAGTTCTCATTTTTAATTATTTTTTATAAAGTAAATCATCAATTATTTTTTATAAAATATATTTTAGAATGTCGATTCACTTTATTAGAAATTAAATGACATTATGATTTACTTTATTAAAAATAATTTTAAAAAATGCTCCATTTTTGTTTGCACGTGTTTTATTTAATTTTTATGTCAATTTACTTTCTTAAAAAATAATTAAAAACGAAAAACTGTGTCTATACTTCTAAGATGAATTAGTATTTACACTATTTACATTGTTCAGACTATTGTCCTCATCTTTATTGCCATAATTACAACATTTCCATGTCCTCAAGGGCACATGGCCTGTTGGTTAGCTCTAGTGACTTCACAACAAAGAGTTGTGACTTCAATACCAGGCAACAGTAATGGCGAACAAATAACTTACAGTTAACTTAAAGGGAGATAACTACCAGAAGTGGCATCACACATGGAATGAGAATGATATACCCCAGTGATTATAAGAGAGTACAATGGTTGAAACATTGTAGTAATGGCAATAAAGATGAGGATAATAGTCCAAACAATGTAAATAGTGTGAACAAAAAATTGGTTCATGTTTTACAGAATGCTTTTTCAAATGCCTTATTTTTATTTGTTAATTTAGATTTTATTTCTTAATAACTTTTATTCACTTATAAAAAAAAAGTTAAGTTTTTCTCATACTGAGTTGTCTCAGTCTTCGTTCACTGGTGTTGAATTGTCTTGCAACCTTCTCCAGCCACCACCTATATTGATTAGCTATGTTATGACATAGAATGCAACCCTAATGACCTTGATTCAGAACTGTGATGGAATATCCTAGCTAGTTTGACTGAATTAACTAAAATTATATGTGTGTAGGAGGGGGATATTTGAAAACAAGAGGGTAGGTTACAGTTATGCACTAAGAGAAAATGCTAAAGATGGAGGACCTTGAATGTGTGAATTTAAAATAATTCAGTGTCCCCATGTTTGTTTTTTTATATTTCTCTCTTTCCTTCCTATATATATATATATATATATACTAGCAGTATAGCCTGGCGTTGCTTGGGTGTAATAAAAGCTTTAAAACTAATCCATGGTCCTGGATCTCAGACTCAGCCTGAAGAATATTTGTATGAAGTTTGGTGAGAATCGGATAAAAGTTGTGGATTTGTATAAAGGAAATACAAACAGATAAACAGACACACACACAAACATCTTGCCTTTTATATATATATATTATCGATTTTATGCACTATTGTAAGAACTGCAACTTTGAAACTTCTGAATATCGTTTCTTATGTCTTTGTCTATGAGTGCATCAAATTTAATTAAAATCAGACCACTCCTTCTATAACCTGATTTTTTTTATTATCAATTTTCGATATTTATTGGGGGTACCTCAACACAAAACCTAGCTAAGAATACTCACAGTCACTTATAGTACAACTGTGTAAATTTTCAAGAAAATCAGTTCAGCTGTTTTGGAGTCTATAGGTAATGGACACACACACACGCAGACAAAATTCCATTTATAAATAAGTTTTATATATATAATTCCATCAACAAAAGCATCAATTTAGTCTGATGAAGTCCTTCTAGAGTACAAAATACATTACACAGGGGCTTACGGCCTATCACGTTGAATACACCTGTTCTCGCTCGATCGCCAAAGTTAAGCAACGTTGAGCCTGGTCAGTACTTAGATGGGTGACCACTTGGGAATACCAGGTACTGTCAATGTATAGTGACGGATATGCATTGTGGTGCAGTGGATGTCGGCTTGGAAAGAGAAATCGGTGAGCCGAGTTCGAATGCCAGTTGAATACTCTGCATTCACTTCAGCACTGTTACCCTTGGGAAAAGTATTAATCCGTCCCTTCCCTCCAGTTATGAGTTAAATAACAAGAGCAGGACTTGGGGACCCTGCACTTAAAAAAACAAATCCCAATGAATCTTGATACTCAAAAAAGAAAAATGTATTACTCGACACAAAACTTATATAAAAAAACAACAATAAATTGTTGAAAGGAAAAGGTATTACCAGCAATAAATAAATAAAAAATTAGTTGGCAATAAATGACCCATCAAGGTTGATTTGCCATAAAAACAAAACAACCAACCAACATTACACGGAATTTTTTCCACTTAGTTATTCATTTGCCTAATATACAGTATAAATGTTGTATTTTTATTTTTTTATTTTTTTTTTCAGATATTATAAAAAATATGACGAGCATATATATAACAAAGTTTCATGGTAACCAAATGAATTTTCAGACACTTTGGTTTTTTTGCCTATATTTGTACCTTTTGATATTTATGGTAGGAAGGACAGTAATAGTTGCCACTGACAAATACCAAACAAAATGGCACTGTCTTAATTTTAAGTATCTGACGATCGGTACTGTCGATGTTTAACTTTGAGTTGTACATATGATTATCATGATTTTAATAAAATCCAAAAGCCATAACATTTACATTATATGTGGCTCTGTCCATGGGGTATTGAGCACTGTCTTAAAAATATCAATAATAATCCAAATTTAATTGGAATTATGTTTCGATTAAATAATTATTTATGTTGTATGTGTGCGCATGTAGGTATGTATGTAAGCATGTTTGTGTGTGTGTGTGTGTGTGTATATATATATATATATATATATATATAGGGTGTAGCAGAAATAATTTTAAAGGTTGGAAAAAAGACCAATGTAATTAAAAGAAAATTTATGTCACTGTTTAAACACATGGCTACAGTTTTTTTTATTCATTTGGTTTTAAAAAAATGACATCATACAAATGGTGGCCTCTATTCATCATACACTGTTGTGGATTTTTTTTTACAATCATATCGCCCAAAGCAAGGCATTTTACTGCCACTATTTTGCAGGGGGTTACATTGGAGGAAAGTTATGAGAAAGAGTGACAGGATATAGGGGGTGTCAGGAAGTGGGCAAGAGAAGGATGAGAATACTGATGAGAGTAGAGTGGACAAAGAAAGGAGCATGAGAGAGAGGATGCAGGTTAGTAAGATAGGAGATGACTATTGACTTTACATTTAAATTCTTAGAGATTGCAGCTGTCGGGGAAGCAAGTAAACGGAAAGGAATTCCACAGGCGGGAAGTGCGAGAAAAGAAGCTGCTGGAGTAGAATTTGCATTTACATTTTATTAGTTTCACAGTAAAAGGGTGGGACCTAGTTGCTAATCTTGTGGCTCAAGTAAATTTATATATAGGGGTACCAGAAAGCTAAGTTCATCAGAGCAGAAGCCATGAAAGTATTTTAGAAAGTATTTTAGTGTTGACTGGTTCACTGTTGTGTCCCGGTTGCAATCTTTGTTCCATTGCAAGGTACTAGAGGCTTTATATATTGGGTCCCGCAAACTTTCCCTGTGCAAACAGCATGAATTGTTGCGGCTCACTATTATTAGCTCTTTGTATTTGTTTTTTTATCCTCATTTTTCATCACGCACTTCTGTATTTTAATCATAGTTTAAATCTCTTGTAGAGGCCTGATGATCAGGTGTGGAACTGCTTGCTTAGCATTTTTTTTTTTTTTTTTACTATTTTATAATGTGTAATATTAAGCTACATACTTTCATCTCTTTACTTGTATATATATATATATATTTTTTTTTTCGGCATATTCTTTATCAGCCTCTACTAAGGGTAATACACACAGACATCATGTAGTCAGTAATTTTTTTTATTCTGTGATTTGAGTCTTTTATAGCAGCTTGGTCAAGATTTTATGCTGAAGGGGAATTGGTATACTAATAGCATGCAAGTACCAACTAAATTCATGGGAGGGTGGCATATGACTAGTGATAGAAAATAAAGAGGGAAATAAACACAAGAATAATTTGCCCAAACTGTGCTCATTGGTACAGGAACAATAACACAAAAAGCAAAAATGTGCCAGACAATGCTGGGTCATTAAAAGCCCCATACTATTATGTATATGTATATTTGGGAAGCAATCTTCTTTTTAAGCACGTTTTGTTGAATATGACTGACAATGAAAATTTTGTTAATTTTTTTCAGTATTCTAGCATGTTTCCATTTTTGCTGGAACTAAGGAAGGTAAAAATGTTCCATAATTATTTTTCCAAACACTTTCAGCGACTTTTCTGGCCATTCTCAAATGTGTTACATTTTTATTGTCATTAAATTACAGTACAGACAAAACAAGAGGATATAATAACAACAGCGGAAATATAACAATGCGAATGGCCAGAGATGTAGAACCACTCACATACAAAGATATTAAATTCTACCACACACCATATAAATAAAAAAAAAAAAGACCGGGACGCACCAGCAGCTGAGGAAAAAAGCCCTGAGGAGTGAGGACATCACAATAGTGCTTTCATGAAATGTCGAAGTTGGCATAACTCTTCTCAGTTAAGTGACAAACTTCTCCACATTAATCCTATTAACACTCTATCTCTATCTTGATACTGAGCACTTTACAACAACAACCTGCTTGCCAAAATATCCTTTTATCAGTAAACCACTGAAAAAACAGCTATCTTGGCACTAAGTATCATCAAAACTCAGAACTATAAATAAATATATATATTTATTCCACATAATTAATACGTTCATTGGGAATAAAAAAATTGTCCCACTAAAGTGGAACAACATATAAAAGGGATTTGTGGACCCAAATGTTCATATTTGCTACTTATTGAATATAACACATGAAAAAGCACCCATAGGTTCAATATAGTCACAGGGTTTCAATTTCTATGGCCAGTAGATAAAAACATATACAAAAATAAGTATAATTTAATGAAAACAAAAGTGTCTTCTTTTTTTAAATTCTTGAAAATTCTAAATCTTCAAAAAGGTTATGATGATGAGGTTAGGAATCAATTTAACGACAGGGTAGAAAAATGTGAAAAAAATACTGAGTATGAGGAATGCTATATACCTGATATTGATATATAAATTGTTCATAACAAAATGACAGCAAAAATTTGTAATGGTAATATTGTTTTCTTATAAAGAAAAATTTGGTATTCATTGACTGGGTATCCATTACTGTTTGTGGTTGGAATTTCTAAAATAAATTTTTTTCAGGAAAACAAGTTTCTCAAGTTCGGCAGCTATTATTGTTTTTTCCAGTATTTATGGTATATTTCCAGTATTTCCTTTTTGTTTTTAAAAATCATTTGACCCCCAAGCAAGACAAGACTGCTATTCATGCACAGGAGGTTACAGTGAGAGAAAAGACTGGCCACAGTGGGTATTGAAGAAAGGATGAAAGATAAATGGGATTCAAGAAGATAGAAGATGGTAATTGATGTTGCATTTAAATTTTTGGAGATTGTAGCTATTAGGGAAGCAAGTAAACAGAAGGGATTTCTGTAGTTGGGAAGTGTGAGAAACTTTTAATTTGAAGTAGTGTGGAATGTCAGTATCTTTGAGTTACAGCTGACAGTTTAGATATTTCTAAACAGTATTTGTCTATATTTCTGAAATGAGGCAGTATTTATACTGTTTACATGATTCGGATTATTGTCTTCATCTTGGTTGCCATTTATATTATGTTTTGGCTGTTGTATGCTCTGGTCTTATCCAGAATTTCAAATCGACCGTTTATCATGATCACCGGGGTGTATCATTCTCATTCGCACAAGGAATGAGAAGGATGCACCCCGGTGATCATGATAAAGGCTTTGGTTTGAAATTCCTAGCACCTGAAGAAGTCCGGAGCATACAACGGCCGAAAAATCATACAAATGGCAACCAAGATGAGAACAATAGTTTGAATAATGTAAATAGTGTAGATTTCTGAACCGGTTTTGCACCGTACCCATTCTGCACATTTCTTTAGACAGCACGAAGGAAAAGGAACGCCTTCTAAAACCACACCAGAGCAGTATTCATTGTGCGGAATATTTGACCAATCTCGATTTTGCTGTTGATTTTACTACATTGTATTAAGAGTGTACAGTCTTTGTTCCAGTTACTTAAGTTAGCAGCTAACCAGGTCAGCTTTTGCTGCAAGGAGAGCAAGAATTCATTGTAACATCCCCTGAGGCAAATGAATTCAAATCTCTTAATGGTTCATCAATCAAGAAGGTTGAGGACTTGAGATATCTTGGATCATATTGCGATGTGTGCAACAAACTTGATAAGATCTGGTGCTCTAATCTTCCATGTTCCTTAACAGTTCGAATTTTCCAAGTATTGAATGAGCTGGTCTTTATGGTTAAGAGACTGACTTTCTCTGCTCATTTAGAGAAACGACTTGATGGAATTTATACCAACATGCTGAGAAAAATCCAAAACATCAGCTGGAGATCTTGCCCATCATTGATCTATGAAGATATCACATGACCATCACTTAAGTTTAAGCGTAAGTGACAATAGCAGCAAATATGCTGGCCACTGCTATTGAGCACGGAATGAGATGATCTCATCCTTGCTCTTTCAGCATCCCTCTGGAAGTGTTGTATCAAGGAAACTGACATATCCACACATAATTGTCTGAAACTCAGAACTAGATAGAGATCTTAGTATAGAAATGCTTAACTGTGTTGTGAGGATTGTTGATGAATTTTCGACCAACCTATGATTGGTCAAAGAAAGATGTTGAATGGCATCCATATGAAAGTCTTGATCTGATAAAGCTATTTAAGAATTTTAAGAACATGATTAGAATTTTCAAGTTGATGTTTTTGTTTTGTAGTAATTTGTGGTATTTAGCGAAAGTATTCTTGGCTTAGCCTATTCAATACGTCTAGGTATTCAAAATATTTACTAATTCCACATTCTGAATTTTTATGATAGATTTAGAGTTGGTGCCATCACTGTTTTATTTTCATTTCGGGTCATAGTTTTTGTTTTGGAAAGGTTTATCTTGTTCCATTTCTTGGAACACCATATAGAGGATGTTGTTTAAGACCTTTGGAAAACAAAAAGTATATTTCAGTCTGGAGATGTTGAAATTATGAATTTACTTTCCACCATCTTAGAAAGTTTTTTTTAAGCGAACATAGTGTAATTCATCATTTAATCAATAGCAGTTCCGATGTGTGAGGTCATTAGCTTTTGGATCAGTCCTATCAGCATGTCATTATTGTTCTCATTAATATTTCATTCATTGCAGACGCATGTAATTGTTTCAGTTAGTCAGTTAAGTGCCATATGTGATACACGCTTGTCTCGAAAGAGACATGACTAACTGGGCAAAAGATTTTTCCGCAGTATATTGTCTACGGCTATATCGTATTGAATGCACCGGTTCCCGTCCTATCACCGAAGATAAGCAACATTGAACCTGGTCAGTACTTAAATGGGTGACCATTTGGGAATACCAGGTGCTGTAAACATAAGGACCAAGAATGGTTCACTGGTCCTCCAGGTTTGGGGGTTGGGTGCAGGGGTAACAACCCTGCCCCATAAAAAACAGTTTGTTACAGAAACAGCAACAAAATGTTGCTGTCCTATGCACCATTGGATGTGATGGATAAATGATGATGATGTTGTCATTATTTTCTGCAGTTGGTTGGTTGCCAATCAAGGCTATAGAAGCCAATCTGCCCTGCTATTTAACCCAAAGTTGGAGGGAGAAGTGACAGATTAATACCTTTCACAAGAATATTTGCACGTAAATGGATACTCGAAATTCAGCTGTAACTTGAACTTAACTCCACAATTTCTTGTTCCAAGCTGATATCCACTGCACCACAACATATATCTAATTGTTTGAGTCAGTCAAGTGCCTTATGAGAAACACGCTTAGGCGATCATGTCTCAAACAAGACATGACTGACTGGGCAGAAGATTATCCTGCAGTAGGTTGCCATTGCTTTCTGCGGTAGACTGGTTGCCAGTCAAGGCTATAGAACTCAATCTGTCCTGTTATTTAACCCATAACTGGAAGGAAGAGATGGATTAATACCTTTCCCAAGGGTATTTGCACGTAAGTGAATGCAATGAATTCAGCTGGAATTTGAACTTGGCTCCCCGATTTCTCGTTCCAAGCCAATATCCACTGCACCACAACGCACATTGTTTGAGTAGGAAACTTAATTATGTTCAAAACTAAAAATCAAATCAAACCCAACAAAACTCTCTACTTAAGTTGGGTTTACAACCATATCACATTAAAACACTGGTTTTCATAAAAACACCAAAGTTAAGCAACATCGAACCTGGTCAGTACCTAGATAGGTAACCACTTAGGGATGCCAGTTGCTGTAAACTTGTAACTGGTGCAATGAATAATGTCTTGGAATTGAAAATCAGATAGCCAAGTTCTGATTCCTGTTGGGTTTGTTATATTCACTTATGCTCAAATGCCTTTGGGAAAGTGCTATATTTCTCACAGATGGTACCCAACTGACCCTACTATACTGTGTACTCAACAAAATAAAAAAAACAAACAACATGCATGTGTGAAATTAAAAATATAATATGGCGGTAATTTACCCATCACACTCTGTATTTACACAAATATATTTATCTAAATCTAATCTAATCTATCTAAATCTATCTATCTAAACTTATTTATAAATGGAAATTTGTCTGTGTGTGTGTGTGTGTGTGTGTGTGTGTGTGTGTGTGTGTCCATTACCTATAGACTCCGAAACGGCTGAACCAATTTTCTTGACAATTTACACAGTTGCACTATAAGGGTCTGCGAGTGTTCTTAGCTAGGCTTTGTGTCGAGGTACCCCTAATAAATATTGAAAATCAATAATTGAAAAAATCGGGTTATAGAAGGAGTGGTCCGATTTTAATCAAATTTGATACACTCATAGACAAAGACATAAGAAATGATATTCAGAAGTTTCAAGGTTGCAGTTCTTACAATAGTGCAGAAAATTGGATATCGATACCAGGAAATCAAAATTTGACTTACATCCATTCATTTTTCTTTCAGTCTACGGTTTCATTTTAACTGGAAACAACTATAGCTTTTTAGTCTTTCATACCAACGTCCAAAGAGTCTGAGCTCCAGGACCATGGATTAGTTTTAAAGCTTTCATTACAGCCAAGCAATGCCAGGCTATACTGCTAGTATATATATAAGTGGACACTGAAGTCAGCACCCAGAGGTGACAGTCTCTTTAACACTTAAATGCAAATGACAGCCTGACAATTGTGTTTATGCATAATGACAGACACTGTATATTGACTTTAATGTCCACTTTTATATTTACCTATGCCTTATCCTTAACATTTAACCTTTAAATATAGCATACCTTAAAATTATATTTCAACTCTTATATATATATATTAAAAATTATATTTCATCTTTTATATATATATATATATAGATATTAAAAATTATATTTCATCTTTTATATATATATATATATAGATATTAAAAATTATATTTCATCTTTATATATATATATATATATAGATATTAAAAATTATATTTCATCTTTATATATATATATAGATATATATATATATATATATATATAGATATTAAAAATTATATTTCATCTTTACATATATATATATATATATTAAAAATTACATTTCATCTTTATATATATATATATTAAAAATTACATTTCATCTTTACATATATATATATATATATATATATATTAAAAATTATATTAAAAATTATTTCATTTCTTTATATATATATATATATATATATTTGTTATACAATTAAAAATTAAGGATACATTGCTATATGCAAATTTCTATGTTTTGAGATTTCTAACTCATCATCAGGCAATGTTAGAAGGAAGTTGTGAACTGATTTTCATTTAAATACAAGAAACAGTATGTTTGTTATTCATAGATGTGGGAAGACATAAAAATTATGTCTGTGTTCCATTTAACTAATCAGAATAGAGATTCACTATAAAATTTGACAAATAGTTTCTATTTTTAGGGAATACATGCTTTTTTCTTTCATCCTTGTCAAAGTGTCAAACTAATTTTAACATAATTTTATTTTTATTTTTTATTTTTATTACCCCTCTCTAGATCCTGTTAGCTTTGATGTATACATTCTTGTACCAAAAATGTTCTTTCAGCTTTTCATATCTTGACCTCTTCTCATAGTAAAAAGGAAAGAGATGAAGAGAGATAAAAACCTTTTATATTTTTGGTCTGACTTAAAGGGACTTTTTATTAAATCTATTATTCTTATTTCAATTCAGTTTGTATTTAATTCTAATTTTTTTCTTTTAATTTATATAAATAACATTTTTATTTCTTGGAGTAGATAGATCTCTCTATCGCCCGGTTCACACTCCACCCACCTCTATTGAACAGGTTAAGAGGCTCATCCCTTGTTCCCTGTTTAGGATGTGGTTTCCGGCTTTCTCTTTTCCGATCTTTTCACTATTACGTAGCCCCCTGCACATCAGTGGCGTTACCGCCTTGCTCGGGGTGATACGATTAAAAACAAAAAAAATATCCTTACAGAGCGGATGTGCGTTGTGGTGCATTGGATATCAGCTCGGAACGAGAAATCGGGGAGCCGAGTTCGAATTCCAGCTGAATTCATTGCATTCACTTACATGCAAATACCCTTGGGAAAGGTATTAATCCGTGTATTCCTTCCAGTTATGGGCTAAATAACAGGACAGATTGGGTTCTATAGCCTTGGTTGGCAACCAGTCTACTGCAGAAAGCAATGGCAACCTATTGCGGGATAATATTCTGCCCAGTCAGTCATGTCTCAAAAGAGACATGACTGCCCAAGTGTGTATCACGTATGGCACTTAACTGACTGAATAGGGCAATGTGGATTTGCATTGTGGTGCAGTGGATATCGGCTCAGAACGAGAAATCGGGGAGCCGAGTTCGAATTCCAGCTGAATTTATTGCATTCACTTACGTGCAAATACCCTTGGGAAAGGTATTAATCTGCCTATTCCTTCCAGTTATGGGTTAAATAACAGGACAGATTGGGTTCTATAGCCTTGGTCGGCAACCAGTCTACTGCAGAAAGCAATGGCAACCTACTGTGGGATAATCTTCTGCTCAGTCAGTCATGTCTCTGTTGAGACATGATCACCCAAGCATGTATCATGTATGGCACTCAACTGACTGATCCTTACACAAACTTTCCAATATCTAATTATTACAAAAATTTTAAATATCAATTAACTTATTTTAATATCTATTCAATTATTATTTTTCTTAAGCAAATCAACACACGTCTTCATTTAATAATAATAAGTACAGAAATAGAACATCCCTATCAAAATATTGTTGGTATCTAAAGGAAACAAATAAAACATCTACATTAAAATGTAAAATTTTAAAAGAAGCTAGAATATCTAAGTCTTTAAACGACCCATGCTCTTTGTGTCTATATGAAGAACTATATTTTAAATTTCTTAATAAAAATCTATTAAATAAATGTAATGAAATAAATGTCATATGTAAACATTGCAAAATGTTCACCTTAGAATATTGATGAAAAAAAAAACAACAAAAAAAACAAACTTTATATTAATTAACATGCACATACCCAATAATTTGCTTGTTGTTTCACAATAAACATTTATTTGCAAACCCTAAAGCTCAAAAAATTACATCAAGTCAGTACTGAATAAGTTCATAGTATTTTTTAACATGAGGCTTAGCTTTTTCAAAGTTTTTATGGAATGAGATGTTTCAAATAATTTCGCCAATAAAAAATAATTTCTTACCTGAAACACTATTAGCAACTATGAAATTCCTTAATATTGTCTTTCTGATTTCTTTGCATGTGGTTTCACTGATTATTATGATGTCACTACCAGTGTCTTGTAGCATTCTCAAATCCTTATTATCTATTTTCACATTCATAATTTTTTTTTGGTTATTTGTGATTAGTTTTCTGTCACAATGTTGTGTACAAATTTTTTCCTGTGAGAATTTTTTCTTGGTTAATTTTACAATGTGACTTTTTGTCCTATCTTACCATATTTGTAGCATTTTGAATTCTTAAAGGGACAGTTGTCTATGATATGTAACCTTGCACATCTGAAACATGGATTTATTCTCCTTTTTGTACATTTTTTTTTCATGTGTCCATACACACATTCTTTTTCCCAGATTTCTTTAGCATCTCATCTCAGATTCGGGATTCTCTGACACTCATCTGATATTTCCTTTAGAGCATGCTTATTATTCTGTTCAAGTTTCATTTCTTTCAGAATTATTTCCATTAACATTTGTTTTTGGTTTTGCAGTTCCAACAACTGTTGCTGAATTTGTACGACAGAAGCCAATATTTTCATCATATTTGATGAATATCAGTCTTTTTTTACTCCTTTTGTTTCCACACACCAAATAAAAAAGTTGGTTCAAATTCTTCTCATCACTGGTATCCTGTGTGCTGAAGCAATAAGCATTTTTTGTACTTCTTATAATCAGTATAAGTTTCTGTATCCTCGTCACTCCTATTATAACTTGTATGATTTTTGTTGCCACTGTTATAAGTTGATTTTTATTGGTTATAATATAAAGTCTTGCTTAGGCATTCATTGTGATGTATGTAAGAAATACTCTAATAATTGATTCCAATAATGTTTATTGCACAAATATGCACAAATGTGGCACAAGGCCAAAAATTGGGTATAAGGAAGGCTGGTCCACATCTGTTTTATACTTAAACTTAGCTAACCACAATCACTGACCCAAACATACCACAATAATCCTTGCACCAAAACATGCATTCTTACTTATCATTTTTACTACAGTCACCATAATACCTCAGAGATTCTATTAAGTTTTAACTAGTCCCCATATGTACAATTTATCTGTCGGGGTGGGGAATAAAATAACTATTTATAATCTGCAGCCCCAATGAATATTTACAATGAAAACAAGAAACAGTGTTAGTAATAACCCTCCCCCAACAATCCTTACATGTGGCAGAAACATCTGTTAATTAGACAAAATTAACATGGGATTTTAAAAAATTCTAACAATCATTCGACCAAACACTCTCTCAAGTGCTCACTCATCC
Organism: Ascarosepion bandense; assembly: GCA_037127315.1. Classification (NCBI taxonomy): domain Eukaryota; kingdom Metazoa; phylum Mollusca; class Cephalopoda; order Sepiida; family Sepiidae; genus Ascarosepion; species Ascarosepion bandense. The sequence goes on along the minus strand of JBBBDQ010000328.1, from coordinate 953,644 downwards.
AAATACAACAAAAACATAAAACACACTAGAAAAACAAGCAGCATCTCCCAATCACCAGATAACTGATATCTCTGGTCACAAAACCAGAAACAGGGGATTTAAATTAAAGAAAGTGGCAGCAAAAAATAAAAGAGGCCAATGAATCCCTTGGCTAAGTTAACTTTGACAGAAAAAAATGAAAGACAGAAGAAGCTTAAACTGCTCTAATTGGGATAGGGTTGCCAATATTGATTCCATAAATCCCCAATATCTTTAATGCCTGCTTAACTGGCATCAAAATGCAAAGGAAAAGGGCAGATAATTACCTATCCCATCCCCATCGTTTTTGTTCTTGCAAAATAATTTGACCACGCCCCCCTGGTGAAGCATTGAGGTATAGATCCTTCCTTCCTCCAGTTGTCCTAAATCAATGCCAGCAAAGGGACAAAAGCTTCAAGTATCTAAATCTAAACTTATTTATAAATGAAACTTTGTGTGTGTGTGTGTGTGTCTGTGTATATCCATTACCTATAGACTCTGAAATGGCTGAACCGATTTTCTTGAAAATTTACACAGTTGTACTATAGTTATCTGCGAGTGTTCTTAGCTAGGTTTTGTGTTGAGGTACCCCCAATAAATATCAAAAATCGATAATCGAAAAAATCGGGTTATAGAACTTTGTCTCAGTGTGTGTGTCCATTACCTATAGACTCTGAAATGGCTGAACCGATTTTCTTGAACATTTAGACAGTTGTACTATAAGTGTTTGCGAATGTTCTTAGCTAGGTTTTGTGTCGAGGGACCCCCGATAAATATTGAAAATGAAAAAAATCGGGTTATAGAAGGAGTGGTCCGATTTTAATCAAATTTGATACACTCATAGACAAAGACATAAGAAACAATATTCAGAAGTTTCAAGGTTGCAGTTCTTACAATAGTGCAGAAAATCAATAACATATATATATATATATATATATATATATATATACATATATATATAAAAGGCAAGATGTTTGTGTGCGTGTCTATTTATCTGTCTGTATGTCCTTTATACAAATCCACAATTTTTATCTGATTCTCACAAAACGTCACACAAATATTCTTTACGCAGAGTCTGAGCTCCAAGACTATGGATTAGTTTCAAGGCTTTCATTACACCCGAGCAATGCCAGGCTATACTGTTCGTAGTTCATAAGGAAGACCATCTGTGCAGATGACACAGTGTTGATAACAGGCTCAGAAAGGAAACAGGAGTTATTAAAGAGACAAAGAAAAGACTAAGCACCAATTGTAAGAAAACGATGGTAAGACAATGATTTTGCCTTACATGTTCTTGAATTTCAGTCTGTGGTTTGTATTTTCTGCTTAAATTATATAAAAAGTAGATGCATTTTCGAAAAATTTAATTTTAGATTTTCTTTAAACATTTTGCTTTAAGACGTTTAACATTATTTCTAAAAAAACTGCTGTCAGGTTTAAACGTAATAAGAGAAATGTTGTCACTTGAACTTTTGATAAGTATTTCAAAGAACCAAAACAAAACTGTGCATAAGTAACAAGTATGAGAAAGACTCAGTATGTAAGGTCATGAATGTTATACAACAAATATGGGTAAGACTTATTATGTAGGGTTATGAATGGTATACAACAAACTAGAGTAAGATGTAGCACATAAGGTAATGAATGTTACAAGTACATGAATGGTATGCAACAAATATGGTAAGAAGCACTACCATTGCCATGAATTGCACATACAACAAACTAGTAAAAGATGTAGAAAAGCAAGGTGAATGAATGGCAACAGTAAGTAAGGCAATGAATGGAAGGCAAAATAAATATGGGTAAGAAGTACTACGTAATGCTATGAATGGTATACAAACAACTAGTGTAAGATGTAGTACATAAGGTAATGAATGTTATGTAAGTAAGGCGATGAATGGTATGCAACAAATATGGTAAGAAGTACTATTTAATGCTATGAATGGGATACAACAAACTAGAGTAAGATGTAGTACATAAGGTAATGAATGTTATGTCAGGTAAGTAAGGCATCATTCTACAGCAACAAATATGGCAAGAAGTATCATTTAATGCTATGAATGGTATACAACAAACTAGTGTAAGATGTAGTACATAAGGTAATGAATGTTATGTAAGTAAGGCGATGAATGGTATGCAACAAAATATGTAAGAAGTACTACGTAATGCCATGAATGGGATACAACAAACTAGAGTAAGATGTAGTACATAAGGTAATGAATGTTATGTAAGTAAGGCGATGAATGGTATGCAACAAATATAAAAGAAGTACTACGTAATGCTATGAATGGTATACAACAAACTAGTGTAAGATGGTGTACATAAGGTAATGAATGTTATGTAAGTAAGGCGATGAATGGTATGCAACAAATATGGGTAAGAAGTACTACGTAATGCTATGAATGGATACAACAAACTAGAGTAAGATGTAGTACATAAGGTAATGAATGTTATGTCAGGTAAGTATAATGAATGGGTATGCAACAACATGTATACACCACTAATGCTATGAATGGTATACAACAAACTAGTGTAAGATGTAGTACATAAGGTAATGAATGTTGTAAGTAAAGCATACAATGGTATGTAAATAAATATGGGTAAGAAGTACTACGTAATGCTATGAATGGGATACAACAAACTAGAGTAAGATGTAGTACATAAGGTAATGAATGTTATGTGGGTGGCATACAATTTGTATGTGTCAAAATAGGTAAGAAGTACTACGTAATGCTATGAATGGTATACAAATAAGCTGAGAGGAAGATGTAGTACATAAGGAAGAATGTTATGTAAGTAAGGCGATGAATGGTATGCAACAAATATGGGTAAGAAGTACTACGTAATGCTATGAATGGTATACAACAAACTAGATAAGATGTAGCACATAAGGTAATGAATGTTATGTAAGTAAGGCGATGAATGGTATGCAACAAATATGGGTAAGAAGTACTACGTAATGCCATGAATGGTATACAACAAACAGAGGAAGATGGGTGGCACATAAGGTAATGAATGTTATGTAAGTAAGGCGATGAATGGTATGCAACAAATATGTAAGAAGTACTATGTAATGGGTGAATGGTATACAACAAACTAGAGTAAGATGTAGTACATAAGTAAATGAATGTTATGTATATACATGAATGGTATGCAACAAATATGGGTAAAGAAGTACTACGTAATGCTATGAATGGTATACAACAAGCTAGAGTAAGATGCAGTACATAAGGTAATGGAGTATTATTATGTAAGTAAGGCGATGAATGGTATGCAACAAATATGGGTAAGAAGTACTACGTAATGCTATGAATGAGTATACAACAAACTAGAGTAAGATGTAGTACATAAGGTAATGAATGTTATGTAGTAAGGCGATGAATGGTATGCAACAAATATGGGTAAGAAGTACTGCGTAATGCTATGAATGGGATACAGCAAACTGAGTAAGATGTAGTACATAAGGTAATGAATGTTATGTAAGTAAGGCGATGAATGGTATGCAACAAATATGGGTAAAGTACTACGTAATGCTATGAATGGGATACAACAAACTAGAGTAAGATGTAGTACATAAGGTAATAGATGTTATGGAAGTAAGGCAATGAATGGTATGCAACAAATATGGGTAAGAAGTACTACGTAATGCTATGAATGGGATGCAACAAACTAGAGTAAGATGTAGTACATAAGGTAATGAATGTTATGGAGTAAGGCAATGAATGGTATGCAACAAATATGGGTAAGAAGTACTACGTAATGCTATGAATGGGATACAACAAACTAGAGTAAGATGTAGTACATAAGGTAATGAATGTTATGTAAGTAAGGCGATGAATATGCAACAAATATGGGTAAGAAAGTACTACGTAACTATGAATAGGATACAACAAACTAGAGTAAGATGTAGTACATAAGGTAATGAATGTTATGTAATTAAAACTATAATGGTATACTGCACTATACAGTAAAAATACTACGTAATGCTATGAATGGGATACAACAAATAGAGTAAGATGTAGTACATAAGGTAATGAATGTTATGTAAGTAAGGCAATGAATGGTATGCAACAAAATATGGGTAGAGTACTACGTAATGCTATGAATGGGATACAACAAACTAGAGTGGGATGTAGTACATAAGGTAATGAATGTTATGTAAGTAAGGCGATGAATGGTATGCAACAAATATGGGTAAGAGGTACTACGTAATGCTATGAATGGGATACAACAAACTAGAGTAGGATGTAGTACATAAGGTAATGAATGTTATGTAAAAAGTAAGGCGATAGATGATATGCAACAAATATGGGTAAAGTACTACGTAATGCTATGAATGGGATACAACAAACTAGAGAAAGATGTAGTACATAAGGTAATGAATGTTATGTAAGTAAGGCAATGAATGGTATGCAACAAATATGGGTAAGAAGTACTACGTAATGCTATGAATGGGATACAACAAACTAGAGTAAGATGTAGTACATAAGGTAATGAATGTTATGTAAGTAAGGCAATGAATGGTATGCAACAAATATGGAGGTAGAAGTACTACGTAATGCTATGAATGGGATACAACAAACTAGAGTAGGATGTGGTACATAAGGTAATGAATGTTATGTAAGTAAGGCGATATGATATGCAACAAATATATGGGTAAGAAGTACTACGTAATGCTATGAATGGGATACAACAAACTAGAGTAAGATGTAGTACATAAGGCAATGAATGTTATGTAAGTAAGGCAATGAATGGTATGCAACAAATATGGGTAAGAAGTACTACGTAATGCTATGAATGGGATACAACAAACTAGAGTAGGATGTAGTACATAAGGTAATAGATGTTATGTAAGTAAGGCGATGAATGGTATGCAACAAATATGGGTAAGAAGTACTACGTAATGCTATGAATGGGATACAACAAACTAGAGTAGGATGTAGTGATACATAAGGTAATGAATGTTATGTAAGTAAGGCGATGAATGATATGCAACAAATATGGGTAAGAAGTACTACGTAATGCTATGAATGGGATACAACAAACTAGAAGAGAAAAGATGTAGTACACATAAGGTAATGAATGTTATGTAAGTAAGGCAATGAATGGTATGCAACAAATATGGAGTGATACTACGTAATGCTATGAATGGGATACAACAAACTAGAGTAAGATGTAGTACATAAGGTAATGTGAATGTTATATAAGTAAAGGCAATGAATGGAGTATGCAACAAATATGGGTAAGAAGTACTACGTAATGCTATGAATGGGATACAACAAACTAGAGTAGGATGTAGTACATAAGGTAATAGATATTTAAGTAAGGCGATGAATGATATGCAACAAATATGGGTAAAGTACTACATGTGTACTATGAATGGGATACAACTTAAACTAGAGTAAGATGTAGTACATAAGGTAATGAATGTTATGTAAGTAAGGCAATGAATGGTATGCAACAAATATGGGTAGAAGTACTACGTAATGCTATGAATGGGATAAAACAAACTAGAGTAGGATGTAGTACATAAAGGTAATGAATGTTATGTAAGTATTAAGGCGATGAATGATATGCAACAAATATGGGTAAGAGGTACTACGTAATGCTATGAATGGGATACAACAAACTAGAGTAAGATGTAGTACATAATGTAATGAATGTTATGTAAGTAAGGCGATGAATGGTATGCAACAAATATGGGTAAGAAGTACTACGTAATGCTATGAATGGGATACAACAAACTAGAGTAAGATGTAGTACATAATGTAATGAATGTTATGTAAGTAAGGCAATGAATGGTATGCAACAAATATGGGTAAGAAGTACTACGTAATGCTATGAATGGGATACAACAAACTAGAGTAAGATGTAGTACATAATGTAATGAATGTTATGTAAGTAAGGCGATGAATGGTATGCAACAAATATGGGTAGAGTACTACGTAATGCTATGAATGGGATACAACAAACTAGAGTAAGATGTAGTACATAATGTAATGAATGTTATGTAAGTAAGGCGATGAATGGTATGCAACAAATATTCATGGGTAAGAAGTACTACGTAATGCTATGAATGGGATACAACAAACTAGAGTAAGATGTAGTACATAATGTAATGAATGTTATGTAAGTAAGGCGATGAATGGTATGCAACAAATATGGGTAAAGTACTACGTAATGCTATGAATGGGATACAACAAACTAGGTAAAGATGTAGTACATAATGTAATGAATGTTATGCAAATAAGACGATGAATGGTATGCAACAAATATGGAGTGAAAGTACTACGTAATGCTATGAATGGGATACAATAAACTAGAGTAAGATGTAGTACATAATGTAATGAATGTTATGTAAGTAAGGCGATGAATGGTATGCAACAAATATGGGTAGAGTACTACGTAATGCTATAGATAGGATACAACAAACTAGAGTAAGATGTAGTACATAATGTAATGAATGTTATGTAAGTAAAGAGCGATGAATGGTATGCAACAAATATGGGTAAGAAGTACTACGTAATGAATGGGATACAGCAAAGCACAAGTAGGCAGATGTAGTACATAATGTAATGAATGTTATGTAAGTAAGGCGATGAATGGTATGCAACAAATATGGGTAAGAAGTACTACGTAATGCTATGAATGGGATACAACAAACTAGGTAAAGATGTAGTACATAGAGTAATAGATATTATGTAAGTAAGGCGATAGATAGTATGCAACAAATATGGGTAAGAAGTACTACGTAATGCTATGAATGGGATACAACAAACTAGAGTAAGATGTAGTACATAATGTAATGAATGTTTATGTAAGTAAGGCATTGAATGGTATGCAACAAATATGGGTAAGTACTACGTAATGCTATGAATGGGATACAACAAACTAGAGTAAGATGTAGTACATAAGGTAATGAATGTTATGTAAGTAAGGCGATGAATGATATGCAACAAATATGGGTAAGAAGTACTACGTAATGCTATGAATGGGATACAACAAACTAGAGTAAAGTGTAGTACATAAGGTAATGAATGTTATGTAAGTAAGGCGATGAATGATATGCAACAAATATGGGTAAGAAGTACTACGTAATGCTATAGATAGGATACAACAAACTAGAGTAAGATGTAGTACATGAGGTAATGAATGTTATGTAAGTAAGGCGATGAATGATATGCAACAAATATGGGTAAGAAGTACTACGTAATGCTATGAATGGGATACAACAAACTAGAGTAAGATGTAGTACATAAAGGTAATGAATGTTATGTAAGTAAGGCGATGAATGATATGCAACAAATATGGGTAAGAAGTACTACGTAATGCTATGAATGGGATACAACAAACTAGAGTAAGATGTGGTACATAAGGTAATGAATGTTATGCAAATGAAGGCGATGAATGATATGCAACAAATATGGGTAAGAAGTACTACGTAATGCTATGAATAGGACAACAAACTAGAGTAAGATGTAGTACATAAAGGTAATGAATGTTATGTAAGTAAGGCGATGAATGATATGCAACAAATATGGGTAAGAAGTACTACGTAATGCTATGAATGGGATACAACAAACTAGAGTAAGATGTAGTACATAAGGTAATGAATGTTATGTAAGTAAGGCGATGAATGATATGCAACAAATATGGGTAAGAAGTACTACGTAATGCTATGAATGGGATACAACAAACTAGAGTAAGATGTAGTACATAAGGTAATGAATGTTATGTAAGTAAGGCGATGAATGATATGCAACAAATATGGGTAAGAAGTACTACGTAATGCTATGAATGGGATACAACAAACTAGAGTAAGATGTAGTACATAAGGTAATGAATGTTATGTAAGTAAGGCAATGAATGGTATGCAACAATATGGGTAAGAAGTACTACGTAATGCTATGAATGGGATACAACAAACTAGAGTAAAGATGTAGTACATAAAGGTATTAGATGTTATGTAAGTAAGGCAATGAATGGTATGCAACAAATATGGGTAAGAAGTACTACGTAATGCTATGAATGGGATACAACAAACTGAGTAGGATGTAGTACATAAGGTAATGAATGTTATGTAAGTAAGGCGATGAATGATATGCAACAAATATGGGTAAGAAGTACTACGTAATGCTATGAATAGGATACAACAAACTAGGTAAAAGATGTAGTACATAAGGTAATGAATGTTATGTAAGTAAGGCAATGAATGGTATGCAACAAATATGGGTAAGAAGTACTACGTAATGCTATAGATAGGATACAACAAACTAGAGTAGGATGTAGTACATAAGGTAATAGATATTATGTAAATAGAGCGATGAATGGTATGCAACAAATATGGGTAAGAAGTACTACGTAATGCTATGAATGGGATACAACAAACTAGAGTAGGATGTAGTACATAAGGTAATGAATGTTATGTAAAGTAAGGCGATGAATGATATGCAACAAATATGGGTAGAAGTACTACGTAATGCTATGAATGGGGATACAACAAACTAGAGAAAGATGTAGTACATAAGGTAATGAATGTTATGTAAGTAAGGCAATGAATGGTATGCAACAAATATGGGTAAGAAGTACTACGTAATGCTATGAATGGGATACAACAAACTAGAGTAAGATGTAGTACATAAGGTAATGAATGTTATGTAAGTAAGGCAATGAATGGTATGCAACAAATATGGGTAAGAAGTACTACGTAATGCTATGAATGGGATACAACAAACTAGAGTAGGATGTAGTACATAAGGTAATGAATGTTATGTAAGTAAGGCGATGAATGATATGCAACAAATATGGGTAAGAAGTACTACGTAATGCTATGAATGGGATACAACAAACTAGAGTAAGATGTAGTACATAAGGTAATGAATGTTATGTAAGTAAGGCAATGAATGGTATGCAACAAATATGGGTAAGAAGTACTACGTAATGCTAGTGAATGGGATAAAACAAACTAGAGTAGGATGTAGTACATAAGGTAATGAATGTTATGTAAGTAAGGCGATGAATGATATGCAACAAATATGGGTAAGAAGTACTACGTAATGCTATGAATGGGATACAACAAACTAGAGTAAGATGTAGTACATAATGTAATGAATGTTATGTAAGTAAGGCGATGAATGGTATGCAACAAATATGGGTAAGAAGTACTACGTAATGCTATGAATGGGATACAACAAACTAGAGTAAGATGTAGTACATAATGTAATGAATGTTATGTAAGTAAGGCAATGAATGGTATGCAACAAATATGGGTAAGAAGTACTACGTAATGCTATGAATGGGATACAACAAACTAGAGTAAGATGTAGTACATAATGTAATGAATGTTATGTAAGTAAGGCGATGAATGGTATGCAACAAATATGGGTAAGAAGTACTACGTAATGCTATGAATGGGATACAACAAACTAGAGTAAGATGTAGTACATAATGTAATGAATGTTATGTAAGTAAGGCGATGAATGGTATGCAACAAATATGGGTAAGAAGTACTACGTAATGCTATGAATGGGATACAACAAACTAGAGTAAGATGTAGTACATAATGTAATGAATGTTATGTAAGTAAGGCGATGAATGGTATGCAACAAATATGGGTAAGAAGTACTACGTAATGCTATGAATGGGATACAACAAACTAGAGTAAGATGTAGTACATAATGTAATGAATGTTATGTAAGTAAGGCGATGAATGGTATGCAACAAATATGGGTAAGAAGTACTACGTAATGCTATGAATGGGATACAACAAACTAGAGTAAGATGTAGTACATAATGTAATGAATGTTATGTAAGTAAGGCGATGAATGATATGCAACAAATACTGGAGTGAAAGTACTACGTAATGCTATGAATGGGATACAACAAACTAGAGTAAGATGTAGTACATAATGTAATGAATGTTATGTAAGTAAGGCGATGAATGGTATGCAACAAATATGGGTAAGAAGTACTACGTAATGCTATGAATGGGATACAACAAACTAGAGTAAGATGTAGTACATAAGGTAATGAATGTTATGTAAGTAAGGCGATGAATGGTATGCAACAAATATGGGTAAAGTACTACGTAATGCTATGAATGGGATACAACAAACTATGATAAGATGTAGTACATAATGTAATGAATGTTATGTAAGTAAGGCGATGAATGGTATGCAACAAATATGGGTAGAAGTACTACGTAATGCTATGAATGGGATACAATAAACTAGAGTAAGATGTAGTACATAAGGTAATGAATGTTATGTAAGTAAGGCGATGAATGATATGCAACAAATATGGGTAAGAAGTACTACGTAATGCTATGAATGGGATACAACAAACTAGAGTAAGATGTAGTACATAAGGTAATAGATGTTATGTAAGTAAGGCGATGAATGATATGCAACAAATATGGGTAAGAAGTACTACGTAATGCTATGAATGGGATACAACAAACTAGAGTAAGATGTAGTACCAAGGTAATAGATGTTATGTAAGTAAAGAAGGCGATGAATGATATGCAACAAATATGGGTAAAGTACTACGTAATGCTGTGAATGGGATACAGCAAACTAGAGTAAGATGTAGTACATAAGGTAATGAATGTTATGTAAGTAAGGCGATGAATGATATGCAACAAATATGGAGTAAGAGTACTACGTAATGCTATGAATGGGATACAACAAACTAGAGTAAGATGTAGTACATAAGGTAATAGATGTTATATGATAAGGCGATGAATGATATGCAACAAATATGGGTAAAGTACTACGTAATGCTATGAATGGGATACAACAAAAATAGGTAAGATGTAGTACATAAGGTAATGAATGTTATGTAAGTAAGGCGATGAATGATATGCAACAAATATGGGTAAGAAGTACTACGTAATGCTATGAATGGGATACAACAAACTAGAGTAAGATGTAGTACATAAGGTAATGAATGTTATGTAAGTAAGGCGATGAATGATATGCAACAAATATGGGTAAGAAGTACTACGTAGTAACATGAATGGGATACAACAAACTAGAGTAAGATGTAGTACATAAGGTAATGAATGTTATGTAAGTAAGGCAATGAATGGTATGCAACAAATATGGGTAAAGTACTACGTAATGCTATGAATGGGATACAACAAATATGGATAAGAATAGTTAAGGATATGAATGGTACTTTTTAAAAATCAATTCATTGCAAGCAAGGCAGAACTGCCACTGTGTCCCATGGGGGTTACATAAGAGGTGATTGATGTGAAAGAGGAGTAAAGTGGAAATGGAGAAGAACATGATGCAAAGGTTATCAGGGAAAAGATGTCAGTCAAGGAGATAAGAGATGGAAATTGACATTTCATTTAATTTTTTGGAGATTGTAACCGTCAGGAAAGCAAGTAGGTGGAAGGGGATACCACAGGCAGGAAGTGCGAACAAAGAAGCTGATAGAGAAGTTGTGGTTGCATTTGATTGGTTTCACTGTAAAACATTATGACCTATGAATGGTATGCAACAAATATGGGTATGACATATTATGTAAGGTTATGAATGGGATGTAACATAGAAAAACAGTCTATATGGCTATGAATGGTATGCAACAAATAGGGGTAAGAAGTTTTATGCAAGACTATAAATGGTATGCAACAAAAATGGGTAAAATGTATTATACAAGGGCTTTGAATTTTATGCAGCAAACAGTGGTATAGTACTATGCATGTTTAACTTATACAAATATGGGTGTTATAATATGCACATTGAATGTATATAAATATGGTATAGTACTATGTACACGAATTTTACAGCAAATATATATAGTACTATGCAAGGTTTGAATTTATGCAGCAAATATGGGTAAGTAGTACCATGCAAGGCTTTGAATTTACATAAAATATGGGTACAGTACTATGCAAGGCTTTGAATTTTACACAAATATGGGTATAGCATTACAAGGCTTCTTGAATTTTACAGCAAATATGGGTATATACTATGCAAGGTTTGAATTTTTATGCATAAATATGTACATATCATGTTACTTAATTTATGCAGCAAATAAGGGTATAGCACAGCAAGGTTTGAATTTTATGCAGCCAAATATGTACAGTACTATGCAAGGCTTTGAATTTTATGCAGCAAATATGGGTACAGTACTATGCAAGGCTTTAATTATACAAAATATGTGGTACAGTAATTACAAGGCTTTTTGAATTTTATGTACAACATGTATATAGTACTACAAGGCTTCTGAATTTTAAGGCATAAAATATGGGTGTTAGGCACTATGTACACGTTGAATTTTATGCAGCAAATATGGGTAAGTACTATGCAAGGCTTTGAATTTTATGCAGCAAATATACAAGTAGTACTATGCAAGGCTTTGAACTTATGCAGCAAATATGGGTAAGTAGTACTTATGCAAGGCTTTGAATTTTATGCAGCAAATATGTAAGTAGTACTATGCAAGGCTTTGAATTTTGTTATAATATGGTAAGTAGTACTAAGTGCAAGGTTTTAACTACATAAATATGGGTAAGTAGTACTATGCAAGGCTTTGAATTTTATGCAGCAAATATGGGTAAGAACACTATGCAAGGCTTTGAATTTTATGCAGCAAATATGGGTAAGTAGTACTATGCAAGGCTTTGAATTTTATGCAGCAAATATGTAAAGTAGTACTATGCAAGGCTTTGAATTTTATGCAGCAACAGTGGTAAGAAATGTTACGTGGTTATTTAATTTATGCAGCAACAGGTGTTAGCACTACGTGTATATTGAATTTTATGCAGCAAACATGGGTGTTAGTGACTATGTACAAGCTGAATTTTATGCAGCAACAGCAAAGTAGTACCATGCAAGGCTTTTAATTTTATGCAGCAAATATGGGTGTTAGCATTATGCAAGGCTTTGAATTTTATGCAGCAAACATGGGTAAGTAGTACTTCATGTAAGGCTTTTGAATTTTTATGCAGCAAATATGTACAGTAATACAAGGCTTTAATTCTACAAGAAATATGTACAGTACTTATGCAGTTTGAATTTTTATGCAGCAACAGGTAAGAATACAAGGCTTTAAATTTTATGCAGCAAATATGGCAAGTAGTACTATAAGTGCTTTAACTCTTATGCAGCAAATATGGGTATGGTACTACAAAGGCTTGAATTTTATGCAGCAAACATGGGTGTTAGCACTATGCAAGGCTTTTAATTTTATGCAGCAAATATGGGTATAGCACAAGGCTTTGAATTTTATGCAGCAAATATGGGTAAGTAGTACCATGCAAGGCTTTGAATTTTATGCAAATACAAAAGTAGTACTATGCGTTTTGAATTTTATGCAGCAAATATGGGTAAGTAGTACTATGCAAGGCTTTGAATTTTATGCAGCAAATATGGGTAAGTAGTACTATGCAAGGCTTTAATTTTAAGTGCATAAAATATGGGTAAGTAGTACTACAAGGCTTTGGAATTTTATGCAGCAAATATGGGTAAGTAGTACTATGCAAGGCCAATTTTATGTATAAAACATATAAGTAGTACTATGCAAGGCTTTTTGAATTTTATGCAGCAAACATGGGTAAGTAGTACTATGCAGCTTTAATTTATGGTAAATATGGGTGTAGTACTATGCAAGGCTTTAATTCTTATGCAGCAAATATGGGTAAGTAGTACTTATGCAAGGCTTTGAATTTTTATGCAGCAAATATGGGTATAGTACTATGCAAGGCTATGAATGGTATGCAACAAATATGGTTAAGATGTGTACTATGTAAGCAATATGAATGGTATGCAACAAATATGGTTAAGATGTACTAAGTAATGATATGAACAAATGAAACAAATATGTTTAAGTAGTACTATGAATGCTATGAGTGTTATGCAAAAAATATGAGTAAGTAGTATTATGTAATGTTATGAATGGTATGCAACAAACATGGGTAAGAAGTATTATGTAATGTTATGAATGGTATGCAACAAACATGGGTAAGAAGTATTATGTAATGTTATGAATGGTATGCAACAAACATGGGTAAGAAATACTATGTAAGGCTATGAATGGTATGCAAGAAATAGGGGTAACACGTCATATGTAATGCTATGAATGGTAAGCAAACAATATGGGTAAAAAGTACCATGTAAGGCTATGAATAATATGCAGTAAATGTGGGTAAGTATTACTATGTAAGGCTATAAATTGTATGCAACAAAAATGGTTAAGAAGTATTATGTAAAGCTATGGGTGTTATACAAAAAATGTGGGTAAGAAGTACTATGTAATGCTATGAACGCTATGAATTTTATGCAACAAATATTGGTAAAAAGTATTATGTAAATCTATGATTGCAACAAATATGAGTAAGAATTATTATGTAATCATATGAATGGTATGCAAAAACTATAGATAAAATGTAATATGTAAAGCTATAAATTGTATGAAAAAATATGGGTAAGAAGTACTATGTAATGCTATGAACGCTATGAATTTTATGCAACAAATATTGGTAAAAAGTATTATGTAAATCTATGATTGCAACAAATATGAGTAAGAATTATTATGTAATCATATGAATGGTATGCAAAAACTATAGATAAAATGTAATATGTAAAGCTATAGTATGAAAAAATATGGGTAAGAAGTACTATGTAATGCTATGAACGCTATGAATTTTATGCAACAAATATTGGTAAAAAGTATTATGTAAATCTATGATTGCAACAAATATGAGTAAGAATTATTATGTAATCATATGAATGGTATGCAAAAACTATAGATAAAATGTAATATGTAAAGCTATAAATTGTATGAAAAAATATGGGTAAGAAGTACTATGTAATGCTATGAACGCTATGAATTTTATGCAACAAATATTGGTAAAAAGTATTATGTAAATCTATGATGGCAACAAATATGAGTAAGAATTATTATGTAATCATATGAATGGTATGCAAAAACTATAGATAAAATGTAATATGTAAAGCTATAAATTGTATGAAAAAATATGGGTAAGAAGTACTATGTAATGCTATGAACGCTATGAATTTTATGCAACAAATATTGGTAAAAAGTATTATGTAAATCTATGATGGCAACAAATATGAGTAAGAATTATTATGTAATCATATGAATGGTATGCAAAAACTATAGATAAAATGTAATATGTAAAGCTATAAATTGTATGAAAAAATGTGGGTAAGAAGTAATATGTAAGGCTATGAATTGTATGCAACAAATATGAGTGAGAACTACAATGTATGGCTATGGATGGTATGCAAAAATGTGGGTAAGAAGTAATATGTAAAGCTGTAAATGTTATCCAACAAATATGAGTAAGAAATAGTATGTAATGCTAAGAATGGTATGCAACAAATATGGGTAAGAAGTACTACGTAATGCTATGAATGGTATACAGAACATACAAGTAGTAAGTACTAAGTAAGGCTATGAATGGTATGGAATATATATGGGTAAGTAGTACTACATAATGCTATGAATTTTATGCAGAACATATGAGCAGTAAGTACTATGTAAGGCTATGAATGGTATGGAATATATAGGGTAAGTACTACATAATGGGCTAATGAATGGTATCAGAACATAGAGTAGTAAGTCTATGTAAGGCTATGAATGGTATGGAATATATGGGTAAGTACTATAATGCTAATGAATGGTATGCAGAACATACAAGTAGTAAGTACTATGTAAGGCTATGAATGGTATGGAATATATATGGGTAAGAAGTACTACATAATGCTATGAATGGTATGCAGAACATACAAGTAGTAAGTACTATGTAAGGCTATGAATGGTATGGAATATATATGGGTAAGAAGTACTACATAATACTATGAATGGTATGCAGAACATACGAGTAGTAAGTACTATGTAAGGCTATGAATGGTATGGAATATATATGGGTAAGAAGTACTACATAATGCTATGAATGGTATGCAGAACATACAAGTAGTAAGTACTATGTAAGGCTATGAATGGTATGGAATATATATGGGTAAGAAGTACTACATAATGCTATGAATGGTATGCAGAACATATGAGTAGTAAGTACTATGTAAGGCTATGAATTTTATGGAATATATATGGGTAAGAATTACTATGTAACAAATATGGGTAAGATGTACTATATAAGGCTATGAATTGTATACAACAAATTTTGGCAAGAAGTACTATGTATTGCTATGAATGATATGCAGCAAAAAAGGCTAAAAGGTATTATATAAGTCTATGTATGGTAGGTAACAAATATCTGTATGAAGTACTATGTAAGGCTATGTATGATATATAAAATATATGGGTACGAAATACTATGAAATGCTAAGAATTGTATGTAACAATTATAGGTAAGAATAACTATGTAATGCTATAAATTGTATGCAACGAATGTGAGTAAGATGTAGTATGTAAGGCTGTGAATGGTATGTAACGAATATGGGTAGGAATTACTATGTAATTCTATGGATGGTATGCATCAAATATGGGTAAGAAAGATTATGTAAAGCTACAACTTGTATGCAACTATTATTGGTAAAAAATATGATGTAAGGCTATAAATTGTATGCAAAAATATAAGTAAGAAGTACTATGTAATGATATAAACGGTATGCAACAAATATGGGTAAGAAGTACCATGTAATGCTATCAATAGTATTCAATATATATGAGTAAGAAGTGCTATTTTCTGCTATGAATAGTATGCAAAAAATATGGGCAAGAATTTCTATGTAATGTTATGAATTTTATGCAAACAAAATGGGTAAGAAATACTGTGGAATGCAATGAATGTTATATAAATACTATGGGTAAGAAGTACTATATAATTCTATAAATGGTATCTACAAAATATGGTTATGTAATTCTATGTAATGCTACGAATGTTATGCAAACAATATGGGTATGAAATACTGTGGAATTCTATATATGGTATAGGGGTATACCATATATAGAATTCTTATATGGATAAGTTGTACTATGTAATGCTATGAATGGTATACAACAATTATGTCTAATACTTACTAGGTAATACTATGAATTGTATGCAGGTAATATGGGTAAGTTATAATAAGTAATGCAACAAATATGGGTACGAAGTACGATGTAAGGCAATGAATGGTATGCAACAAATATGGGTACGAAGTACGATGTAAGGCAATGAATGGTATGCAACAAATATGGGTACGAAGTACGATGTAAGGCAATGAATGGTATGCAACAAATATGGGTAAGAATTAATATGTAATACTATGAATGATATGCAACATATATATATGTAGAAAATTCTATGTAATTCTATGAATGTTATGCAACAAATATGGCTAAGATATACTATTTAATGCTATGAATCTTATGCAAATAATATGGGTAAGAAGTAGTATATAATGCTATGAATGGTATGCAACAAATATGGACAAGAAATTCTATGAAATTCTATGAATGTTATGCAAACGATAAAGGTAAGAATTACAATGGAATGCTATGAATGTTATACAAAAATACTACATAATGCTATGAATGTTATGTAACAAATATGTGTAATAAATACTATGGAAGGCTTTGAATGGTATACAACGAATATGAGTATGAAGTACTATGTAATGCAATCAATCCTATACAACAACAATGGGTAAGATGTACAATATAATTCTATGAATTGTAGGCAAAATATATGGGCAATAATTACTATGTAATTCTATGAATAACATATGGGTAAGAAATACTCTGTAATGCTATGAAGGTTGTAAAACAAATATGGGTAAGGATTACTACATAATGCTATGAATTCTATTAAAAACATATGAGCAAGATGTTTGTTGTAATGCTATGAATGTTATGCAATCAATATGGGTAAGAAATACTATAGAATGCTAAGAATGTTGTACAAAAATATGGGTAAGAAGTACTATATAATGATATGAATTGTATGTCACAAAGATGGGTAAGTAATGCTTTGAATGTTATGTAAGCAATATTAGTAAAAATATTATGGAATGCTATGAATGTTATACAACATAAATGGGTAAGGTGTAATGCTATGAATGGTATGCAAAAATATGGGTAAGAAGTACTATGTAATGCTATGAAATATATGCAACTCATGTGGGTAAGTAATACTGTGTAATGCTATTAATTGTATGCAAAAAATATGAGTATGAGACACTATATAATGCAACGAATAGTATTGCATTATGGATAAGATGTACTATATAATGCTATGAATTATATGCAACATGTATGGGTAAAAAATTTTATGTAATTCTATGAATGTTATGAAACAAATATGGGTAAGATGTACTCTTTAATCCTATGAATGGTATGCAACAAAATACGGGTAAAAAGTACTATATAGTGCTATGAAAACTCTGCGACAAATATTGGTAAGTATTAGTATATAATGCTATGAATTGTATGCAAAAAATATGCGTAAGAAGTACTATGTAATTCTATGAATATTATACAACAAGTTTGGGTAAAATGTATTACATAATGATATGATTTGTTCGCAAAATATATGGGCAATAGATTCTTTGTAATGCTATGAATGATTTGCAAACAATACAGATAAGATGTTCTATGTAAAGCTATGAATTCTATGCAAAAAATATGGTTAATTTGTACTAGGTAATGTTATTATATATATGCAAGTAATATGGGTAAGAAATACTGTGTAATGCTATGAATGGTATACAAAAAATATGAGTATGAAGTAATATGTAATGCAATGAATGATATGCAAGATGTATGGATAAAAAATTCTATGAATTTCTATGAATGTTATGCAACACATATGGGCAAGATATACTTTTTGATGCTATGAATTATATGCAAAAGATATGAATAAGTATTAGTATATAATAGTATAAATGGTATGCAAAAATATGGACAAGAAGTTCGATGTGATACTATGAATGTTATGCAATTAATATGTGTAAGAAATCGTATGGAATGCTATAAATTTATACGAAATATATGGGTAAGAAGTTCTATGTAATGCTACAAATGTTATGCAGTCAATATGTGTAAGAAATAGTATGGAATGCTATGAATTTATATGAAAAGTATGGGTAAGAAGTACTAGGTAATGCTATGAAAGGTACATAACAAATATGGGTAAGAAATGATATGAATATTATGCAAAAAAAATGGGTAAGATATACTATTGCATGCTATGAATAGTATGCAATATATATGGATAAGTTGTACTATGTAATGCTTAAAATAGTATGCAAAAGATATGGCTAATATGTACTAATGCTTAAAATAGTATGCAAAAGATATGGCTAATATGTACTAGGTAATGCTATGAATTATATGCAAGAAATATGGGTAAGATTTACTATGTAATCTTATGAATGTTATGCAACATATATGAGTAAGTAGTACTATATAACGCTATGCATGTTATGCAACATAAATGGGAAAATAATTCTATCTAATGCTATGAATATTATGCAACAAATATGGGTAAGAATTAACATCTAATGCTATGAATTGTATGCAGGTAATATGAGTAAGTAATATTATGTAATACTTTGAATGGCATACAACGAATATGAATTAAGACTTACTAGGTAATGCTATGAATGCTATGCAACAAATATGGGTAAGAAATATTATGTAATTCTATGAATTGTTTGCAACAAATATGAATAAGATGTACTAGGTAAGGCTATGAATGCTGCAAAAGAAATATGGGTAAGAAATACTGTGTAAAGCTATGAATCATATGCAACTTATGTGGGTAAGAAATACTATTTAATGCTATGAATAATATGCAACAAATATGGATAAGAAGTTCTATATAATGCAAAGTATGATATGCAACATATATGGGTAAAGATTCTTCAAAATTCTATGAATGTTATGCAACAAATATGGGTAAGAAGTACTATATAATGCTATGAATTTTATGCAACAAATATGGTAAAGAACTTTTATGTAATTCTATGAATGTTTTGCAAACAATATGGGTCAGAAATACTATGAAATGCTATAAATGTTATGCAAGATATATGGGTAAGTTGTTTTATGTAATGCTATCAATTGTATGCAAATTATGTGGATAAGTAATACTATGTAATACTATGAATTATATGCAACAAATATGAGTATGATGTACTATGTAATGCAATGAATGAAATGCCACAAATATGGGTAAGAAGAACTATATATTGCTATGAATGATATGCAACATATATGGGTAAAAATTCTATGAAATTCTATGAATGTTATCCAAAAATATGAGTAAGATGTACTATTTAATGATATGAATGGTATGCAACAAATATGGGTAATGTTACACAACATATATGGGTAATATTTACTATTTAATTCTATGAATGGTATGCAACAAAAATGAGCAAGAAATTTTATGTAAGGATTTGGATGTTATGCAAACAAAAGGTATAAGAAATACTATGGAATGCTAAACTTAAATTGCACGACGCCATTTTTTTTAACCTCTCATTCTTTTGATATGGTGACGTGATCTATTCTTTAAAGTCATACAGAATACTGTTGCTTTCACCTTCAATAGCTAAATCCACTGATAGGAAAGTTGGGTCATTGTATCGGGCCAGGATGTTTTTTTTCTGCCTGAATCCATCTTGCACATATACAAATCAACCATCCGTCCACGCATGGAGTACTGCTGTCACGTATTGGAGTAGATAGACTAATTGGAGTAGATAGACTAAACTATCACCCGGTTCACACTCCATCCACATCTTTTGGACAGGTGAAGAGGCTCATCCCTTGTTCCCTGTTTAAGATGTGGTTTCTGGCTTTCTTTTTTCCAATCTTCTTACTCTTTTCTTTTTTTTTCTCAATTGGAGTAGATAGACTAAACAATCGCCCGGTTCACACTCCACCCACATCTATTGAACAGGTGAAGAGGCTCATCCCTTGTTCCTTGTTTAGGATGTGGTTTCCGGCTTTCTCTTTTCCAATATTTTTACTCTTAAGTAGCCCCCTGCGCGTCAGTAGCGTTACCACCTTGCTCGGGGTGATATAATTAAAAACGAAAACAATGAATGGTATGCAACATATATGGGCAAAAGTTCTATGTAATGCTATGATTTTTATGCAGTCAAAATGGGTAAGAATGATAATAGAATTCTATGAATGTTATACAGTAAATATGGTTAACTAGTACTATATAATGCTATAAATAATATGTAAAAAATATGGGTAAAAAATTTTATGTAAAGCTATGAATGTTATGCAACATATATGGGTATGTTGTTCTACGTAGTGCTATAAATGGTATGCAAATAATGTGGCTAATACATCGTAGGTAATTCTATGAATTGAATGCAAGATATATGGGTAAGACATACTATGTAATGCAACAAAATGACTAAGAAATACTATGTAATGCTATGAACAGTATGCAACAGATATGGTAAGAAATTGTATGTAATTTTATGAATGGAATACAAAAGATATGGGTAAAAAGTACTATCTAACGCTATGAATGATATATATTTTTTTTAATCATATCACCCCAAGCAAGGCGGTAATGCCACTGAAGCACAGGGGGCTACGTAGAAATGGAAAGATTGGAAAAGAGAAAGCCAGAAACCACATCCTAAACAAGGAACAAGGGATGAGCCTCTTCACCTGTTCAATAGACGTGGGTGGAGTGTGAACCAGGCGATAGGTTAGTCTATCTACTCCAATTGAGAAAAAAAAATAAGAAAAGAGTGAAAAGATTGGAAAAGATGCAACAGATATGAGCAAGATGTACTATATAACGCAATGAATGGTACGCAACATATATGGGAAAATACTTCTATGTAATGCCATAAATTGTGTACCATACATATGTGCAAGTAATTCTATGTAATGCTATGAATGTTAGGCAAACAATATGGGTATGAAATACTATGGAATTCTATGAATGGTATGCAACAATTATGGGTAAGAAGTCCTATATAATGCCATGAATGATTGTATGCAATTCTTTGAATTCTATGTAAAAAATATGGTTAAGATATAATATTTATAGGCATTCAATAAATAAGAATGTTATGAAACAAATATGGGTATGACATACTATTTATTACTATGAATGGTATGCAACAAATATGGGCATAAAATTCTATGTAATTCTATGAATGTCATGCAAACAATACGGCTAAGAAATGCTATAGATTGCTATCAATGTTATACGAAAATATGGGTAAGAATTACTATATAATTCTATGAATGCTATGTAACAAATATGGGCATAAAATTCTATATAATGCTATGAATGTTAGGCAAACAATATGGCTAAGAAATACTATGGATTGCTATGAATGTTATATGAAAATATGGGTAAGAATTACTATATAATTCTATGAATTCCATGTAACAAATATGGGCAAGAAATTCTATTAATGCTATGAATGTTAGGCAAACAATACAACTACGATATACTATGGATTGCTATGAATGTTATATGAAAATATGGGTAAGAATTACTATATAATTCTATGAATGGTATGTAACAAATATGGGCATAAAATTCTATATAATGCTATGAATGTTAGGCAAACAATACGACTACGATATACTATGGATTGCTATGAATGTTATACGAAAATATGGGTAAGAATTACTATATAATTCTATGAATGCCATGTAACAAATATGGGCATAAAATTCTATATAATGCTATGAATGTTAGGCAAACAATATGGCTAAGAAATACTATGGATTGCTATGAATGTTATATGAAAATATGGGTAAGAATTACTATATAATTCTATGAATGCCATGTAACAAATATGGGCAAGAAATTCTATTAATGCTATGAATGTTAGGCAAACAATACGGCTAAGAAATACTATGGATTGCTATGAATGTTATACCAAAATATGGGTAAGAATTACTATATAATTCTATGAATTCCATGTAACAAATATGGGCAAGAAATTCTATTAATGCTATGAATGTTAGGCAAACAATACAACTACGATATACTATGGATTGCTATGAATGTTATATGAAAATATGGGTAAGAATTACTATATAATTCTATGAATGGTATGTAACAAATATGGGCATAAAATTCTATATAATGCTATGAATGTTAGGCAAACAATACGACTACGATATACTATGGATTGCTATGAATGTTATACGAAAATATGGGTAAGAATTACTATATAATTCTATGAATGCCATGTAACAAATATGGGCATAAAATTCTATATAATGCTATGAATGTTAGGCAAACAATATGGCTAAGAAATACTATGGATTGCTATGAATGTTATATGAAAATATGGGTAAGAATTACTATATAATTCTATGAATGCCATGTAACAAATATGGGCAAGAAATTCTATTAATGCTATGAATGTTAGGCAAACAATACGGCTAAGAAATACTATGGATTGCTATGAATGTTATACCAAAATATGGGTAAGAATTACTATATAATTCTATGAATGGTATTTAACAAATATGGGCAAGAAATTCTATGTA
Source organism: Ascarosepion bandense (assembly GCA_037127315.1). Classification (NCBI taxonomy): domain Eukaryota; kingdom Metazoa; phylum Mollusca; class Cephalopoda; order Sepiida; family Sepiidae; genus Ascarosepion; species Ascarosepion bandense. The sequence continues at coordinate 930,151 of JBBBDQ010000328.1, read as the reverse complement.
ATGCTATGAATGTTAGGCAAACAATACGACTACGATATACTATGGATTGCTATGAATGTTATACGAAAATATGGGTAAGAATTACTATATAATTCTATGAATGGTATGTAACAAATATGGGCAAGAAATTCTATGTAATGCTATGAATGTTAGGCAAACAATATGGCTACGATGTACTATGGATTGCTATGAATGTTATACGAAAATATGGGTAAGAATTACTATATAATTCTGTAAATGGGACGTAACAAATATGGGCAAGAAATTCTATTAATGCTATGAATGTTAGGCAAACAATATAGGTAATAAATACTATGGAATGCTTTGAATGTTATGTTAGAAGTTATGTTATTTTGAATATTATGTTAGAAGTATTATATAATTTTATGAATTGTCTTTAACTAATATGGGTTAGAAATTCTAAGTAATGCTATAAATGTTATGAAAACAGTATGAGTAAATATACTATGGAATGTTATAAATGCTATGCAACATATCTGGGTAAAATAATCTATGTAATGTTATGAATTATATGCAACACATATGGGCGAGACAGACTATGTAATGCTATGATATGTATACAACTACTATGTAATCCCATGAATGGTATGCAAAAAATATGGGTAAGGTTGACTATATAATGCTATATATGATATGCGACATATAAGGGTAAAACTTCTATGTAATTCTATGTATATTATGCGATAACTATGGGTAATATGTACTATTTAATGCTATGAATGTTATTCAAAAATATGGGCAAAAAATTCTATGTAATGCTATGTATGTTATGCAAACAATTTGGTTAAGAAATTACGATGGAATGCTTTGAATGTTATATAAAATATATGAGTAAGGACGACTATATAATATTATGAATGGTATGTAAAAATATGGGTAAGAGATTCTATGTAATGTTATGAATATTATGCAAACAATATGGGTAAAAATGACAATGGAATGCTATAAATGGTAAATATATTATATGTGTAAGATATTCTATGTAATGCTATGAATTGTATGCAAATTATGGGTAAGAAGTACATTGTAATGTTATGAATTATTAATTTTTTTTTTTTTTTATCATATCACCCCAAGCAAGGCAGTAATGCCACTGATGTGCAGGGGGCTACATGAGAGTGAGAAGATTAGAAAAGAGAAAAACCAGAAACCACATCCTAAACAGGAAACAAGTGATGAGCCTCTTCACCTGTTCAATAGATGTGGGTGGAGTGTAAAACGGGCGATAGTTTAGTCTACACTCCACCCACGTCTATTGAACAGGTGAAGAGGCTCATCACTTGTTTCCTGTTTAGGATGTGGTTTCCGGTTTTTCTCTTTTCTAATCTTCTCATTCTCATGTAACCCCCTGATGCAAACATTATGGGTAAATAAGTACTATGGACTGCTACGAATGCTATGCAACATATCTGGGTAAGTTCTACTATGTAATGCTGTAAATAGTATGCAACATGTATGGCTAATAATTACTAGGTAATGCTATGAATTGTATGCATGATATATGGGTAAGATGTACTACGTAATGCAACGAATATGGTTAAGAAATTCTATGTAACGCTATGAATGGCATGCAATGAATAAGGGTAAGACATACTATGTAATTCTATGAATGTTGTAACACCCCTTTTGACGGTCCTAACAGTTTCTCTGGCAACCATTCTCCACGCTGTCATGTTTGCCGGAAATTTGTCGAAAAAGTCGGAGCGTCAAGCTGGGGGTACAAGATTAAACTATAAGGAACGAACTTCGACAACTTGGATGAGTTGAAACAATGCTTTATTTCATTTAGAGTTAGTCTTTTCGGTTGGGCAGGCAATGTGACATTCAGCTCTAACTCTAATTAATGAAGATCAAATCCGAACCGACCGACTCAAGACGAACGGAGTTTCTACTCACTCAACTAACTGACTAACTTAACTGACTGACTGATCGGTTCGGAAATATCACCTGTATTTATTTAAAACAATCCGGAAGTGACTAGAGACCCCCAGGCTAAAACAAAACTAAAAGATAAGCATTGGCGACTGTAAGCCCAAAATTTCAAGGTACTTAAATTTTGCTTCCTTTGATGTGTAAACGGGATGTCTGCACTAAGCCTCCAAGTATTTTCCAGGATTTTTTTAACCTTTTATCTTAATAAAGCTTCCACCGGATGTTTTTATAGCCCTGACACTTTACCCCCAGGCATTTTTTATTACCTGGAGAAAAGAAAAAATTCCATTATCTTTTCTTAATGTGTGGTCAAGAAACAGTAAAGACAGTTTTTGACCTGGTCATTCAAAAATCTATTTCCTGAATTTTATCTCTTATCACATTCAATCACTGAGTCAAATATTTACCGGAAGACTGGTAGGATTTAACAGTAATCTGATACCCTTTTCTCTTCCACAATGTTCCTTATAAAAGAAAAAGCGTTTATTTATTTATTTTTTCCTCTTCTTTTTCACTTTTGTTAAACGTGTTTTTAATCTATTTTCTATTCTTAACCATTTTCTATTTTAATCTATTATAATAAAATACATATTTTACAAATCCACCTTAATATATGCCTAGTTATCGTGTCAGAATGGTATGAAACAAATGTGGGCATAAAAGACTATATAATGCTCTGAATTATATGCAACATGTATGGGTGAGAAATACTATGAAATGCTATAAATTGTATGCATCTTATGTGGGTAAGAAATATGCTGTAATGCTATGAATGGTATGCAACAAATATGGGTAAGATGTACTATATAATACTATGAATGATATGCAACATATATGGGTAAAGAATTCTATGTAATTCTATACATATTATGCAACAAATATGGCAAAGATGTAGTATATAATGCTAAGAATGGTATGCATCAAATGTGGGTGAGTAAGCTATGGAATGCTATGAATAGTATGCAATATATATGGGTAAGATGTTATACATAATGCTTTGCATGGTATGTAAGAAATCTGGCTAAAACGTACTAGGCAATGCTATGAATTGTATGCAACTTATGTGAATTATAATTACTATATAATTCTATGAATGTTATGCAACAGATATATGTAAGATGTGCAACTTAATGCTATGAATAGTATGCAACTTAATGTGAATTATAACTTATATAATTCTATGAATGTTAATTAACAGATAATTATGTAAGATGTGCAACTTAATCTATGAATATATGAACTTATGTGAATTATAATTACTATATAATTCTATGAATTGTTATGCAACAGATATATGTAAGATGTGCAACTTAATGCTATGAATAGTATGCAACTTATGTGAATTATAATTACTATATAATTCTATGAATGTTATGCAACAGATATATGTAAGATGTGCAACTTAATGCTATGAATAGTATGCAACTTATGTGAATTATAATTACTATATAATTCTATGAATGTTATGCAACAGATATATGTAAGATGTAACTTAATGCTGTGAATAGTCATGCAACTTATGAATTATAATTATATATAATTCTATGAATGTTATGCAACAGATAATGTAAGATGTGCAACTTAATGCTATGAATTAGTATTGCAACTTATGTGAATTAATTAATTACTATATAATTCTATGAATGTTATGCAACAGATATATGTAAGATGTGCAACTTAATGCTATGAATAGTATGCAACTTATGTGAATTATAATTACTATATAATTCTATGAATGTTATGCAACAGATATATGTAAGATGTGCAACTTAATGCTATGAATAGTATGCAACTTATGTGAATTATAATTACTATATAATTCTATGAATGTTATGCAACAGATATATGTAAGATGTGCAACTTAATGCTATGAATAGTATGCAACTTATGTGAATTATAATTACTATATAATTCTATGAATAGTATGCAACAAATATGGGTAAGCAGTACTATAAAATGCTATGAATGGTATGCAAAAAAATATATGGGCATTATATTCTACATATAGCTATGAATGTTATGCAAACAATATGGGTAATACTATAGAATGCTATAATGTTATACAAGAAATATGGGTAAGATATACTATATAATGCTATGAATGATATGTAACAAATATGGGTAAGAAATTCTATGTAATACTATGTAATGCAAACGATATGTGTCAGAAATACTACGGAATGCTATGAATGGTATGCAAACAATATGGCTCATACCTAGTAGGTAATGCTATGAATTGTATGCAAGAAATATGGGTAAGTTGTATTATGTAATGTAACAAATATGGGTAAGAAATTCTATGTAATGTTATAAATGCTATGAAAACTATAAGGATAAAAAGTACTATATAATGCTATGAATTGTATGTAAATTATGTGGGTAAAAATTACTAATGTTATGCAACAAATATGAGTATTATTTACTATCTAAAACAATGAATGGTATACAACAAATATGGGTAAGAAGTACTATATAATGCCATGAATGTTATGCAACGACTATGGGTGAGATGTAATATTTAATGCTATGAAGTATGGGTAAGATATATTATGTAATGCATTAAATATGGGTAAGAATTACTATATAATGCTATGAATAATATGTAAGAAATATGGGTAAAAAATTCTATATAATGTTGTGAATGTTATGCAAACAACATGGGTAAGAAATACTATGCAATGCTATGAATTGTATGCAAGAAATATGGGTAAGTTGTACTATGTAATGTAACAAATATGAGTAAGACATTCTATGTAATGATATGAATTTTCTGCAAACTATATGGGTAAGAAGTACTCTATAATGCTATAATTGTATGCAACTTATGTAGGTAAGAAGTAATATGTATTCCAATAAATGATATGCAACAAATATGAGTATGAATTTCTATGTAAAGCAATGAATTGTATGAAAAAATATCTGAAGAAGTACTATAACATTCTATGAATGTTATGCAACAAATATGACTATGATGTACTTGGTATTGATATTAATTGCATGCAAGAAATATGGTTAAGATGTATTATGTAATGTATAATATATTGTTATGAATTGTATGCAATAAATATGGGTAAGATGTACTATGTAATGCAACAAATATGGGTACGATGTACCATATGCTATGAATGGAATATAACAAATATGGGTAAAAAATTCTATTTAATGCTATGAATGTAATGCAAATTATGGGTATGATGTACTCTTTAATTCTATGAATGTTATGCAACAAATATGGGAAACAAGTTCTTTGTAATGCTATGAATGGTATGCAATGAATAAGGGTAAGACGTACTATGTAATTCTATGAATGGTATGAAACAAATGTGGGCAAGAAAGACTATATAATTCTATGAATGGTATGTACCATATATTGGTAAGATGTTCCATGTAATGCTATATATGTATGCAATATATATGGCTAATACTTACTAGGTAATCTTATGAATTGTATGCACGAAATATGGGTAAGAAATATTATATAATTCTATGAATGATATGCAACAAATATATGTCAGAAATTGTATGTAATTCTATGAACGGTATGCAAAAAGAATATAGTTAAGACATACAATGTAATCTTCTGAATAGTATGCCACAAATATGGGTAAGATATACTATTTAATGCTATGAATTTAAATGGAAATATTTGGGTAAGAAGTACTATATAATGCTATGAATGTTATGCAACATTTTTATGTAAATAGTACTATATGACGCAATGAATATTATGCAACATATATGGGAAAATAATTCTATGTAATGATATGAATATTATGCAGCAAATATCGCTAATACATACTTGGTATTGCTATGAATTGTATGCAAGTAATATGGGTAAGATGTACTATGTAATGCTATAAAATCTATGCAACTTATATGGGTAAGAATTATTATGTCATGCTATGAATTTTATGCAAAAAATATGGGTAATAAAACCTATGGAATGATATGAATGGTATGCAACATATATGGGTAAGATGTTCAATGTAATGCTATAATGATATGCAACAAATATGGCTAATACGTACTTGGTACATGCTATGAATTGTATGCAAGAAATATGGGTACGATATACTATATAAAGCAACAAATATCGGTAAGAAGTACTATGTAATGCTATGAATGGTATGTAACAAATATGGGTAAGAAATTCTATTTTATGCTGTGAATATTATGGCAACCATATGGGCAAGAAATACTGTATAATGTTATGAATATTATGCAACAGATATGAGTAAAAAGTATTATATGACGTGATGAATATTATGCAACATATAAAGGAAAATAATTCCATGTAATGCTATGTATATTATGCAACAAATATGGGTACTAATTATTATGTAATGCTATGAATGGTATGTTACAAATATGGGTAAGTAATACTATGTAATGCTATGAATGGCATGCAACGAATATGGGTAAGACATACTAGGTAATGCTATGAATGGTATGCAACAAATATTGGTTATAAATTTAATGTAATTATATGAATGTTATGCAAACAAAATAGGTAAGAATTACTATGTAATGCAATGAATTGTATGCCAACAAATATAGGTAAGAATTACTTTATAATCCAATGTATTTTATGCAATAGATATGGGTAAAACATTCTATATAATGCTATCAATTGTATGCAAGGAACATGAGTAACACATACTAGGTAATTCAATGAATTGTATGCAAAAAATATGAGTAAGAAATTCTATGTAATTGAAAAAAAAAAATAACATTCATATTTTTTTAAAATCATATCACCCCGAGCAAGGCGATAACGCCACTGATGTGCAGGGGGCTACATAGGAGTGAAAAGATTGGAAGAGAGAAAACCAGAAACTGCATCCTAAACAGGAAACAAGGGATGAGCCTCTTCACCTGTTCAATAGACGTGGGTGGAGTGTGAACCGGGCGATAGTTTAGTCTATCTACTCCAATTGAAAAAAAACAAGTGAGAAGATTGGAAAAGGGAAAACTGGAAACCGCATCCTAAACAGGAAACAAGGGATGAGCCTCTTCACCTGTTCAATAGACGTGGGTGGAGTGTGAACCGGGCGATAGTTTAGTCTATCTACTCCAATTGAAAAAAAACAAGTGAGAAGACTGGAAAAGGGAAAACTGGAAACCGCATCCTAAACAGGAAACAAGGGATGAGCCTCTTCACCTGTTCAATAGACGTGGGTGGAGTGTGAACCGGGCGATAGTTTAGTCTATCTACTCCAATTGAAAAAAAAAAGTGAGAAGATTGGAAAAGAGAAAACCGGAAACCACATCCTAAACAGGAAACAAGGGATGAGCCTCTTCACCTGTTCAATAGATGTGGGTGGAGTGTGCAACATATATGGCTAATATGTACTTGGTATTGCTATGAATTGTATGCAATTAATATGGGTAAGATGTACTATGTAATGAAAAGAATATGGGCAAGAAGTGCTATATGGTTGTATGGATGGTGTGTAACAAATATGGTTAAGAAATTCTAAATAATGCTATTAATGTTATGCAAACAATATGGGTAAAAAATACTATGTAATGCTATGAATTGTGTGCAACTTATGTGGGTAAGATGTACTATTTAATGATATGAATGGTATGCAACAAATATGGGTAAGAAGTACTATCCAATGCTATGAATGTTATGCAATTAATATGGGAAAGATGTTCAATGTAAAGCTATGAATGTTATGTAATCAATGCAGGTAAGAAATACTTTGGAATGCTATAAATGTTATAAAAAATATGGGTAAGAAGTACTATATAATGCTATAAATGTTATGTAACAAATATGGGTAAGTAGTGCTATATGACACGATAAATATTATGCAACATATATTAGAAAATAAATCTATATAATGCTATGAATGCTATGCAACAAATATGGGTAGAATTTATATGTAATACAATGAAGGGTATGCAACAATTTGGGTAAATCTATGACTGGCATGCAACGAATATGGATAAGATGTAGTAGGTAATGCTATGAATTGTATGCAAGAGATATGGGTAAGAATTAGCATATGACGCAATGAATATTATGAAACATATAAGGGAAAATAATTCTATGTAATGCTATGAATGCTATATGGGCCAGAAATTCTATGTCATTCTAGAAGTGTTATGCAATCAATATGGGTAAGAAGTTCTATGGAATGCTATGAATGTTATACACAAATATGGTTAAGAAGTACTATATAATTCTATGAATGTTATGTAACAAATATTGATAAGTTCTATGTAATTCTAGCAATGTTATGCAAACAATATGGGTAAGAAATTCTATGGAATGCTATGAATGGTATGCAACATATGCGGGCAAGATGTTCGATGTAATGCTATGAATGGTATGCAACAAATATGACCAATACGTACTAGGTAATTCTATGAATTGTATGCAAGAAATATGGGTAAGATGTACTATTCAATGCAACAAATATGGGAAGAAGTACTAAATAATACTATGAATGGTATGCAACAAATAAAGGTAAGTAATACTATGTAATGCTATGAATGGTATTCAAGAAATATGGGTAAGAATTACTATGTAATGCTTTGAATGGTTTGCAAAAAATATGGGTAAAAATACTATATGACGTGATGAATATTATGCAGCATATATGGGAAAATAATTATATGTAATGCTATTAATATTATGCAACAAATATGTAATACTTTGTAATTCTATGAATGGCATACAACAAATATTGGTAATACATACTAGGTAATGCTATGAATGGTATGCAACAAATATGCATAAGAAATCCAAATAATTCTATGAATTGTATGCAACAAATATGGGTAAGAAGTACTATGTAATGCTATGAATGGTATGCAACAAATATGGCTGAGACGTACTATGTAATGCTATGAATTATATGCAACAATATGGGTAAGAAGTACGATTAAATACTATGAATTGTATGCAACTGATGTGGGTAAGAAATACTATGTAATTTTATGCATGATATGAGTATGAATTACCATGTAATACAATGAAGTGTATGCAACAATATGGGTAAAAAATACTATGAAATCTTCTGAATATTATGCAACAAATATGGTTAAGAAGTACTATGCAATGCTATGAATTGTATGCAACAAATATGGGTAAGATAAACGTTGTAAGTCTATGAATGGTATGCAATGTATATGGGTAAGAAGTATTTTGTAATGCTATGAATGTTATGAAAAAAATATGGGTAATAAGCACTATGTAATGCTAATTTATTGTATGCAATGAATATGGGTTAGAAGTACTATGTAAGGCTATTGATGATATGGAAAAAATATGTATAAAATGTACTCTGTAAATCTATGAATAGTATACAACAAATATGGTTAACCCTCTAGGGCCATTCGTATCATATTTGATACAGTATTTCCCTATAAGGAAACATTTGGTATTCATTGACTGAGCAGTCAGTACTGCTTTCATTTGAAATTTATAAAATATTTCTCTTAAAAAATTTTTCAGGAAAATATTTCTTTCAAGGCTTGTTTTCATACTGTATCAAATATGATACGAATGGCCCTAGAGGGTTAAGAGTAGTATATGAGTCTCTGAATGGTAATTTTTTTTTCAAAATCATTTCTTTCCAAGCAAAGTAGAACTACCACTGGTGTGCTAGGGGTTACATAAGAGGTAAGTGATGAGAAAGAGGAGTAGAGTGGAAAGTATGAAGGACATGATACAAGGTTTGTCAGTTAAAGTTTGCGAGTCAAGGAGATAAGATATGGCAACTGCCATTCCATTTAATTTCTTGGCAATTGTAGCTGTCAAGGAAGCAAGTATACAGAAGGGGATACCACAGGCAGGGAGTGCGAGCAAAGAAGCTGTTAGAGTAGAAGTTGCGGTTACATTTCATTTGTTTCACTGTAAATCCTATGAATGGTATGCAACAAATATGGCTAAGACATAGTATGTAAGATTATAAATGGTACGTAACATAGGAAAATGTCAATACTCATCTATTAACCACTTGACTTGCAATGTCAATACCCATCTATTAACCACTTGACTCTAGTTCTTTCACCACCCCGTATATCCTTTCCTTTCTCTCCACCTTTGCAACTGTCATCACACCTGTATTCCCGTCCTCTCTTGCTCCTTTCTAACTGGTTCGTCTTTCTTTTCACTCTCTTCTACTTAATCTTTATACTCTTATGTAGCCCCTTGCACATCAGTGGCATTACCACCTTGCTCGGGGTGATATGATTAGAAAAAAAACAAAAAAACAATCTATATGGTTATTAGTGATACATATCGAGCATGTGTAATACATAATATACGGGGTGCAATAGGCAAATTGTTGCCATATTACATTTTTATATTTGTTCATGCACATCGTTTTTTTATTTTGTGGGCTGTGCAATATAGTAGGGTCAGTTGGGCACCATCTGTGAGCAAAAATTGCATCATGATACAATTCATTTTGCCAGAAATTTAGAAACAGCCTGCTCTCCTGCTTAGCATTCTTGCCAGAAGCTCCAATACAAACATTTTGGAGTGTTTGTGTGCCAATCTGAAAACAGTGCAGAGGATTTGAAAAGAGTTTTATGATAAACTAGCAGTATAGCCCGGCGTTGCTCAGGTGTAATGAAAGCTTTAAAACTAATCCATGGTCTTGGAGCTCAGACACTTTGGACGTTGGCACGAAAGACTAAAAAGCAATACTTGTTTCCAGTTAAAGTGAAACCGTAGACTGAAAGAAAAATGAATGGATGTAAGTCAAATTTTGATTTCCTGGTATCGATATAAAATTTTCTGCACTATTGTAAGAACTGCAACTTTGAAACTTCTGAATATCGTTTCTTATGTCTTTGTCTATGAGTGTATCAAATTTGATTAAAATCGAACCACTACTTCTATAACCCGATTTTTTCAATTATCGATATTTATTGGGGTTACCTAGCCAAGAACACTCGCAGATGCTTATAGTACAACTGTGTAAATTTTCAAGAAAATCGGTTCAGCCATTTCAGAGTCTATAGGTAACGGATACACACACACACAGATACACATGCACACACACAGATAAAATTCCATTTATAAATAAGTTTAGATCCAAACATCAAAGTGTTTGAAGTGACCACTAGTGATGTTGCCACCATTCATTTTTCTGTAGGGCCTTAGACACAACATGGCGGACTACAAGTGCCTTGAAGTGATAGTGCTGCCCTGAGTCAAGAGGACAGCTTCTGGAAGATTTTATGTCTGGCACTAGGACTCTGCACCATGCCCCCAAAACAGGAGAACCCAGTCATAACTGTCTGGCCACTAACTCCTCAGGCTGAAACCCCCTTGATTATTATAAGTGGGGCGCAGTTTAGCAAGAGAATGACAAAACTTTTTGTAAAACCAAATGTGAACTGAAGGCAAGGATCATGGCGGCATTCACCAATTTAAACAAGGAGACCATCCAGATGAGTAGCAGGAGATTCCAAAGTTATGTGGGGGGGACCGTATTCAGGCCATTTTATTGAATAAATTTGCGCTTTAGAATTTCAAGATGTTTTTGTGTAATTTTGATAAATATATCTGTTAAAATGAGATAGCAGTGTTATTTTCATTTTTGCATAATCCAGATAACAATTTATCCATCACATTCTGTATTTTAATAATTTACTAAATGTTTATAAAGTCATGATTAAAAATTTGTTTTCTTTTTAATTTCTTTATAAATTGATCAATGATAATTATTGCATTGCATTAGTTTTAATTGAATTAACTTTTAGAATTATTCTTGTAAATTTAATAAATATATAGTGTTTAATATTTTTGTTGTAAATTTTTAAAGAACAAAGAAAATATGTACATTTACCTTACTATGCTTAGGTTTTATTAAAATTCTAATCATTTCTTTTTAAAACAATAAACATTGCCAAGAGAGTGAAGGCAATACATAATAAAAGTAGAGTCAAGGGAAAAAAAGTTTTTGGCATACCATTTGTGGGCATGAAAGTTAAAACTTTGCCAAAATTCTATGCAAGCTGTCTTTTGTGGAGTCACACTCCACCCACGTCTTTTGAACAGGTGAAGAGGTTCATCTCTTGTTTCCTGTTTAGGATGTGGTTCTCGGCTTTCTTCTTTTTTTTTTTTGTTCTCAATTGGAGTAGATAGACTTAACTATTGCCTGGTTCACACTCCACCCACGTCTTTTGAACAGGTGAAGAGGCTCATCCCTTGTTTCTTGTTTAGGATGTGGTTCCCGGCTTTCTCTTTTCCAATCATTCTACTCTTAAGTAGTCCCATGCACATCAGTGACATCACCGCCTTGCTTGGGGTGATATGGTTAAAAAAAAAACAAAAAAAAAAACAAACTTTTTAATGACTTTTTTCATTTCTTTTTAATTACCTCATTTTTAAAAATAATTTTTTTCAGCTATAAAAAATGTTGTTTGTTTTATCTGGCATTTATAGAGTTACCTCCCCTTTCAGGCTGCTAAATATTTTGTTATTTGCATACTACTTTGCTTGCTTAAAATAATAAACAAAATTCTCTTTGTGAAATTCACTGAATCAATTGACAAAATTCATGTCCCACTTCTATAGAGTTACTTCCCTTCTAATGCCTCCTCCCACCTTTATTTTGCTTTCATATTTGTTGCTTAAAAATTAATTTCTCTTTAGAAAAAGAGGGCATCACTTTTGAAAAAAATTCTATCTAATCTGCCTTTAATAGAGTTACTTCCACATTAATGCCTTTTTTGTTTTCATATTTGATTGTTTAAGATTAACTTCCTCTTTATCAAAAGAGGGCAACCATTTTTTAAAAACGTCAATGCAAACTGTCTTCAATAGAGTTACTTCGACTTTAATGCCACTTTTGTTTTCATATTTGTTTGCATTTCTTTAAGAAATAAACAAACAGCTTCCTTTTGTAAATTTGACCAAATTAATTATTATTTGCCTATATTTTTTGAGATGAGATAACTATTTAAATTATTCCTACTGTTGTTCTCAACCTTATTGCCATATTTAAGAGGTTTTGGCCATTGTACACTCTGGACTTCTTCAATTGGAATTTTTAACCAAGCCCTTTATTTAGTCAAGGAGGAGTAGATTGTTCCAATTCCATGTCTTTTTTGGATATCTCACTTTTTTCAGTTAATTCCCCTTGATAACTCACCAAGTTTATTTTTGTTCTTTCTGCTGTGGCCAGGGATTGAACTCAGAACTCTTTAGTTCAATCTACCTCTGCAGTCTAAGTGATCAGCTCAAAATATCACTTGAAGAAGGCTGGAGTGTAAAATGGCTGAAATGTCATGAATATGGCAACAAAGATGAGGAGAATAGTCTTTTTTTTTAAATCATTTCACCCCAGCAAGGCATTCCACTGCCACTATTGTGCTTGGGGCTACATAGGGGAAGGTCAATAGAAAGAGTGGTTAGATATAGGAAATGGCAGAAGGGGGTGATGGATAGTTGGGAGGATGGGGAGAGTGTTTGAAAAAATGGAAGCGAGTTAGTGTGTCAGGAGGGGTCTATTGACCTTACATTTAAACTCCTGGAGATTGTAGCCGTCAGGGAAGCAGTCATGTGGAAGGGAATTCCACAGTCGGGAAGTACGAGAAAAGAAACTGTTGGAGTAGAAGTTGCAGTTGCATTTTATCGGTTTCACTGTAAAAGGGTGGGATCTAGTTGCTAATCTAGTATCTCGTGCAAATTCGAACCTAGTCTGAACAATGTCAGTCAGGCAATCATGTCTCTTTCAATTCACGACTGAAGAGGCAGAAGATTTTCCCACAGTAGGTTGTCATTTCTTTCTGTGGTAGACTGTTTGCCAACCAATGCTATAGAACCCAATCTGTCCTGCTATTTAATCAAGAGCTGGAGGGAGTTGAGATGAATTAATACATTTCTGAAGGTTATTTGCATGTAAGTGAATGCAATGAATTCAACTGGAATTTGAACTCAGCTCTCTGAGCTGATATACTTTTGCACCACAATGAACACCTGAACAATGTGAATAGTGCAATTATTTTTTGTTTAAATGATAGCACAAGATTTTTTGTTTTAATCTCTTTATTTTTGTCATCTGAATTTTGACCAACAGCATAAATTTTGCTTTCTTGAATTTTATTAACTTTGTAGGTCGTTACCAATATCAGATACAGTATTAGATATGTGGATGACACGTTGCTGATAGCAGACATGGAAAGGAAAATGCAGGACCTTCTGTAGAAGTTAACAGAAGAAAGTGAGAAGCAGTGACTGAGTATAAACAAGAAGAAAACTGAATTTATGGTCATCAGCAAAAAGAAGAGCCCAATATACCAACTACAAGTCTAAGAAACTAAAATAAAACAAGAAAAAAATTCAAATACCTGGGAAGTATTTTGACAGAGGATGGAAAGTGTGACATGGAGATCCAAAGACACATTGGCATAGTCAAAGACGCATTTCAGAAGCTAACCAGAATACTGAAATTTAGGAAAATCTCATTAGAAACAAAGAAAAGAGTGCTGGATTGCTATATGATATCTGTCCTTCTGTATGGAAGTGAATGCTGGACGATCTCATCAAGGATGAAGGAGAGGCTTCAGTCAGCAGAAATATGGTTTTACAGAAAGGATGTTGAGGGTACCATGGACTGAGAACGTGTGCAACGATGAGGTGTTGGAAAGGATGCAAACGAGAAGAAAATTCATACAAAATATCAGGAAGAGACAAATGAGGTTCCTGGGACACATAATGAGGAAATAGGGTCTGGAGAACTTAATACTCACAGGTCAGATAAAGAGAAGGAGAGACAGGGGAAAGCAGCATGAGATGTATTTGTTAGGTCTGAGTGGGACTTAGAAGAGATACCAAGAGAAAAATTATTGACAGCGACAAGAGACAGAGCCATGTGGAAGGCCATGATCCCCTATGTCCTGAAGAGACATGGCACATGAAAAAGAAGAAGACAGTTGTTTCCAGTCGGGTTCATTAAAATTCACTTACGTGCAAATACCCTTGGGGAAGTTTAATCCCTCTTTTCTGCCCATAGCTATTGGTTAAACATCAGGACAGACTGAGTTCCACAGCCTGAATTGGCAACCAGTCTGCTGCAGAAAGAAGTGGCAATCTATTGCAAGAAAATCTTGTCAAAGGGTGCAAATTGTAACACCCCAGTGGAGTGTCCGAACAGTTTCTCCGGCTGCCGTTCTCCACGCTGTGATGTTGCCAGGGGGTTGGTTGAAAAATCGGAGTCTCAAGCTGGGGGTACAAGATAAACTATAAGGAACAAACTTCCACAACTTGGATGAGTTAGATCGATGCTTTATTTCATTCAGAGTTAGTCTTGCAGTTGGGGCAGGCGATGTGACACTCAGCTCTAACTCTAATTAATGGAGATCAAATGCCAAACCGACCGACTCAGACAAACAGAGCTTCCCCTCCCCGGCGTGCCCAACATACGCAGCTACTTCAAGCACACGCCCAGCTGAACTAACTAACTCGGAAAAATCACTTGCATTTATATTGAAATAATCGGAAGTTTCTAGATCACCGGGCGATAAGCATTGGCGACTGTAAGTCCAAAATTTTAAGGTACTTAAATTGTTCCTCTTTTGATGTGTAAACATCTCGCAGACATCTCATCGGCACTTAAGCTTAGTATTTTCCAGGATTTTTTTATCGTTTTATCTTAATAAAGCTTCGTGTGAAGGCCACTGGATGTTTTTATAGCCCTGACACTTTACCCGTAACCAGGCGTTTTTTTTTATTGCCTGGAGAAAGAGAAAATTCTATTATCTTTTCTTTATTTTCTTAATGTGTGGTCAAGATACAGTAAAGACAGTTTTTGACCTGGTCACTCAAAAATCTATTTCCTAAACTTTATTTTTTATCACATCAAATCACTTAGTCAAATATTTTAAATTTACTTATAAAAGAAAAAGCGTTTATTTATTTATTCCTTTTCTTTTTCACTTTTGTTAAACGAAACACATGTTTTTAAACTATTTTTCTATTCTTAATCTATTATAATACATATTTTACAAATTCACCTTAATATACGCCTATCGTGTCACACAAGACAACACTGCTGACTGAGCATCAGAACAACTCAACATCAAAAAAACTTTTTTATAGCCGAAGAAAAGTAATTTATTAAGAATTAAAATCATAATTAGTGAATGGTTCTGAATATGACGTTAAACTGCATCCGGCAGCAAGGCCTCTGATTGTGAGGTTGTGAGGAGCATAGAACCACCTCGTAATTGCTGTTGTTCCCAGGTCCACCCTGATCCAGAGTGGTAGTACCTGTTAGGGTCCCAGCTATGGGCAAATAGTTTTTGAAGAAAAAAATTATTCTCAGCAAAACATTTTTAATACAAAACTAAAAGACACTTTCAGTTTTCTAAAATAAAAAAATAAAAAATAAAAATTTTCATTAAAATCTGACTAAATCAACCTTCTCACTGTAACCGAATATAAAAAAAAAACCTTAAAACCCCAACTTTTTAACATTGAATAACCCACAGAGGCTGATAAAGTCAAACTCCATAATTAGTGAATATTTTTCTTCAAATAAAAATTATTAAATAATTTTTTTTCAAATAAAATTATTAAATTATTTTTTATGAAAATATTTTAGAATGTCAATTTTCTTTAATAAAAACTAAATAACATTCTGATTTACTTTATTAAAAATAATTAAAAACAAAGAAAACGGCTTCATTTTGTTTTGCCTTTTTCAATTTACTTCATTAAAAATAATTAAAAACGAGTACATTTTATTGAATTATTTTTATGTGAGTTTACTTTATTAAAAAATTAATTTTTTTACAATTTATTTTAATAAAAAATAATTGACAAACAAAAATGGTTTATAAAAAAAATGGTTTATATTTTACATAATTCCTTTACAAAAAATGCCTTCAAAAAAAATATTCACTAATTAAGGTTTTAATCCTTAATAAATTATTTTTATTCAGTTATAAAAAAAATTATAGAAGAGTTTTGTAATTTGCTTGAAGCATTGTGTATATAAGGTGTATGGGTAGGTATTTGAAGGCTATCACAATGCGTTTAGTGGAATAAAGGAAGATAAAGAAGGTGTTGGATATTACCTATTTATTATTCATTAATATTTCGAGATCAGAATTTCATCTTCAGAATGGTAGAAGAGCTTGAGTACAAGTCCAAACATACCATAAACACACACACACATACATGAACTAACCCACTTACAAGTATACACACACACATACTCACTATAATTAATGACAGCAGTAGCAGCGAAAGAGAACCATTCGTTTAAAGGAACACTCCAACAGCGGACAGACTTCAAATCAAGTGATCATGTCTCGAAATTGCCATGACTGATTGGGCAGAACATTATCCTGCAGTAGGTTGCCATTACTTTCTACGGTAGACTGGTTTGCAGCCAAGGCTATAGAACCCAATCTGTCCTGCTCGTTAAACCATAACTGGAGGAAAGAGATGGATTAATACATTTCCCAAGGGTATTTGTGTATAGGTGAATGCAAGGAACTCAACTGTCCTTTTGACACTGCTCTTTTTGTGGGCATGGAGGTCCATGTTTGCCTATATATTTATATAATTATTTCATTAAGAATGAAAACATACTTTTGTGTCAGTCAGTCAGTTAAGTGCCATACATGATGCACACTTGGGTGATCATGTCTCTTTCGAGACATGACTGTGTGTGTGTGTGTGTGTGTGTGAGAGAGAGAGAGAAAATCTAGTTGTCAGTCACTTGGGGAAAGAAATTTTTCCTCCATCAGAGATAAGGCTTGTGTTGACTTTGCCACACTTTGATGTAAAAAAAAAGAGAGGAAAAGGGTTTATTGTTCCATCCTTCCAGAAGCCAGAAACAATGCTACCAAACAGATGTCCTGGTAGATTATTTGGGATTAATCCCCCACAAGTCAGATATCAGTCGATTTTAAGTTTGAAAACATCTCTTTTCCTGTTAATTTGGCTTCTCTTAAATTTGTGTTTTATTCTCCCTTAATTAATTTGTGCAGATTCATTAGAACTTTATTCAAAGAATAATGACTGGAAAATTAGTCTCACAAGACATTGACAGTAATTTTTGTTTTCATTTGATTTATGCCTAAGCTTAGATCATACACTGTAATGTTTTCCAAGGATCTTTCACACTTTCCCTGATCATATATATGTGGTACTCTTGATGTTGTTTTTCCCTTCCGACAACATTTTCCTTTATATTTTGGGCTGATGAATCCAGTTTCTTTCTTCACCTTGACAACATGATTGACAGTTAAGAGACTGACACCAACAACATCCATGGTCTCTTCAAGGCTTGCCAGTGTGTTCATGCAGCATTACATTTTTCATACATTTCCTTGTAGTAATGGCCATTGCTGATGATGGCCATAGAATAACTGATCAACAGTTGAGACAATGGTGTCTAGGCGTGATAAAAATCTGATGCAAGATTTTCCTGCAGTAGGTTTTTATTTCTTTCTGTGGTAGACTAGTTGCCAACCTAAGCTATAGAATTCAATCTTATCTTATTTAACCCATATCTGGAGGGGAAAGAGATGGATTAATTCCTTTTCTAAGGATATTTGTGCATAAATTTGTGAATTAAATGGATTCAACTGGAAATCAAACTTGGCTTTCTGAAACTTTTACATACAAGGTTAAATTAAAATACAACACACACAAATGAACGTATGTTGATAGATGTATGCTATTAACATATAGTTTTTATACAGTTGGCTGAGGTTAAAGGAAGATATGTAAAGTTAAGTACAGTACTTCTCCAATTAACCAGACACCTTTCGGACAGGAGTTGAAAAAAATGTCTGGATCATCTAATCTAAACATATTTATAAATGGAACTTTGTCTGTGTGTGCGTGTGTCCATTACCTATAAACTCCGAAGTGGCTGAACCAATTTTCTTGAAAATGTACACAGTTGTACTATAAGCCTCTGCGAGTGTTCTTAGCTAGGTTTTGTGTTGAGGTACCCCCGATAAATATCGAAAATCGATACTCGAAAAAATCAGGTTATAGAAGGAGTGGTCCGATTTGAATCAAATTTGATGCACTCATAGACAAAGACATAAGAAACGATATTCAGAAGTTTTAAGGTTGCAGTTCTTATAATAGTGAAGGAAATCAATAATATATATATATATAAAAGGCAAGATGTTTGTGTGTGTGTCTGTTTATCTGTCTGTATGTCCTTTATACAAATCCACAATTTTTATCCAATTCTCACCAAACTTTACACAAATATTATTTAGGCTGAGTCTGAGCTCCAGGACCATGGATTAGTTTTAAAGCTTTCATTACACCCGAGCAACGCCGGGCTATACTGCTAGTTCTTGATTAAATTAAATTATTATTAAAAATAATGAAGAAAAAAGAAAAAACATTTTCTTTCATGCTGGCTCGATGTATGTTCAAAGAGAGTATTCAGAAGATTCTCTCACAGTAGGTTACCATTTCTTTCTGCAGTAGACTAGTTGCCAACTAAGTCTATAGAAGACAATTTGTACTGCTATTTAAGCCATAGCTGAAAAGAGAAGAGATGAATTCATACGTTTCTCAAGAGTATTTGTGTGTAAGTGAATTCAACTGGAATTCAAACTTGTCAATTACAAGTGCAAAATATTGTTGCCACTGGTTTTAGTCAAACTAGAATTTGTATTGCAACAACCTTTCTCTTTGCCATATTCAAGAATTAATATGCTTGTGCAAGCAGGGCCGTAGCTGATGCTAAAAAAAAACACAGGGGAACAGACAAAATTGCCTGGATTTATTAGTTGACAATATGATGACATCATCAGTGTCATCTGTTTCAAGAAACTGTGATTTTTGCAGATTTTTTCGGCTATTCCAATTGAAATTAGGCACAGAACGTGAACGAAAGCAGGAAATCGAGTTCAGACTTTCTGAGTATAACCAATCTTTTCTCCCAAAATTAATAAATAAACAGATTTTTACTATGTTCATTCGGATTTTTTCTTTCTTTCTTTCTTTCTTTGTGAATTGTTTAGTTGGATTTCTGACGAAGACATTTTTCCTTGCCCAGATTTTCATTATGATTGCATGGATCGGCCCGGACCCATGCCCATGTGTGCAAGGGATCTGTGGGTAGTATAATGCTTATCAACATAAACAATAGAATTCACAATCAAAGCTCATTCTCCAACATACTCTGTTATTTTCATTTTCATATTAATGAGTTTCAGAAATGAATGATTCCATATCTCCTCCAAAGCTATGGGTTAAACAGCAAAGTGAATTGAACTCTCTAGCCTTGGGTGATAGCCAGTCTAGATGACAAGAAACCATTACACATTCCGAAGAAGACATGGCATTTCAAAAATGATGAATAGAAATAGAACCAGGGGCACCTATGTCTTGAATGGTCATGGCATTAATAAGGAATTGGTTTTTAGTGTTTGTATATCTTTATTCCAATTGTTCAAACTTAGGAAAGGGTTGAATCTTTCACTTCTTCTACTAGGTATGGGTTAAATAGCAAAGGATTCTAACCTTGGTTGGCAGCCAATCTAGATGAAAGACATCTCGAAATTCAGAACTATGGAAAGACAATGGGGAGCCAATCCACTGTCTTTGTAAAAAGTCACAGTGATTCACATATAGTAAAGAAAAGGAAGCTGTGGAGAGACGTAATCGAAAATGGAACTACAAAAAAAAGCACATGCTTAATGCCTTATAAAAAATGAACGTTCACTTCAAAAGAGTCCTTGCCTTAGTGGGGTAGTCTTGTAAATAACATGAGTATCGATTGATTGATTAGTTTTCTACGTCTTATCCACCCTTTGCAGGTTATTTAAAGCCAGAATTTGTTTTAGATTGTAAAAAACGTTTTCAAAGATATTAATGGTTTTAGTGATACAAATCTTACTAATTAACCCATAGCTGGGAGGGAGAAGAGGTAGACTAATACTTTTCCCAAAAGGTATTTGCGCATATGTAAAAAAAAATATTTTTACCAATATTTTCTAAAAGTAATTATTTCAAAACTGATTTCAGTCAATTAATAAATAAGTCCTGAAATTTTCATCAAAATCCGACCATTATTTGATATTTGCAAGAATTTCCAAATTAATGTGTCTTTCACAGTCAAAAAATGCCTTGCGTATACGTTTTGACATAAACCCTTGGACAATTCACAATTTATATCTCGCACTGACGAAA
This sequence comes from Ascarosepion bandense, assembly GCA_037127315.1. Classification (NCBI taxonomy): domain Eukaryota; kingdom Metazoa; phylum Mollusca; class Cephalopoda; order Sepiida; family Sepiidae; genus Ascarosepion; species Ascarosepion bandense. Next base: position 909,048 of record JBBBDQ010000328.1, on the reverse strand, counting down.
GAAAAAAAAGATTTTCTACCAAAAAATGAACATGTTAGAAACAATTAAAAAATTAAACAAACGTAATTAAAAAAAATACTTTGATCTTTAATTATAACATAAGCATTTTGCTGAGAAAACTTTGTTTTTATTTAGTTTGAGGCCATTTTCCTTCTGCTGGTTTTTCAGCGATTTTTTGACGGTACCTACGCAGATGGAACTCGGCTCTCCGGTTAACAATTCCGAGCCATCGTTTATTATACCGCCCACACATCCAAGCTTACAGCACCTGGTATTTCCAAGCGGTGACCCATCTATGTACTGACCAGACTCCATTTTGCTTAACTTTGGTGATCTTACGGGGACCGATGAGTAACAAAAAATAAAAATGCGATAAATTAAAACAACAACAACACTAACAGTTTTGTCTAACATCAGAACACTGCACCAGTGTGGCATCCAAGGCAACCCCCTCAGACCACATTAACAAGTAACAAATTAATAATAAAGACAAGTTCAAGAGCGTAATATGGAAGACAGATTATAAAGAAGGAAGCAAGCGACGAAAACGACAATAAAGGAAAGAGAGAAGAAATAAAATTCAAAGAGAGAGAAACAAGAAGAGGCAGCAACAACCGGAAGTGGATATCATCAATGTTTTCTTAGTGATGTGGAACTATAACCGGTGTATTTACTTCCTTTGAGCCCATATTAATTATTTCCGTATATTTTCGTCGACACATTAAAATTATCAGGCACAAGTGGATATCGGCTCGGAACGAGAAATCGGGGAGTCGAGTTCGAATTCCACTTGAATTCCCTGTATTCACTTACGCGCAAGTACCATTGGAAAAGGTATTTTAATCTGTCTATTCCCTCTAGTTATGGGTTCAAAACACTAACAGGACAGATTGGGTTCTATGGCCTTGGTTGTCAACCAGTCTACCGCAGAAAGTAATGGCAGACTGTTACTGCGGGAATGCGGGATAGTCTTCTGTCCAGTCAGTCATGTCTCTTTCGAGACATGATCACGCAAAGCGTGTATCCCGTATTGCACTTAACTGACTGATCAGGCACAAAAACTAATGTAATTTTTTATTAAATGTATGTATGGCTGGTCACTCGTATACAAGGATGCCTGTCACCTAGGGCATCTAGCTAATCCCCATTGCAGACGCTTTCTCAGGCACATTTGTGTTTGTTAAACACTCACAGAACCCATCTGGTGTTTATACTGCCACTATGCTGAGCGGGCCTTCGGTAGAGTTTTTCGGAGAGAGCGCGTTAGCTAGTGTGAACAACAAGCTGAACAAAGCCAAATCCTCGGTCACGATGACTTTTAGTTTCGTGCCAGGACAACCATCGACGACTCCCAAAGGGCCCCATCTACCCAATTTCACTCACAAAGATTGGGTCAACCCATGGCATGGTTTTCAGGCACTTTCGAAAGGTGCTGTACGCTGTGATCGCCTCCTCCAGACCGATAATATGCTGATGGTGAGAATTGGGGTTTCTTGGCCAGAAAGCAAACGTTTTAGCCACTCGACCACGCACCCATATTATTAAATAAAATACGTGAATATTATACAATATGCGTGAACATCTACTTTGAAACTGTGGTCTTCACACATTCACACCCGCATACATACACATGATTCAACATGTAATATTCAACAGCTTGTAAAATATTATGTTCACACATTCACACCTACGCATTAAAACAACACGCTTGTTTTGTTCTGCGAGACGCGCTACGTTAGCAGGCAGATTGGTTAATCTTATGTTCAAGTGTTCAATCCTATTTTCGCGCGCACTCATGCGCGACTATAAAAAGAGGTTTCCACGTGTAGCAAACCAGTTAGGCCGCGATCGTGGGCCAGCGATCGTGGAGACATGCGTCATTTCTAACTCTAGTGAGGCCCTAGCTATCAAGGTAGTTGTAGGACATCCGTATAATTCTCGCTTTTACACACTCGCCCGATTGCAGGTAGCAATCAGTGGCGCGAATTTATTTCTTACACATATATGCATGTAGAGAGTCTACATTGTAGACTCACATTTCCCAATACAAACTTCAATGGGAACTCAACGACTAATTCAAGAACAGTGTGTACATTATTCTTCTTTTCAGAACTTTATTCCAATCAATCTTTCATTCAACAAGTAACTTTCTTCCAATGAACATTTGACTTTCTCTTACCAGTCTAAGGGAGAACACTCTTTCTCCTTCTATTCACTTTCACAGTAATTTGCATGTTTCTCTCGATTAATTGTATTATTGTTAATAATTCTGGTTACTCTGGCGTTGTTTCTTATTTCTTGAGTCATGCATCTTGTCTGATCAATCGTGCGTCGTGTCGAATCCTTAATATAAATATTGTAACGGTAGATACACTACGAAATTAATATAGTCTCAACCTATAGATATTGCTTCTTGTAGTGATTCAAAAATGCCCAAGATTGTTTTACAAGATTTTACTACTATTTTTTAATAATTTCACTGCATGTTTCTGGGAGTAAAAGGGAATGATAATACTTTATTGAGAAGAAGTAACGATGAAAGCGCAGGATTCAAGGAGACAGATGATAACCATTAAAGTTACAGTTAACAATCCAAAGGCTCAAGCTGTACTATTAATAAGAATCATCTCCCTGCTGCCACCAAGACGTCTTTTCGGACCTGATGGAGATTTTTTTTTTAATCGTATCACCCCGAGCAAGGCGGTAACGCCACTGATGTGCAGGGGGCTACGTAATAGTGAAAAGATTGGAAAAGAGAAAGCCGGAAACCACATCCTAAACAGGGAACAAGGGATGAGCCTCTTCACCTGTTCAATAGACGTGGGTGGAGTGTGAACCGGGCGATAGATCTATCTACTCCAATTTAAAAAAAAAAAATTTTCAGCGCAGTCGTATGAATTGTTACATAAAGTTTCCGATTATCAAAAAAAAAAAAAAAAAAAAAAATTTGGAACAATTTCAATATTTAAACAATTTTATAGGAGGTGGCTCAGAACGTAAATGGATCCTCCATTTTGGAACCATTCGGGTTGGGGTCGCTTTGTTTTTTTTTGTTTTTTGTTTTTTTTTTTTGGCAGGGGAGACGAGTTGTTGCTCTTGTTTTTGTTTTTTTCAAATTTTCTTCAGTTCTTACGATGGCATCTTCCTCGGAAACTCCAAGAATGGCTTTATTCAAAAATTTCATTCCACTCCAGACATCTCACACACAGATCAATTGACAATTACTTTAGCCTGTGAGACTGAAACGTTTCTTGATGTTCATCCCCATGGAACAAAGGATCTAACAGACACTGTCGGGGATTTTCTTAAGAACAAAATTCTTCTATCGTGGATATATTTGAGATATTATCGTATGACTGACCACGGCAGTGGTTAGTCATACGATAATCTAAACTTATTTATAAATGGAACTTTGTGTGTGTGTACGTGTGTGTCCGTTGCTTGTAGACTCCGAAAGAGCTTAACCGATTTTCTTGAAAATTTACACAGTTGTACTGTAAGCGTCTGCGAGTGTTCTTATGTAGATTTTGTTTCGAAGTACCCCCGATAAATATCGAAAATCGATAATCGAAAAAATCGGGTTATAGAAGGAGTGGTCCAATTTTAATCAAATTTGATACACTCATAGACAAAGACAGAAGAAATGATATTCAGAAGTTTCAAGGTTGCAGTTCTTACAATAGTGCAGAAAATCAATAATATATATATATATAAAAGGAAAGATGTTTGTGTGTTTGTCTGTTTATTTGCCTGTATTTTTTCAGCCCTTTTATTTTAGTTTTTGCTTTGGGTTTGGCTCTAATTAGGTATAATTGTAGTTCTTAGTCTCAGCCATGATACCATTTACTCAAAAGACTTATTTAGCCTTCAGTTTACGACGAAAAAAAAACTTATTTGATATTGATACCAGGAAATCGGATGTGCGTTGTGGAGCAGTGGATATCGGCTCGGAACGAGAAATCGGAGAACCGAGTTCGAATTCCAGTTGAATTCATTGCATTCACTTACGCGCAAATACCCTTGGGAAAGGTATTAATCCGTCTCTTCCCTCCAGTTATGGGTTAAATAATAGGACAGATTGGGTTCTATAGCCTTGGTCGGCAACCAGTCTACCGCAGAAAGCAATGGCAACCTACTGCGGGATAATCTTCTGCCCAGTCAGTCATGTCTCTTTCGAGACATGATCGCCCAAGCGTGTATCGCGCATGGCACTTAACTGACTGACCAGGAAATCAAAATTTGACTTACATCCATTCATTTTTCTTTCAGTCTACGGTTTCGCTTTGAATGGAAACAACTATTGATTTTTAGTCTTTCGTGCCAACGTCAAAAGAGTCTGAGCTCCAGGATCATGGATTAGTTTTAAAGCTTTCATTACACCCGAGCAACTCCGGGCTATACTGCTAGTATCTCACCTAGTGATGGTGTCACGATAAAAACACCCTTGGTAGCTCTAGCGAAGCATCAAGTATTCAGCTACTGACAAGATTTTGAATCTCGGCCGAGGCCGCAGAATGATGATGATGGTGATGTCCGGACGATATCCTGGATTCCATAAACGGATTCATCAACTCAATGAGTTTGCCATCCATGTCCCCCTGGGCTGGACTCAGTCTGAACTTGGTGAAAGCAAATCCAGCAGAGTGTTTTCTACAGACTATATTATATATATATATATATATATATATATATATATATATATATATATATATATATATTTTTTTTTTCTCTCAATTGGAGTAGATAGACTAAACTATCACCCGGTTCACACTCCACCCACGTCTATTAAATGGGTGAAGAAGCTCATCCCTTGTTACCTGTTTAGGATGTAGTTTCTGGCTTTCCCTTTTCCAATCTTTTTACTCTTAAGTAGCCCCCTGCGCATCAGTGGCGTTACCGCCTTGCTTGGGGTGATATGATTAAAAAAAAAATTCTTTGACGTTGTTCAGCATCTGTATTCACTTTTTGCTAGTTTTACTCATTTCTGCTTTGTGATGCAGTCGATATCGGCTCGGAACGAGAAATCGGGGAGCCGAGTTCAAATTCCAGTTTAATTCCTTGCGTTCACTTACGCACAAATATCCTTGAAAAGGGTACTAATCCGTCTCTTTCCTCCAGTTATGCGTTAAATAACAGAACAGATTGGTTCTATAGCCTTGGTCGGCAACCAGTCTACCGCAGAAAGTAATAGCAACCTACTGTGGGATCATATTCTGCCCAGTCATATCTCTTTTGCAATATGATCGCCCAAGCGTGTATCACGTATGGCACTCATTGCTGGAATATATTAACAGAATTTCTTGAAAATATTTTGTGGTCAGTCGTCAGTCTGAGACAAAATAGACATACTTTTAATATTGCCTAAAAAGGCTCTTCTGCAACACAAATCACTTAACATACACAGATTAGCATGAGGCACCTATGCTCATGACAAGTGCCCATTCGGTCCATCTATTAATACGGTTCTGGTTGTAGTGGCTTCTGTACTGCTGTCCATGTTCGTTTCTTCGGCAGCAATGTTCGCAATAGGTTTATTTTATGTTGCTATTTTATATTTTGGTGGAGAATATTTATGTTTTGTGGGCCGGATGTGATGCTCGGAACCCTTATGTAGCGGACGACGTTTTTATTTTTTTTTGGAGGGTTGCTTTCTCGGTGTTCACATCCGGCTAACATGAAATAAGAAAGAAATCTAATTTGAAGTGAAGTATGACGTAATAATATACTGACATTGCAGTGAACAAAACAAGTTCTATATTTAAAAAAATTCAAATCTGACTCATTGATTTTGTTAGAAAAAAATAAAAAATAAAAAAAACGAATTTTCTCGAATTTACAAATGTTGCTTAGTACATACAAAACTCTACGAAATTTCACACCCCGATGCGAAATGTTTTCCGGCAAATTGAAAACTAGGAAACATCTAAAAAAAAAAAAAAAAAAAAAAAAATTCAAATAATCTTTAATTATCAAAAACAAACCTTTTTTTTTCATTTTGTTTGTCGTCCAATGGAAAGCCCAGAATCACATCCGGGAGTGAATTCCCCAGAAAACGAAATAAAAAGACGGAACAAGAAGACGGTCGCAGTGAGAAAAATACGAGCATAATTAACACGTCCCTTGACAAACGTCAAGCGATCGTATTATTATTGCCTCTCTCTTTCTCTCTCACCTCCTTCTTCATCGTTCACTCGTCTACTTGTTAACCGCACGGAACCCTTTAAGACTGGGCAATAACTTCAAAGACACTCTTACCCAACAAACACTCATACATATTTACATACACACATATGTACACATAAACTCACTCTTGCAAGGAATACTACGGACATTTTAACGACCTTGTACCAACCAAAAGACATAACTTTTATTTGTAAAAATCTTAACTGATTTATATATATTATAACAATTATTTCTTATAATTTTAGCAGAATAAAGGGATTATTTCTTTTACTAAAAATCAACACGTTCAATTCCAGTAGAATAAGAATTTATCCTCGTGGTGGGGGTATATTTTAACCTCCTTAATTTTTTCCCCCGCGTTAAAGGGAAGTAACTCTTTTCTCTAACGCGGTGTTCCCCGCGGCAAAGCAAAATAAGATTCAAAATGCGTGCGTCTCAATTAGAGAACTATTTATTTCAACATATAAAATTTTTATACATAAAAAGGTTTTTCATTTAACTTGTACAGTTCAATAAATGATTAACATAAAAAATATATACAATAAAGACAGGAGAACTGCTAAAATTATAGGTACTTTAGCGTCAAAACTGATCACGGAACATACAATAAAAATATTGCGACCAAGTCACGAATTAGCCAGGAGGGAAAGAGGTGAGTGTGCTTTAGGAACACAAACACAAAGTACTTACGAGAAGGTGGAAATACAAACGGTGTTCTCTTACATTCGGGATGCTGACAAGACAAGTTTCCCGTAGACGAAAACTTCTTTTTCAAGAACTTGTTGGGCCGACGCTTCCTTTTCTTCTCCTTCCTTGTCTTCTTTAGGGTAGCGGCTCTGGTCAACCAGCACTTGAAGGGTTTCTCAACCACAGCAACAATTTAAGGGACTCCGGAAACCTCAATTAGGCGATTCGATTTGGTTAATGGGATAACCAACGACTAGCCAGGTGAGTGTAGGTTCTCTACACCGCAAAAAATACTTCAATTATATCTTGTTAATATGGGGATAAAAAGGGACCCCGGAAGCTACAATTAGGCGATTTGATTATTGGGATAACCAACGATTAGCCAGGCGAGTGTAGGTTCTCTACACCGCAAAAAATACTTCAACCATTATATCCCGTTATTAAGGGAATAAAACACACATTTCGGCAGTACGAAGATAGGTGCCAGCTTATGACTCCTCGAAATGTAGAGGAAAACCCGAAGCAGGCTTCGCATCACGCCGCCACGCCGCCACGCCGCCACGCCGCCACGCCGCAGCGAAAAGTCTGACATCCTACCTGCCGGAGCCCAGTGCTTCTACTGCTACTACTCTCAGCCGGCCGGTGCAAGTCTCTGTGGGGAGATCTTCCTGTTCCCTCATCAAGTTACGTGCCCTGTGATTGGTCAACAGCGAGGGTACACTGAAAGCGTCTCTGCCATTGGCTCACAGCGTCTGCTGCTTGACAAAAGGGGACGACCAAATGAAATCAAGGGTCGGTGCAAGTTTTAAAAGTACCACCTGAAAGAAATCTCCCTTCTAACCAAAATAATTCTTACAATATAAAAAGTTGTTGCTTCTATATGCATTTTGATTTTCTTGTTTTATACCCCTCTTATAGTGGGCTATCTAACTAACAAGGCCAGATCAAACTAATCTGTTTCAACACATACACTTCACTATAACGGATAACCCACTATAACATTACAATAATCTGGGACAGTTATAATAACTTTTCATAAAAATAAAAAATATAAATATAGATAAAATAAAAGTCTCAAAACTTCTTAAATGTGCTTCCTAACGTTGTAGTGTCGGATTCGTAACATCTGATTGCACACAATATTTCGAGCTTACACACACCTACACCTTTTCATGAACCAATTAAAAAAGCATTTATTCATTCACCAATAAAAACGCTTTTTTATTGAGACAGTTGGCTTACCAAATTTTATTGGGTGCGGACGTCTTGAAAAGCAATTTGAATACAGTTTCTCATTTATTAACCAATGACGATTTAGAGAAAAATTTAGAAGTTGATCCGATTCTATCCTTCAAAAACACATAAATTGCGTGAATTTTAGCTTGCCAGTCAGACAACAGACTAGACGCTTCGTCATGGTGGCATGTATTATCTCACTCTCTCTCTTTTTTTCTTTTTTTTCTCACTGCATTCATTGATTTTCTTTCTACTCATTTTTTTCATTTGCCGGCAACAAAAGAAAGAAGATCAAAGACATCATTTCCGCTCTCGTTCTCACTCAGGACATAGCTTTTCGCTTATTACTGTCACACACACACACACACACACACACACACACACACACACACACACACACACACACACACACAGAGTTATGTCTTCCTTTCACAAATCCATTTCACATCATTCAACTTGAAGTTATTGAGAGATGGTTAATGTTTCTTTGATTCGGCCTTGTGTCATTTATAACCGAACTCCCTACAGCTTACAAGTTTGATGCAGAATTGTCAGAAGGTTTTCATCAAAAGGTTGGTTGGCAGCAGAAGGTTGGAGATCGTGGAATTTGTGTGAAAGAGTGTGTATTAGTGGAAAATAAAAAATATATATTTCTCATGTTAAAATAGAAATTTATTAAAAGTATAGAATAACAAGAATAGATAGTAGTTAAAGGTTCAATGAGAAAGTTAAGGGTATCAAGAATTGAAGAAATATTCGTAGTAGTAATTTGTTGAAAAGAGCTCATGCGTACGTATGTAAGTATGTATGAGCTTGTTTGGTAGGAATGTCTTTGAATGGAGAAGAAGAAGTAAAATGAATCAGCACACTAGAAGGAAGGAGAAAGAGGACGATGTGCTACGCGACCTTATGTCTGTGTCGACATTACCGTGTTACATTTTAGCTTGTCGTCTCTCCTGCTTCCATGTCTGACTGACTGACGCTGATCGAAGTCATTTATATATCCATTAGTTGTTTCGCACTGGATCGCAAAGTCTTTATGATCTTGCAAATCTCTCCCATTGCTTAGAAAACCAAGTTAACATCTCGCGAAATCCGGTTTCGACTTTTTCTTTAAGCACGAGGTCAATCCTTTTTCTATGCGGCTAAACCAGGATTTCAAACGTCATTGTGAGTTTTTGTAAAAGTGAAGAAGAAGGTTGGTTTTAATTCTTAATTTCTTATCCACTACATTCTTAAAGGTAAATCTAGCAATGGAATCTGCACTTTGTTTGATAGGAATGTCTTCGAATGGAGAAGAAGAAGTAAAAGGAATTAGCACATGAGAAAGAAGGAGAAAGGGGACGATGTGCGACGCGACCTTATGAAGTTTCTCCCGTTACATTTTAGTTGTGTCGCTCTCTCTCTCTCTTGCTCCTTCTCTCTCTCTCTCTCGCTCTCTCGCTGCTTCCATCTCACTGAGTGACGCTGATCGAAGTCATTTATATAGTCATTTACATTATTCGCACTGGATCGCTAAGTCTTTTTGCAAATCACTTCAATTGGTCAGAAATCAATTTAACATCTACTCGCGAAATCCGGTTTCGACTTTTTCTTTAAGCACGAGGTCAATTCTTTCTCTATACGGCAAAACAAGGATTTCACACGTCATTGTTAATTTTTGTAAAAGTGAAGAACAAAGTTGCTTTTAATTCTTAATTTCCTATGCGCCACAAACCGACTAAGAAAAAGGAACTTAAAAAAAAACACAGAGAAGATAAACTTTAAGCAGAACTTTCAACAGAAATATTTTAAAACAACAAATTATTGTCAATTTCTCTCGTTAAATTGGTCCTGGGTATGACCGTAAACTGCATCCGACAGCAAGGCCTTTGATTGGGAGATTGTGAGGATCATGGAACCACCTCTTAATTGCTGTTGTTCCCAGTTCTACCCTGACCCAAAGTGGTATCACTTGTTAGGGTCCCAGCTATGGGTAAATAGTTATCCCCCAAATTGAGGTCAAAATGTTATGAAAGTTTTTATCAACAAAACTTTTTTTAATGAAAAATAACTGATTTCAAATAAAAATACGTTTCCGGCCTTAAATGACCCTTTAGATGTTGATAGGCCATTAAACAAAAACGAACAAACAAACAATCTCGTTAAATAAATCTTATATTTCTTAATACAAACGAGACCTTTGTTTTATCCTCTTATTCAGCATGATTTCTTTCAATGCCAGTGAGCTCAATTATGTTTGGCACAAAGCCATCTACAAGCGTAACCGACGCCTACTCCAGTAGGAACGTCATTTTGTTAGCTGGGGTATGATAAAAATTGTTGAGCAATCTCAAGCACTTTGGGGAGTTCGAAATGACCTGCTTTTTTGGTGGGTGAAAAGAATTTCAAAGAGTTCCAGAAAGGTGGTTATACTTTGACACAACAAATGTCTCCACAGTGATGCAACCAAAGTTCTCGTTGACTGTGAGCGTCCTACGAAATATTAAACTGGGTTATGTCAACTTTTGGTCACCATACTTTCAGATGGATTGCTAACAGGTGCTGTCATGAAAGGTCAACAAAAACAAAACATTAAAAGAAATTTTAACTGAAATTTCGAACGTGTTAAAAAAGATTAAAAATTTCAAAAAAATAATTATCTTTCCTCTTAATAATTAATATACATACTTTGATGATAAAAGTTTGTTTTTATCAAGTTTGAACCCTTGTAACATCATGCTGTGCCATTTTTTGGGCGAATGAGCGAAGGTACCTGGAGAGCATTCCATTTTAAATCATCAATGTTTTCCGGAAATTTTTAAGATCAACTTGATGTTATCAGCCAGTCAGTTAATTGCTATAGGTGATACACGCTTGGGCGATCATGTCCTGAAAGAGACATGATTGACTAGGCAGAAGATTTTTCCGCAGTAGATTGCCATTATCTTTTGCGGTAAACTGGTTACCAATCAAGGGTATAGAACCCAATCTGTCCTGCTATTTAACCCATAGCTGGAGGGGGAAGAGATGGATTCATACCTTTTCCAAGAGTATTTGTGCGTAAGTGAATAAAACAAATTCGATTGGGATTCGAACTCGGCTGATATCCATTACACCACAACGCATATACAAAAGTTTCTTACTGATTTATAAACTGACCTTATGGTGGTTTTCTAAAAGCAGCTCAGATGTGGCACAAGGCCGAAAGTATTTAGGCACTCATTGAGAATCGAATTCACTACTCAGCTGTAATAGGTTAATTTCGAGACAAGCTTGCTAAACATTGCACCACGTCGAGTGGTCGTAAAATGGTATTTGTCGCGTCCCATGTCAGTAGTCATAACTTTGTCAATGTCCACACACACACACACACACACACACACACACACACACATATATATATATATATATATATATATATATATATATATATATTGGGTGTGTATAATGATAATATAAACGCTAAAAAGTCTGCCTTCTTCTACCGAGCACCCATAGCTCAGAGGAAGAATCGCCGACTGACCTCAATTCGCTCGGGTTTCAATCCTGGGTTAAAAGCAATCGGAGTCTAACCGTACTGATGAGCTGTGATACAGCGAAACAGATCTGTCTGCGGATGACTATATATATATATATATTCGATAACAAAATCAGTATGTTTAAAAATAAATGCCTGCATATGTTCAGTTTAGCTTTAGAAAAACAGAAAAAGTTTATTCAATAAAACCGGCCCATAATGTTGAGGACGGCTTCAGTGCAGTTTCAGAGGTGACTGTATGTATTCGGGGTTTCTCACTATGACTGCGATGACAACGATACTTAAACATTCACACCCTGTCACTTTCTCTCACGTGCTGTCTTTTTTTTTTTTTATATCTCTCCATCTTCCTCTTCACCTAATCGCTGTCAACGCAAAAGAAAGGGAGAAACAAGACATTACTACTACTTTGTTGATACACTCAGCAAAAATATGGACTTAACCTTTTTCTGTTTCAAATCAAATTTCACATTTTGCTAAACCGAACAAACTCTTAATTCTTTAAACTCCTCACTACAGTTTCTCTTAGAACATTTCACAGTTAATAATTTCACTTTCTACAAATTGCATGTTATTCTTCTCTATAAATAAATGTTCATTTATTAATATATACGAAACGGTTTTATATTCTCTCAACCTCTGTTCTGGAGTAAATTGTGGAAGTTCAGTTATGTTTGGCACAAGGCTAATTTAGTAAGCATGATCGAACGCTCTACTTTACCCTTACCAGGTATAGAAACTATCTCTGGCTTGCAATCTTCATGTTGGGAAGGCGAAACGAGAGACTCGTTCGGAACACGTGAAGTAAAGACGCGGAAAAATCCAGTACACACACACACACACACACACACACACACACACACACACACACACACACACACACACACTCCCCCCTCTCTCACACACACACACACACACACACGCTAGTAACACAAAACGTTGCTTATAGGCGGAACTCCGAGGCATAAGAACTGTATTACTTCTAACAACAATAGACATAGTAGCAGTCGTGTGTGGACTCTAAAAAAAGTTGGTTTGTCTTTTATTTTTAGTTCTTATTTTTTAATACCCTCTCTCGGTTGATGTACAGAGAATTACAATATAATCATTAGTTCACATAGACTGGCCTTCGCTACTGCCGTGTTTTTTTGTTTTTTGTTTTTTGTTTTTTGTTCTTGTCTGTTTCCCTTATTCCTGCATGTGCACCCAACTTGTTTTCAATAGTTGAGGAATGCAGCACGGAGATTCGACCGCCTCTTTTTCCTCAGGTCCTTTACTTCTCTGGGATCAGAAATCACAACGTGACAGAGAAAGTGAAAGATTTATTGATCATTTGACATCTTCGATCACCTGGGGTGGAACGGAAGTGAACAGCTGCAGTGTCAGGTGCGACTAACTTACGGCCAGTTAGCCTACGCAACATAATTTTGAGACCAAGGAGGGGTTTGGTGTCATAAGCTGGTGACTTACCCAACGTGATGTGATATTATTAACCACCATTACCTTCTATGTTAAGTAAAAGTATTCCGAAGTTATTTGACCAGTGCAGAATTTTTCGCTATAGCACATTGCACCGTTATTATAACGCTGTGACTATGTTAGGGATGAGAGGTTTGTTTAGGGATCAGAAAAATCGTTGATTGTGACTTTGCAGTAGTATCGCCGAAATATCACATATCCACCAACCAAAATACAACGTATTTACTAGGTTGCAAGGACGTTAGAATATACAGGGAGGTGGTTATGTTTATTAAATCGGCCTTGTGTCATACATAACCGAACTCTCTACAACTTAGGATTATTCGCTATCATCAGAAGGTTGGAGATTTGAATGTGTGGAAGAATAAAAGTATACCTTTTTTTATGTTTAAATAGAAATTTATTAATGGAAAAGAATAGCATGAATTGGTAGAAGTTAATGTTCATGAGAAATGGTATTAAGAAGTTAAGGGTATCAAGAGTTCGTAGTAGTAACTTGCAAGGGGAGTTTATGTGTACGTAGGCAGGAACATATGTGTGTATGTATGTGTGATCGTTTATTGTTGGATAGGGTTGTCTTTGTAGTCATCGCTCAGGGTGAATAGTGAAAAGGAAGGAGACGAGAGAAAGATAAAGACAATAATAATAACGATCGCTTGACGTTTGTCGAAGGACGTGTTAATTACGCTCATCTAATTTCTCTCTGGCGACGGTCAAACTTGGCCCGTCTTTTATTTCGTTTGGGAATTCACTCCCGGGTGTGATCTTGGCCTTTCCATTGAACGACAAACATTTCACATCGAGGTGTAAAATTTCGCGAGTTTTGTGTGTGCTAAGCAAAGTTTGTAAATTCGAGAAAATTCATTTATTTCTAACAAAATCAATGAGTCAGTGCTTAGCAACTGAATTTTTAAATCTAGAACTTGTTTTGTTCACTACAGACCTACGGATACCAACTCAGAATGAGAAATCGGAGAGCCGAGTTCGAATTCCAGTTGAACTTGTCGCATTCGACGCGTAATTACTCTTGGAAAATATATCAATTCATCTCTTCTTGCTATGGGTTGAATAGTATGACAAATTGGGTTCTATAGTCTGGGTTGGCAACCAGTCTACCGCAGAGAGGAATTGCCTCTCACTGCAGGAAAATCTTCTGCTTAGTCAGTCATGGACCGAAAGAGACATGATTGTCCAGCGGGTATTAACTGTCTGACTGTGCGATAATGTGGACGAAATGATGAAGAGATTTAGTGATGGTAGAATTCATTTTTTTTTTTTTTGAGTCACTTGGGGTGCGTAGCAACCCCTGAGTACAAGTTTTCCATTATTTTTTATACGCTTTTTTGGGGGGCGGATAGGTTGGGGGTAGAATCAAACAACGTAAAATAAATCGTAAGGAAAAGGGAAAGAAGTGTGCGTGCGTGCGTGCGTGCGTGCGAGTAAAGGAGGAGGGAACAAATGGAAAAACAGTAAACCCCGCTCTTGTAAAAATAAAACTTTGTTGGTGGAGGTTGCCCCCCACCCCCACCTCTGGCTTTGTTGATTTTTCCCCTCTTTCCCTATCGAAAAAAAAAACGGGATTTTGTCTCTCGGCATTTTGAGGGATTGGGTCATCTTACCTCTCTATGAAAAATAAAAATATAATCAACGATCTAATTTTTCTTATCTTTTTTTTACGATAATTTTTACGTAGTTGACATAATTTTTCCAAATATTGATTGATTTACAAGAGACAAAATATTTCAAATGTTGATTATTTTCTAGACCTTTTCATTTTTTAATGAAATTAATTTACTATATGCCAAGAAATTTAATTTTTTTTCTCCTTGGCAGTCGTCAGTCTTTTTTTTTTTTTAATTTTTTTTTAACTATAAGCTTAAAAAAAGGTTAGCATTTTTCCATCAGTATAAATCGGGTAACCTTATTCGTTGACTTTTAACACAGTGTTTGTTCCAGACTGCATTCATAAAAAAAAAAACATATTTTTTTACTACATTAATAACAAAATAATAAGAAACTAAAAAAAACAAACTTGAAGAAATAATTTACTCTACTACCTGTAATAAATGTCACAATGAATACACCGGAGAAACCTCGAGGAATTCATAAGCGATTATGAACACAAAAAGGGCTTTTTGAAAATAATACACTGATGAGTGCGTTTAATTGTCCACCGTACTGAATCTGACCATAATTTCGATTAAAAAATGTTGTGTTAATTAAAAGAGAAAGCAATTTACTTTTTTAATTTAGGTGACAGTGTATAGAAAGTACTTTGATTGCTAGAGCATATTTGATGAATTTGCAATGATGTTCTGACAACGTTTCACTTTTCTTGTCAGATTTTCTATTATCACAATGTAAAAAACAAAAGTGATGAAAATAATAAAATAAAAAAGAAACCAACCGAAATTGGCGAGCTATGCAGTGGATATCGACTCGGAACGAGAAATCGGAGACCCGAGTTCGAATTCTAGTTGAATTCGTTGCATTCACTTACGCGGGAAATGTATTCCATCACTTCCCTCTAGCTATGGGTCAAATAACAGGACAAATTGGGTTCGATAGCATTGGTTGGCAACTAGTCTACCGCAGAAAGTAATAATGGCAACCTACTGCGGGATAATCTTCTACACAATCAGTCATGTCTCTTTCGAGACATGATTGCCCAAGCGGGTATCACGTATGACACTTAACTGACTGCTATTAAATGATTATAGTAAATAAAAAATAAATAATAAATAAATTTAAAAGTTTAAAATATCAGCGTCCTCTTCTCTTCTTGCGCATGTGTTACATCAACGGAAACATCACTTTTAGTCCGATGAAATCCGAAAAGACAAAAATTCCATTTTTGTCATTCATTTTTTCTACATTACTAATAAACCGACATTTTTGTTTTGAAGGTCACTGACCATAGATAAGGGCTGAAGATAGTTTTTTTCTAAAAAATTTTATCGTAGATACATATTTTTAAAATATTAAACGGTTTTTTAGATTAACTTTTGTGACAATTTAGTGCAACTTTAAAGTAAAAATTAAATCATTTTAATTTATTTAGAATAGATTCAGTGCAGTCATATGGACTAGGAATTTAAGTTACGTGTTTTTTTAAGTGTGTTATCTAAGAAAACATGAATTTTTATTGTTGCAAACAAATTAATTCTTAAGAGATGATTTTTAAAGACTAAAAAGAGTAATAATTTTCGTTTGAAAATGTTTTTGAAACATAGCATGTTATTTTTACATTTTCAAGAACGTGCGAAGCAAAAAGTAAAAAAATACCTTTTCATAAGTAATTAAAAGCATTAAAGTATTTCTTAGTTTAATGAAATTTATTTACAAAATTAAAAAAATGACCATGATTCACAGCTACTAAAGTTGGGTACATGTGAACCGTGTGTGTCCCTTCTAGAATGTTGATGACGTCACTAATTTATGCGTTGTCGTCACACAGGAAGCCATTTCAGAAATAGATAACTTCGACTTTTAAACAATATCATTTTTTTAATAACATAATTTTATTTAGCTGTGAAGAATACAAGTTTCACCTCTTAAACTTTTATTTTGATAATTAATACAATTATATATATATATATATATATATATATATATATATATATATATATATATATAGAGAGAGAGAGAGAGAGAGAGAGAGAGAGATAGATAGATAGATAGATAGATAGATAGATAGATAGAACTATTTAAATTTTAAAAAAATCTTTATAAAACTATTTAAATTTAAAAAAAATTTTCTACCTTAAAGTTACAATTTTTTTTTTCATTTGCAATAAAATAAAATCAAAGATTTTATTTTCATAAAATTAAAAAAGAAAATAAAATGAAACAAAAAAGACAAATGCACTAAAAAGACATTCGAAAAACCAAAATTAATGTAAAACATAAAAAAGCAACAAAAAAAAAATGAAGAAATAAAAAACGAGAAAAAAGGAAAACAAGAAAAAGAAAGAAATAGGAAAACGAAAAAATATCGGAAATAATATCCTGTGTGACGACAGCACATAAATTTATGACGTCAGTGACATTCGAGAAGGGACCTATAAATTGGACATGTACTGAAAATTTCTTCCTAATATTGTTTCTTTACATATTCGCATAGTAATTGATGGAATCATTGCTTTACATTATAATAGATAAATCTAATTTTTGTTGGGATTTTTTTTTTTAATAAAGAAATAGACACCGACTCTTTCTTCTTTTTTTTTTCAGTTCTTTAAATCTTAAAGAACTAATTTTATCTAT
The DNA here is from genome assembly GCA_037127315.1 of Ascarosepion bandense. NCBI lineage: Eukaryota > Metazoa > Mollusca > Cephalopoda > Sepiida > Sepiidae > Ascarosepion > Ascarosepion bandense. Next base: position 891,677 of record JBBBDQ010000328.1, on the reverse strand, counting down.
TTAATTAAATAATTTATTTAATTTATATATTAATACTTTTCCACGCTTTTTCAGCACGAAAATATATATTATATATATATATTTTCAGCACGAATATATATATATATATATATATATATATATATATATATATATATATAATATATATATATAATTTCATCTACTATGGGAGCAAGAAGTTATCGAGTTTTAGAGAAAATGAGAAAAACTAGTAATAAAGTGAGAGGAAAATAAAAGACAAAGAGTCAAGAAGACAAATGATAACGATCGACATTGCATTTAAAGTTTTGAAGATCAAAGTTGACTGGGGAGCAAGAAGCCGGAAGAAAGTTCCCCAAGCAAGAAGTAGGAGAGAAGAAACTGTTAGCCTAGAACTTACAGTTACATCTAGATATTTTAGAGAAAAAAAATGTAGATGATTCCATTTGGTTTCTTTTTCTTTTTGTTTTTATCACTTTTGTAATTAAATATTCCACATGAGAGAACGATATCTATTTTTATATATCAGAAATAATATTGGGGAAAAATGTATGGGAAATTGTTTTTTTTTTTAAATTTTGCCGGTTTCATTTACATTCTTTTTTTCTTTTTGATAATTTTTGTGAGTAGATATCCCACACTGTGGTTGTGATATATTTTTAAACTGACAGCATCCCTGGTTCGTATTCATGTGTAGTCGCCTTAACATAACAAAATTACTCAAATGATGTCCTAAAGGATGAAACGCGTTAAAAGAAAACTTTTTCTGCGTTAGGAAATCGGGGTGCTGAGTTCGAATTCCAGTTGAATTCCCTGCATTCACTTACGCACAAATACCCGTGGGAAAAGTATTATTAATCATTAATCCGTCTCTTCCCTCCAGTTATAGGTTAAATAATAGAACAGATTGGGTTCTATGGCCTTGGCTGGCAACCAGTCTACCTCAGAAGCAATGTCAACTTACTGCGGGATAATCTTTTGCCCAGTCAGTCATGTTTCTTTCAAGACATGATCGCCCAAAGCGTGTATCACGTATGGCACTTAACTGACTGAATTTCTGCGTTGTCATATATTTTTCCTCAATATATATGGTTTTCTTTTGGTCATAATTTAATTTAATTAAATTAGACCAGTACACAGTTGTATTTAAAAAGTGTTCAATACTATAATTATTTTATAATAAAATGTATTCAATAAAAGTAATTAAAAGCTTTATCTAATTAAATAATGTCATAGTTTAATTGCATTTTTTATTTTACCATTTGGAACAAATTTTTGGGTAAAGAAAAAATTAGATGATTTTACATTTTCCAATGAGTCTTGCGTTTAATTAATAAAGAAAAGTTTGCAGACAAAATTTAATTTATTCGTGAAATTGAGTTGTTAGAGAGCGGTCAGACAGTTAAGTGCCATTTGTGTAACACGCTTGGGCGATCATGTCTCGAAAAAGACATGTCTCTTTCGAGACATGTCTCGAACGGGACATGGCTGCTTGGGTAGAAGATTATCCCGCAGTAGGTTGCCATTGCTTTCTGCGGTAAACTGGTTGCCATCCAAGGCTATAGAACCCAAGCTGTCCTATTATTTAATCCATAACTGGAAGGAAGAGACGGATTGCATTGAAATGTATTTGCGCGTAAGTGAAACAATGAACTCAACTGGAATTCGAACTTGGCTCCCCGAATTCTCGTTCCGAGCCAATATCTACTGCACCACAAATGTAAAAAAAAAGAGAAAAGAAAATTTTACCAAGATTTTCTAAAAAATACAATTTCATAAATAAATTCATTCATTTTTGAATGTCCTGAAAGTTTCATTTAAAATCCAAGAATTATTTGATTTTTTTGCAAGATTCTTTCAAATTAATGTTTTTCACAGGAAATTAAGGAAAGGCAATAAAAATCCCATTTGTCCTTTTTAGGGGTCTTTATCATATTATGGTGCTTTTTAGCAAAAAAAAAAGTGGAGGCATTAAAATGAATTATGGAAACAAATATGGGCTACAAAAATTCGGCGGAATGATAGAATAATAATGAGCAAATAGGAAGCGTTCATAGATTTATGTTCGTTTTTTTTAAGAAGCTCCATTAGAATTAATTTTGGACATGAGTGAACTGGAACAATCGCTTCCATATATCAATCTCCACCAACACAAAATTCTGATGGAGTCAAAAGCGAAACATATCATAAATTAGTTTTTTTATTTTACTCTCTCTCTCTCTCTCTCTCTCTCTGTGGGTTTTTTTTTTACAGTTGGAAAATAAACAGCGGGAGTAGCCGATAGAAGTCAATTCAGTCAGTTAAAGTGCCATACATGATACACAGTACCCACTTTGGGAGATCATGTCTCGAAAAAGAGACATGACTCACTAAGCAGAAGATTATCCTGCAGTAGGTTACCATTGCTTTCTGCGGTAGACTGGCTGCCAGCCAAGGCTATAGAACCCACCCTGTCCTATTAACTAATAACTGGAGGGAAGATACGGATTAATTACCTTTAAGGGTATTTGTGCGCAGGTGAATGCAAGGAATTCGAACTCGGCACCCCGCGATTAATAATGGCGTAAAAACGTCTTTGTTTTTCTTTTTCAACCAAGATTTTGATAGACACGTCACCAGAAGTGGGGCTGCTCTCCCGAGAAAAAAAAAAAAAAGACCTCCCCCTACCGCCACATGTGAAAATGATGTGTAGAAATCTTTAGTCTGCAAAACTTCTTATTCGCGTACGCCCCCCCCCCCCCCACCTGACATAAAAGCGGTTCCCCTCAAAACGCGACACAATTTTTCCCCCAATAAGCTATTTTTGAATAGTATTTTAAGCTTTTTTAAAATAATACTTTGGGTTGCTTCATGTGTGCGTCATTATGGTTGTTTAATTAAAAAGAAATGTTCGCTCGGGTCTCTAAATAAATAAAGACATTTCTTCACGCACAGTGTAAAAAAAAAACTCGAAGAATTGGTAGAATTCTTGAATGCGTCATTAAATAAAATGACATGTTTTTACTTTTAGTTTTTAATAATTTTTCAGCAACAATGCAATTAGTTAGAGTTGCTTTATTTAAAAAAATTGAGTACAGTTGTTAAAGACAAAATCGTGTTACTCCCTAAAAAAGTAAAATTAATCAGAAATCCAGCAGTAAAATTAACGTTAAAATAAATTTTTGTCAGTTTTTTTTCTATAGTCGGCATCTTTTTTTTTTTACATTTTTATTTTTTTATTTTTTTTGTAAAGTTTACATTACATCATGTAATGTTAACACCTTTAACAGGTGTTAACATTTAATTTTGATATTTTAACATTTTAATTTTAATGTCGGAATAAAATAAGATCCATTTAGGATGAAAGAATATGGAATTAAAAAAAGCAATTTAAAACTTATTTCATATACGCAAAAGTATTTTTTATTGTTTATCCTAATTAACATGATAACTATTTTCTTATGATTCAGATCTCAGAAGAAATTCTATTATTGCAGTACGTTTCACAAACTAACGGGTCCAAAGTCATAACAACAATTCAACAAATGAAGCCTGGTTTTCATGAAGAAAGTGGGTCGATTGTTAAGCACCTTGGCTACAACTTGTATCCAATCCCAATTGCAGTGGGTCCGGGATTGTTCACTTTTTTTTTTTTTTAAAGAAACCGAATGGGGTCAAAAATATAAGTATGGAAGAACATCGTAAGACGATTGAGAGACCGGGTGTAACTAGTGTAACATGAGCTTTATTTTTTTGTTAATGATTTTTTCTTTTTTTTTTCTTTTTTTTTTTTTTTTTGGGGCGAAAACTAAACATCTCCAGTAAGATATTTTCTCTAGAAGACATTTCTGTGTGTTTTTTTTCCCCCCCAAACAACTTTTACCTCAACAGCTGGGAGTTTTTGTTTTTCTTTCATTTATTTTTATTTATTTATTTATTTATTTTTCAGTTTTTACGAATTTTTACCAAAAGACTTAAAGCATAAATGAGACGCTTCATTGCGCACATGTAACAAACCTCCTATATATTTCTCTGAAACCTGAGTTTTCTGTATTCATGATAAACATTTGTGCTTTTAATGAGAATCCCTGTCTGGGACTCAATCTCATTCCAGATCTCAAGTAGACCTTATATATCAGGGGTCAGCAGCCTTTGGCTAACTATGTGCTGACTTCAGGTTTTTGAAATTTAAAATCATTCGGTGTGCCAACAGCATGTACTATACTTTTATGCAAGTCAAGATCAATATACCTGTTCTACAATATGTTTTATATAGAAATATATACAATAATATGTAAATCACATTGATAAAAATAAATTGTTTTTAAAAGTGCTTTTTAAAGTTTTATTATTAACGGCAACCTTGCCCTTGCATGGTCTTAGCAAAGTGCTCAATATCAGCAACATACTTTGAGTTTTACACAATTTCCTAAATATTCAGGTGTTAGGCAACTTCATTGTAGATTTAACACTGCTTTTGTATGAGAGAAAATTTCCTCACAGGAATAAGTTGAACCAAAAGCTAATAGAAGAGCACAAGCAATTTGCTTCAAAACAGAATAAAGATCTTGGGAGGGATGTCCAACAGATGAGAATAGCAGTAGGCTTTTCTAAATTTTTGTCTTCCAGAGACTTCCTTACTTCAACAAATTGTGCCATTGGAAATTGTTTGGCGTGCTACAAGCAGCGCATGTGCCATAGGTTGCCGACTCCCGTTATATATAATACAATCCATCGCTAAAGATGAGACAAAAATAGTCAGTTCTTTTCAATACTCTAGAAAGTTACTGACTCCTCCTACAATCATTTATCTCTACACAAGCCAGATCAGACCAAAAATGGAATATTGCTATCATTTCTGAGCCGGAACTGCTGATTCCTAATTTTCAAACCATGACAGAGTTTAAAAGCATTTCTGTGACTCTGTGGGTGACGAATTGTTTCCCACCCTACAACCCCTTTCCCCACAGATGAAACATTGCAAGTCTCTCCCTACTCTATTGTGATTTTCATGGCAAATGTTTTGGCAAACTACGCCCCTTGGTTTCACCAGTCTGAATTTTGTTTAATGGCATATCAACCTCTGTGGGTTTTTTAAATGCCAAAAAGATAGGGTTTTAAGGTATTTTAGTTCGAATTCCAGTTGAATTCCTTGCATTCACTTATGCGCAAATATCTTTGGGAAAGGTATTAATCCATCTCTTCCCTCCAGTTATGGGTTATATAATAGGACAGATTGGGTTCTATAGCCTTGGCTGGTAACCAGTCTACCGCAGAAAGCAATGGCAACCTACAGTGGGATAATCTTCTGCCCAGTCAGTCATGTCTCTTTTGAGACATGATCGCTCAAAGTGTGTTTCACGTATGGCACTTAACTGATTATAGTGAGAAGGTTGATTTAGTCAGATTTTGATGAAAAAAAAAAAAATTTTTTTATTTTAAAAAACTGAAGATGTCTTCTAGTTTTGTATTTGAAAATGTATTGCTGGTAATAATTTTTTCCTTCAAAAAGCATTAAGGCAATAAATTTTTTTTTAAATGTATTGGTAATATTTTTCCTTCAAGAGTGTATATTTTTCTATAAAAGTCTTTTTTATGCATATATTTCTATAAAAGACTGTTCATAATGTTTTGACCCCAGTTTCGGGTAACTGTTTGCCCATAGCTGGGACCCTAACAGATAGGCTTGGGAACACCAACAATTAAGAGGTGGTTCCATGCTCCACACAGCCTCCCAATCAGAGGCCTTGCTGCTGGATGCAGTTTATCGTCATACCCAGGACATCACCAGTTTGAGCCCTTAACTTCTAGGAATGACCAAGACATGTACCCTGGGTTAACACATCTTCATTCTCTTTATATTCCATTAGTAAGGAGGAATTTCCACTTAGTTTCTTTCCCAGATCTGTTGCATTGTAGAACAGGCTACCAAGTGGGTGCTTCCCCGATCACTATAATTTTAATCTCTTCATGTCGAGAGTCAAATGTTATTTATCCTGCATATCCTATAATATGGTCTTCTTTCTTTTTTCTTTCTAACTATATATTTAGTAAGCCTCTACTTTGAATGGTTCTTGAACCTTTTATTTGATGAACTGTTGTAAAGCAAAACATAGATCTAACAAATAAGAAAATATATTTAATCCAATTTCAAAAATTAAAAACAGATTTTTTAGTTTTAATCAATAAACTTAGCAAACTACTTTCAATAATTTTCTGACCAACAGGATGTGGCTTCCCTCTGTCTTTTCTACAAGTATTTTTATGGAAACTGCTCTGATGCGCTTTTTTTCCTGGTACTCCAACCACATGTATTCACTCATGCTACTAGATTGGCATTTACGTCCCACCTTTTTACCATCAAAATACTTAAATGTAACACCTTTTCTACTCTAACAATTTCTTTTCTCACGCTTCCTGTTTGTGGATTCGCTTGCTTCCCTGATAGCTACAATCTCCAAAGGTTTAAATGCAACATCAACTGTCATATTTTATTTACTTGATTCCCATCCATCTCTTACCTTTTCTTTGACATCCCCTGTACCTTTTTTATTCTTTCACTGTAACCCCCTGTGCACCAGTGGCATTCCTGCCTTGCTTGGGGTGAAAAGATTATAAAAAAAACATTAACTTTGTTAAGGAATAGATATAAGTCAACTATTTTTTATTAAGTACGGCTATATTGTGTTGAATACACCAGTTCCCATCCGATCATCGAAGTTAAGCAACATCGAGCCTGGTTGACTAAACTGTCACCTGGTTCACACTCCACCCACGTCTATTGAATGGGTGAAGAGGCTCATCCTTTGTTTCCTGTTTAGGATGTGGTTTCCAGCTTTCTCTTTTCCAATCTTTTACTCTCTTCCAATCTTTTACTCTTTTTTCTTTTTCTTTTTTTTCAATTGGAGTAGATAGACTAAACTATCGCCCGGTTCACACTCCACCCATGTCTATTGAACGGGTGAAGAAGCTCGTCTCTTGTTTCCTGTTTAGGATGTGGTTTCCAGCTTTCTCTTTTCCAATCTTTTTACTCTTAAGTAGCCCCCTGCACATCAGTGGCGTTACCGCCTTGCTCGGGGTGATATGATTAAAAAACTTAAATGGGTTCCCATTTAAGAATACCAGGTGCTGTAAACGTAAGGACCAAGAATGGTTCACTGGTCCTCCAGGTTTGGGGGTTGGGCGCAGGGCTAACAACCCTGTCCCGTAAAAAACAGTTTGTTACAGAAACAGCAACAAAAAGTTACTGCCCTATGCACCATTGGGTGTGACGGATAAATGATGATAAACTCTTTTTTATTAAGTACAGATTTATTAGAACTCTTGTTCGGTTATTATAGTCACATAACTATATACTTAAGAAAAGTTATGTGTGAGTTTGTGTATTATTGAGATTTGTTGTTATCACTCCTACCTCTCAGTGCAAAAAGAGAAAGGGAGAGATTCGGTCCTTTTCTTTATAGTCTTAAGCAGCACCACATAGAGGGCGTCTTCAATGACAACATAGGGTAATGGCTGTCCATTGTAAATAACTTCTAATAGCAATGAAGGTAAAATGAATTAATAGGAGTAGATAGCTTTGCTATCATCTGGTTCCCAATCCTCCCTGGTTTTTTTAACAGGAGTAGAGGTTTATCCCTTGTTTCCTGTTTAGGATTGGGTTTCCAGTTCCTTCTAAAGTCTACTTCAGCTTCATACTCCTAATGCTTGTCCTTTCCTATGCTAATACAACTCCAGAGAGTAAACCTCTATCTTGAGTGGCTCTTGAGATTTTTATTAGATGAACATTAGTAAAAGAAAAAATGCAAAGCTTGAGCATTTATAGAAGCAATATACAAAAAAAGTAGCAATGTTTAAGTTTCAGGTCTGCAAAAGAAATTGCATGTCAAACAGACGTTTTTTCCTTTGATGCTGCTATTAATTTGTACAAACTTCATTCCCTCGGCAATGTTTATAAAAATATGTGGAACTCTAATCTTCTTACTCTTTTTTTTTTTTCTCAATTGGAGTAGATAGACTAAACTATCGCCCAGTTCATACTCCACCCACATCTATTGAACAGGTGAAGAGGCTCATCCCTTGTTCCCTGTTTAGGATGTGGTTTCTGGCTTTCTCTTTTCCAATCTTTTTACTCTTAAGTAGCCCCCTGCACATCAGTGGCGTTACCACCTTGCTTGGGGTGATATGATTAAAAAAAAAAAGACAAGTACAATGTGATATTTATTATTTGCCTATACTTCTATGACATCAACTTTATTTAAATCCATTTATTATTTCTGCGGGTACAAATGTCTTTACGATTGAGCTCTCAGGAGAAGAAAATTTTAAAAACAGTTTCCACTTCTGCAATATAAGTGTGACTCTTCAGAAATGAATTGAGTTCTTTCGGTGACTGGCATCTGTATACACTGCTTATATACAACACATTAAAATTTCCCTTCTCTGATTCCATGCGCCTATGGTGTAGGGAGTAGTGACTCCGACTGACACCAAATCAGTCAAGTTTCAATCACGGCCAGAAGCAAGTGGATGTGTCTAGCCACACTGATGAGCTGTGATACAGTGAAACAGGCTTGTATGTGGATGACATACATATATATATATATATATATACACACACACATATATATATATATATATATAAGAGACAAAGAATGTCTATTATGTTTAATCATGAGCCGTTCTAAACATCGTATTTTGGCTTTAATTTCAGTTGAAAATAAAAACAAAAATTCTCCAACATTTGGATAATTTTTTATTAATTTGGTTCTAAGCTTTTAGCTCACATGAGCCATCTTCAGAGAGATGTCAACACAAAATAAAATCATCGCTGATGGTGGATGTTATTGTATTACCATCTTGATAACCTCTCTGAAGATGGCTCATGTGAGCCAAAAGCTTAGAACCAAATTAATAAAAAATTATCCAAATGTTGGAGAATTTTTGTCTTTATTTTCGACTGAAATTAAAGCCAAAATACGATGTTTAGAACGGCTCATATATATATATATATGTATATTTATTGACATCCACTTGCTTCTGGCTGGGATCAAAATGTATATAGAAGAAAGTGGTTGTTTAGCCACACTGATGAGCTGCATACAGCGAAAGACTTGTATGTGGATGACGAATGTATATATATATATATATATATATATATATATATATATATTCAGGTGAAAAGAACTAACGATTTTAGAATTTAGAGTTCTCCAGCATTTACTTTTTCAAATATTGTAGAGTATAATATAATTATTTCTATAATCCTGCCAAGGGAGGGAAGATAGGTTAATGTAATAGTGGTGTCAACAGAAAAACTGTCCTTTTGAAGCAATGTTCATTTTGCAAGTATGAAGAGCCAAGATTGCTAATCTTTTAAATACAGTTGTAGATTTTTTTCCCCAAAAACTTATCTTCATACTACAAGTGCATATTATAAACTATTGGAAAATGCCAACTGGGAATATAATCTTTTTTAATATGTTATTCCCGAATATTTTTTAAGGCTTGGACTTCTTCAATGTTTCAAAATCATTCTCACACCTTTGAGTTTTAGGTGCTACAAAACTTAATTTTCTGATGTTGACTCGACTATAATTTAGGTGCATGTTGTAGAGTGAGAAATATCTTACATCACAGTGTGGTTAGAGGCACAAAATGTCAGTCACCTTGTCAGTAAGATTTGGGGTCAGTTTCATCAGAATGTCACATCAACTCAGGTCTCCATTTTTTTCTCACCTGATAAGGCCATGGTAAACTAACTGATACAAGGTACGGTCAAATTAACTATCAAGGAAGACTTTAATTCACTTCTCTTTTCTCTAAGTTTTTAATATGCATCTTGTTTCAACATACCAATGTGTTACAGCATTGCACATATGATTATGCTATATTGCAGGGGTCGGCAACCTTTTGGAGAGTGAGGGTAAAAAAGCTATGTAGAATCATGAAGGAGGGCCAAACAGCTATGGTTCCAGTGTCATGGAGAGAAATCATGTTATTGAATATGTGAATAAATTTTCTATGTGTTTGAAGAAAGCAAGGATTCAATATAATTTAATATCTGATGGGAATTTTGTTAAAAAAATATTACATCTTAATAAATGTTTCATAAATCAGTACTGAAAAAAAAAATTCCATTAAAATCAGCTGAAAAGACTATTTTATGTTCATTTAAAAGTGCTTGCTCACAAAAGCAATTTCACAGAAAAAGTGAAAGTGAGGCTGTAAACTAATTTTGGCAATCCCTACAAATAAAAAATGAAAGTAAAACACCAGGTAAAAAGAAATACATTTTTTAATTTCGACATAAAATATTCAGACTATCAACTGTCACTTTGGTTTGGTTTACCTATATTTATATTGTGTCCAGAGTAAGATAACGGTCCGGACAAGATTCACTCGAGGGCCGGATGTGGTCCGCGGACTGGGGGTTGCCAACTGCTGCTATATTGGGACAGTATCATGTTTTTATCTCTACCATCCATTTCACTAAGGTTGAAAAATACATTTACAAATATAATTTTAAAAATTCTTATTAATATGAATAAATAAGAAAATGTTGAAATTAAGCCTTTGTCTCAAAATATTGCAAATTATAATTTAATGAGCTAACTTTCTGGTGCTTTGTAGCACATAAAGCCTTTTGAAAGCTTCATTGTTCTGTGATTGTTTTTCCGGGTTTTTTCTTCACTTAGATGATTATGAGTCTCCATACTAATAAGTTATCCCATCTACCACAGTTTGCAAGTTTTCCATGGTCATATACAATTTTGAATATTCATTTATCTTTCTCTTAAATCAGTTAAGCTAGTGTTAATGTGTTTCTCTTGAATCAGTTAATGTGTCTCTTCTACAAATACTTTCACAGCTTCTGCTCTGATGAACTTAGCTCACTGGTGCCCCCTATATATAAATTTACTCGAGCCACAAGATTAGCAACTAAGTACCACCCTTTTACTGTGAAACTAATAAATTGTAAACGCAAATTCTACTCCATCAGCTTCTTTTTTTGCACTTCCTGCCTGTGGAATTCCCTTCCATTTACTTGCTTCCCCAACAGCTATAATCTCCAAGAATTTAAATGTAAAGTCAATAGTCATCTCCTATCTCATCCTCTCCCTCATGCTACTTTCTACGTCCACTCCACTTTCATCAGTATTCTCATCTTTCTCTTACCCACTTCCTGACACCTCCTATAACCTGTCACTCTTTCTCGTAACTTTCCTCTTATGATTACAAAAAAAATCTCGTGCTGCTTTCTTTATTTCTCTTTTTTCTGCTTCACCTACTCACCATCCACAACAGAAAGAGAGGAACAAGGCATTACCACTACTTTGTTGATACACCCAGAGAAAACATGGACTTAACCTTTTCCTGTACAAATCAAATTTCACATTTCACTAAAACGGGTGAATTCCTAATTCTTTAAACTTCTCACTACACTTTCTCTTAGAACATTTCCCAGTTAATAATTTCATACCTACAATTTGATGTTATACTGTTTGATAAATATTCATTTATTTATACAAATGAAGCAGTTTATATTCTTTCAACTTTCTGATTTGAAGTAAATTGTGGAGAGTTCAGTTGTGTTTGGAACAAGACCAGTTTAATAAACATGCTGAAGCTCCCTACTTCACATATAAGCTTTGGAAAGCATATTTGATTTTAGTATATTTACAAATAAATCCAATTATTTTTCACCAAAACATTAGCTCTTATGTCAAATTCCTCATCCAAGTATAGTGCATAGAATTTTACAGCACCTGTGTGTCAGGCAGATATATCATGGTCTGTCTATGTGGTTGTAGTATATTGGTTGCTATACCACTATCTGTTTAAATGTTAATTCTCTTCTGCTTATATCAGTAGAGACAGGCTTAACTTGACCAAAATTTTAGATTCTTGAACTTCCGTTCGATTGGCTAGACTTGAATCCTTAATTCTGATTAGTGTTGTTTATGTTATAGCATCTAAATATCTAAGTTAACTAATACTTTAATCCTGGCTACATCCATCCATGCACTGGAAAATATCTTTTAGGTTTTTGGAGGTGTGACAAAGGAACAGCCCAAGGTGCAAATCAACAATGTTTATTGTTTCAAAAAGCAATGATTAGAAGTGTTCTTGAAAATTGACAACAAAAATAATAAACACTATTTATTAAATCATTTATTTACAGTTTTTTTATTATAATATTTGTTGGAATGGTTGGTAAAACATTGGCTAATTATCAATTGATTTGAACATTATAAAATGGTAAATAATAAGGATTTCTTTATACTTGGTTCACATATTTTAATAATTTAGTAAATGTTTATAAATTTATGAATAAACTTTTTTTTCACATTTATTTCTTTATAAATTGATATATGATATATATTGCATTGCATCAGTTCTAATAGTATTAGTTTTTAGAATGTTGTAAATATAAAATTATTCTTGTAAATAAACAATCTAATAATTATTAGATTTGGAAGAAAACCTAAACACATGAAAGTGAATTTATACATTTTCTTTTGTTCTTGAGAATTTACAGCAAAATATTAAACAGTAGTTATAAATAGATAGTTAAAGAATTTGCAACAAAAAATATCAAACACTATTATTATATTAATGATCTCCCTGATTCCATAAGAACCCAAATAGGTTTGTACGCCGATGACACCACAGTTTACTCTCGCCTCCAACAAAAATCTGGTGTAGGCGTCAAAGCTAAACTCGCAGCCGAGATTGAAAAAGACCTCCAATCCATATTGGACTGGGGTAAGAAATGGCTAGTAAATTTTAATGCTTCTAAAACGAAGCTACTGTCAATTAACCATCATCGACAATCTCACCTACCTCCCATTAGCATGGACCAGGCTTGCCTCCCAGAGAGTAAAACACTACGCCTCCTTGGTCTCACACTTTCAGTGGACCTCAAATGGAATGACTATATCGAATCCATTGCTAAATCCGCTGCTATGAAAGTCAGTTCTCTGTGTAGGGCCCGGAAGTTTTTTCCGTCTAAATCTATCCTGCACATTTACAAATCTACCATCCGCCCATGCATTGAATACTGCTGCCATATCTGGTCGGGTGCCCCTGCTGTTCTCCTCGGGCTTCTCGATAAGGTTCAGAGGAGGGTCTGTAATGTGATAGATACCGACTTGGCAGACCGCCTGCAGTCTCTCTCCCACCGGCGAGACGTGGCTTCGCTGTGTCTCTTCTATAAATACTTTCACGGCTTCTGCTCCGATGAACTTAGATCACTGGTGCCTCCTAAATACGAATTTGCACGAGATACTAGATTAGCAACTAGATCCCACCCTTTTACAGTGAAACCGATAAAATGCAGCCGTAACTTCTACTCCAACAGTTTCTTTCCTCGCACTTCCCGACTGTGGAATTCTCTTCCAAACGATTGCTTCCCCGACGGCTACAATCTCCAGGAGTTTAAATGTAAGGTCAATAGACACCTCCTAACACACTAACCTGCTCCCATTCTATCAAGCACTCTTCCCATCTGCCCGACACTCATCCTCGCTATCCTTACTCATCTATCACCTTCCTCCTGTCATTCCCTATGTCTATCCACTCCTTCTCTTTACCTTCCCCTATGTAGCCCCATGCGCAATAGTGGCAGTGGAATGCCTTGCTTGGGGTGAGATGATTAAAAAAAAAAAAAAAAAAAACTATTTATGAGTAGTGTTTAATATTTTTGTTATAAATTCTCAAGAACAAAAGAAAATGTATAAATTCACTTTGATGCTTTCAGATTTTATTCCAATTTTAATCATCATTTTTTAAAACAATAAACATTGCCAAGGAATGAAGATGGTTAAAAAAGTGGTGTCATGAGAAAAAAAAAATGTCTTTTTGACACTGTCTTTTTGTGGGCACATTTATCTATGTTTGTTGAAACTACATAATAACAAATAACAAGAAGATAAAAATTTCTCCACCTCTAAAAATAATCAGAATCATCAGTCTACATATTTTAACCAACCAATCAGAAAGCATTAACATCAAAAAATTCAATATGAACTCTGGTAAAAAATAATTACTGAACATTAGGCTTATAAGTCCCAAAAATTCAGTTGTTCTTAAGGACACATAGACCAGTAGATATAGACGTTGGTTAGTTCCAGTGACTTGACCCAAAGATTTGCGAGTTCAAGACCAGGCTACAGCTGTGGTGAACAAGTAACTTAGAGAGTCCGGTTAGAGGGAGATAACTCATGACTACTCATAATAAAGGGTTTTGTTTGAAATTCCTAGCAACTGAAGATGGCCAAAGCGTAAAATAGCCAAAACGTCATGCAAATAGCAACAAAGATGAGGACAATAGTCCCAATAATGTAAATAGTGTAAATAATACCTCATCTCAGAAATATAGACAAATACAATCAGAAAGATTCCATAAGCTTCAATGAGAAACAAAGCAGCCTTTTCAAAGTTGTTTGCTAGATATGCATATAAAACCAGAATTGAAAAATAAATGTTGTCCATTCTCCAATGATGCTGTCATTGTAACATAACCAAAGCCAAAATGCAATATTTGCATGAACAGCTAGCAACTTAAGAAGGGTAAACCATCCTGCTGCATTGAAAACAAACATACACTTCTTCTTCCACACTGATAAGCAGGCAGCTACCACATTTGTATCCATCCATGTCTATTGAACAGGTTAAGAGGCTCATCCCTTGTTCCCTGTTTAGGATGTGGTTTCCGGCTTTCTCTTTTCAAATCTTCTCACTTTGTTTCTTTTTCTCAATTGGAGTAGATAGATCTATCTATCGCCTGGTTCACACTCCACCCACGTCTATTAAACAGGTTAAGAGGCTCATCCCTTGTTCCCTGTTTAGAATGTGGTTTCCGGCTTTCTCTTTTCCAATCTTTTCACTATTACGTAGCCCCCTGCATATCAGTGGTGTTACCACCTTGCTCGGAGTGATACAATTAAAAAAAAAAACAAAAAAAAAAATATATGTATTCATATATACTTTTTTCCTCCTAGAGTCTTTCTCTCTCTCTTACTCTTAAATTCGTGGAACTTCAACTTTCACCTTATCCTTCTGTATCATTATATTGTGTCCTATAAATATTTATTTTGTCATTTTTTAGCCCTATATGCATTTTCTTTTAATCATTACACAATCATACACCTAAACCCAAAAATATAACTCCATCTATGGAGGTAACCTTCTATGTCTCATCTATAACTGATAACTTCATAATCTTTATAACCTGACATTGTAAGCTGCTGTGAGACCAAATATGACCCTTTAGACTAAAGTCATATTCTTAAAATGTGTTACCGGATTCACCCCTTTGATTTAAGGGTGTAGTCGTTTTTTAGTTAACATTAAATGACTTCTGGAACATTTGTCCCACAGTAATGATCAGATTTCTGCTTGCTTGCTTTTCTGATAGCTACAATCTCCAAAAGTTTAAATGCAACATCAATTGTCATCTTCTATCGCCTTGATTCCCAACCATCTCTTATCCTTTATTCAACATCTCCTGTACCTTTTTTCTCTCACTGTAACCCCCTGCACACCAGTGGTAGTCCTGCCTTGCTTGGGATGAAATGATTATAAAAAAATAGAAAAGATTCATGTGAATCTGGATAAAAATAAGTAAGAAAAAACATGGAATTTAAAACAAACAAGTAAATACACATTATTAACAAAAAGAATTATATGTATACGCAAAGTGTATGCAAATGAAATGAAAAAATACATTAAAACTAGCAATAAAAATGTGTTTATGTATATGTGTGCATAATAAGTGTGTGTGATAGATGATGTGTATGTATGTGAGCATGGCCGTATCTGACTACCGGGCATACCGGGCATGGGTCCGGGCCGATCTGTGCAATCATAGTGAAAATCCGGGCAAGGAAAAATGTCTTCATCAGAAATCAAACTAAACAATTCACGAAGAAAGAAAGATAAGAAAGAAAAAAATGAAAGAAAAATGAAGAAAACATCCAAATGAACGCAGTAAAAATCTGTTTATTTATTAATTTTGGGAGAAAAGACTGGTTATACTAAGAAAGTCCGAACTCGATTTCCTGCTTTCGTTCACGTTCTGTGCCTAATTTCCATTGGAATAGCCGAAAAAATCCGCAAAAATCATAGTTTCTGGAAAATGGATGACACTGATGACGTCATCACATTGTCAACTTATAAATCTGGGCAATTTTCTTTGTGCCCGGTGTTTTTTTAGCATCAGCTACGGCCCTGTATGTGAGAGTTCCATAGTTAGTGGACCAAGGAAACAAAAGTGCCCCAGTGGGTGCTCTCATTAACAAGCTACCAGATCTTGGAGCAAAGAGAAAAAGAGAGAAAGAGAAGTAAATGTTTTCCTTTTTAAATGAAAAAATGTTTGATTGACTGGGCAGAAGATTTTCTCACATTAGGTTGCCATTACTTTCGGTTGTAGACTGGTTACCAACCAATGCTATAGAACCTAATCTGTCCTGCTATTTAACCCATGGAAAAAGAAGCAATGGATTAATATCTTTAAGTGAATGAAACGAATTCAGCTGGAATTTGAACTTGGATCTCTAAGTTCTAATTCCAAGCCAATATTTACTGCACCACAACACACATCCATGTTGATTTAGATAAACTAAAATGTACTGAAAAAGAGATAAAGTGGCTTCAGCTTTTCCTTTGAGAATGCTTCAAGTGCTAAATGATTAACCTTAACCCTCTATCAAAAGAAGAAGCACATAATAAGAACCACTGGATTACAAAGGTTGCCTTTTGAATATGGAGTAACAGACAGTTTGAGAGTTAATATTGAGTAGTGAGTTTGATCCATACTTGTAGTTTTGGGCTAAAGCTAAGCTAAATAAATAACAATTAGTCAGTTAAGTGGTGCCATATATGATAATCGTGGGCAATCATGTCTCAAAAGACACGATCACCAAAGATTTTCTGGACAGAAGATTTTTCTGCCGTAGACCGCCTTTAAAGACAGACTGCCACTAGAACTCAATATGTCGTGCTATTTTAACCGATAGCTGAAGGGAGAAGAGACCTGCGGGTATTTGCGTTTATGTGAATGCAGCGAATTCAACTGGAATCCGAACTCGGATTTCCAATTTCTCGTTCTGAGTCGATATCCACTGCACCACAACGCACATCCATACCAAATACTATCAATAGCTAAGTTTAAAATATACGGAATATTTAGACAGTGGGGACGTGTCACGGTCCACACCGTCCTCACACAATGCAGTCGCTTCAATGGCCAGGAACCCGGATTTTCTTGTCGGCTGAGGTAAAAAAAAAAGCAAAAAAACAACATTGTTTTGTTTTTGTTTACAAATATTGTTTACATTTGCTCCTGCTTGATATATTTTATCTTCTTTGCTCGTCTCCTTTTATGGCTTGTTTGTTTTTTTTTAAATTTCTATTTAAAAATTTTTTTACCGGCATTTAAATCCATTTAATACTCATCTGTGGAAACAATCTGTACGTCTGGATTTCGTTTTTTGTTTTATTGCATTTTTGAAAAAAAATTTCGTCTGTTGTTTTTATTTTTTATATCTTGAATGAATTCAAAGCCATTTTATCTTTTCTTTTTTCTCTCTTTAATTTCGTTTTGTCTTCACCTTTTCTTACCAATAAATTTAAAAATTCAATTCTTTTTTTCACTCAAAAAAGAAAAAAGAACTTCTGTCTATTTTTTTAAATTTTTATTTTCATTTTAAAATCTTTACTTTAATGTCGAATAATAAATAATTTTTCTTGTTTATCTTTTAATTTAAACTATATTTATCAAGACATAATTTTTTATTATGCTGCATTTATAATTAAATAAATCCACTTTTTAGGTTTTTTTATTTTTTATAATGCTTTGTAAATTAAAAACAATTTAAATTTCAAGATATTTCTACCTCTTTTTATTCTCCTGATTTAATTTAAAGATAAAAAAGTATTTTTAATTTTAAAAGCTAAAAAAAAAAGATCTACTATTATAGTTTTTTTTTTTTATCTGCATTTCTTTTTCTTATGTTGAACCCGCCAAAAAAGAAAACTCTTTAAAACTTAGTAAAAATATTATTCACACAAAATAATCGATTTTTAATTTAAAAGTCTCTGTGTATCATGACCCTCATCCTTCGTTTGATAATGGATAATGTATGTATTGTAGTAGTAAGACTAAGACGAGCAATAATATTAATAAGTAAAAAAAATTAATTGATTTTTTTTTTTTCAAATTAAAATTTTAATTAAAGTTACAAATATTTTATTTTTATTTTTAAACATTCATTTTTCATATTTTTGGAATAAAAACATGAATTAATTAAAAAGAAAAAAGCTAAATTGAAAACAAATTAATTTTCTTTTAAAGAAACAAAGAAAATTATTTTTAAAAACTATGATGAATGAACGAAGTGTGTAAAAATTTATTTATTAGTACAAAACAACAAAAAATTATATTCCCTTCTGTTATAGCATGTTTTTTTTTCTTTTTTTTAAATTAAATAGTTCTCGGTCAAAATATACATTTGAAATATCAAGTATTTCGTTAAAAAAAATTAAATTCAGATAAAAAAAAGTGAGTGAGCGAATCCTAAAGACAATAAGACTTCAAGTCAAGAGAATGGAGGAAAAAAAAACATTTTTATAAACTTTAAGACAAAAAGACTTTGAAATTAATTATCTATTTTTTGTTTAATTTTATTTAATATTTCAGCTCATTTAAAATCTGACTAAATTAAATATTCACTGTATCCCGAAAATTGACAGTGAAAGATTTTATTATTTCATGGGGCGTAATGGGTCAGCTGGATCTTAATTTAAATACAATTTGTGCTTTTAAGTTTTATGAATTAAAGTTGCCGAATATACCGCCGTTTAAGCATGATGACTAATAAGAAAAGAAATCCTAAATAAACATGTTTTATTCTGAAAAAGGTAAAATAAAAATAAAAAATGTAATCGAACATCTCGGGCAATTTTTTTTTTTTCTTATTTCATACCGCTTTTTTATTTATTTATTTATTTTTGTCTTCAGTTTTTGCCCCTTTTATTACTTTTTTTTTTTTTTTTTTGTACTCTTTAAATTTCAAATATTTAAAAATAACCGGTACTAATCTGGGGAAATGAACATTAAAAAATCTCTTTAACGAATTTTATTGCTGTTAAAAGTATTTTTATTTTATTTATTTAATTTTATTACTTCACTCATCTTTCCCAAAAATCTTTTTTCATAAAAAGTTCTGAACATAACTACACGTGTGCTTTTTAGTTGTAGCATCATAGTCTTGACACAAGGCCCACAAGTATAGTGCGCCGAGTGAGAATCGATTCTCACTTTTCTTACCTTGCCAACCCATTGCCCTACGCCCTTTTAAATACTCGGCTTCAGTTAGTAGTTAGTTTGATACAAGGACATTTTTGTATGAGACACTCCGTAAGGATTGGTTAAAACTTAACTTGATTAGAATGAGAATCTAATCAAGATTGTTAATCTCTCATGTGCTTACAAGTGGTTAATTATGGTTTGACTTAACATAACTGTGGGTCACCTAGTGAGGATCGAACTCGCTTACTCAGTAGTAGTAATAATCAGTCTTTCTCTCGCTTAACATCACGCCGAAATGGTTACTGGTCTAGCTAGAGAGAGAGTAGGTTAGGGTCAAGTTTTGCGTGCAGCAGCAACGGTGTGTGTAGTGGGGACAGTCGTATGGTTTCGTGGAAGCTTATTCGAAGTGAAACAAAATGATTAACACATTGTAAAACAACAACAACAACAACAACAAAAAAAAATTAATTAATCAGTCTTTCAAAACTAAAAGATTTGACAATTTCAGAGAAAAAAAAAACGAACACCTGTGATTTTTAAATAAAAATTTATGCCAAAAAAAAAAACGAACTTTTAGTGCACTTTAAAAAGTCTGGTACCAGGGTTTAATTTCATGACTGACAGTGAATAATATTCAATATTTGTCTCGTTTGAAATTCTATAATCAGAAATTAGGTAAATTAAATATCTTTCTTTTTTTTTTTTCACCTGTGATACAGAGAGCTTACAAGGGGATATTTGATTACTGTTGTGTGTGTTGATAGCCAACAATTGACTAAAAAAAACAACCAAACATTTTTTCACTTTTGGAATGTGCTGTTAAGTTTAGCGTTTCAAACGATTTTTTTTATAGAACGCACTGAATTTTAAAATTTACGATATATCTTTACCCACGTTTTTTTGCTTTTAATTGAATAAGTTTGCACATAATTTGAAAAACAAATAAACAAAAAATTAATGTTGGCCCTCGATTATCGCCTTTTATCTTTTATTCGAAATAAAGCAAAAATACTGGCTATAATTTTTTATTTTACACTGTAAGTGTAACACTTCACGAATTTGTTTTTTTACTTATTAAAAAATTCTGAGATTTATTAGGTCACAAATGGTGATTTCAGTTTTTTACTTAGGGGTTTCGTTTAAAAAAAAAAAGGAAATTATCGAATCTTTGGACGCTTTTTTTGTTTTGTTTTTTGTTTTGTTTTATTTTGCATGCATGACTTTACCTAGCCAAACCAGGGCTCAAAATATGAGTCACGTCCTAGAAATTTACGTGTTGATTTAAGGAAGGGTAAATCAGTATTTGGTATGCAAAAGTCGTTTGAAGCGCCAACAATACTCCACTTTTTAAGTCATTAATGGAAAAATACTTCATCTTGATTTTTTTTTTTTGAAAGTCAGACATTAAAGTAAATTGTTTATCAGTTCTGTTTAGTTTGTTTGACGTTTTGAAAATGTTTATCTTATTTTGGGTTTAAGTTTTGCTAATATTGCTATATTTGTGGTTTTCCTTCATTGTTGCTATTTGCTGAATAAGCAAAATTAGAATTTATATATTTTTTCAAATTTTTTCTTTAAATCTATAAAGCTCAAAAATTTCAAGTGTCCATTCAAAACACCAAAAAATAAATGCCTGAAAAACATAGCACACATACATATAGTTTTTATATTTCCATGCTAACTCAGAGTAGAGTACAAGGCCAAGTTTTGCTCAGCTCTTTAAGCATTTCCTCTTGAAATGCCCAGATCTCAGGAATTAACCCTAACTCTCCCCCATTAAAATATGAAGTGATAAGCACTTAACATAATGATTGTAAATGTGTGTTGGTAATTATCTGTCCAAATCAAGTGGAAAATGGCACAAGGTTGAGTTTAAAGTAGAAGCTACACACGCACTCAGGACTAGAGATTAAAATTGCTAAAGCTCTCCTAGCATTTCCCCTTTAGGGATTCCTCAGGTGCCAGATATTAACCTTCCTCCATGAGAGGGATATTGCCTGGGACAATATCTCCCTAAAGCTGAGAAAATGCAGGTTTGTAATTTGCATTTTTCAGCATGTCTTATATCTTGGTCAACTTAATAATTGAAAATAACGGAGTTAATACTCGTTTTTAAAAATCCAATTTTTAAAAATTGCTGTGTTTTGTTATTCGTTTTCACTCTGATCTTTTGTTGTGATCTTTTATAGATAAATGATGATTTTGTTGACGGCTTTAGTTTATTGTTTAATTGTTCAAATGAAGCCATTTTCTGCCATGAAAGTGGTAACCGCCTTAGTATTTAGATCACAGTTTGAGAGTAAAAGGAAAATTGATAGTGTTGGTTTTGAAAAATCTACTTCATATTATAACATGCGTAATCATCAGGCCATGAACATTGTGTTTTTGTTTGACTATATACAGGTCAGTGTTACATTGTGAATAGTCTGTTGTGTTGTTCTAATGGTTATTTTGGTAAGCATCAATGGTTTCAAATTATTCTGGGACTATTGAGTGAGAGGAAATATACAGGTGTTGAATGCAGTGCTTTTGGCTGTTTATAGTACTGTTAACTATATTATTAATTATTGATTATTGTTGGTTGTTATCAATGCATTTTTTTGTGTTTATCTGTGTGTACGTGATTTGTTAATTCGTTTATTATTTACTTAGTGTATTTACTTATTTGTTTAGATTAGTTTATTTTACTTGTTCTTGTTTATTTTGTTTATTCTTGTTTGCTTTCAGTTTTTGATTTTTAAGTAACATAGTGAGAATTTGGTTTTGTGTCTGTATTTTGAGATGAATTCAAATCATTTATTTAATAGTTTGTTTTGGTTTGAGAAGGTAATTACAGCTATTTTTTTCCTCCAGAGTTTACAGTTATTTGGATTAATTGTTGTAGGCTGATGTTCTTTTTCTTTGATATTTTTAGAAGGATTTTTTTAATCTCACTGATATGTTTAGAAAACATTGTGCTGTTTGCATATTTACTATTTGTAAATAGTACATCTGTCAAGCAAAAACACAATGTACATGGCCTGATGAATGTGTTCAACATGAAACAAATTGTCACCTCTGGGTTTTGACTTCATTGTCCATTTTATATTTACATATGCTCAATCTCTGATATTGAGCATTTTAAACCATAAATATACCATACTTTAAAACTATATTTTATCATATCTCTCTCTCTCTCTCTCTCTCTCTCTATATATATATATATATATATATATATATATATATAATGAACTTAATCACAGTAAGTCAACACTAATAATAAGACTAAATATCCGAAAATAATGCTAACTAACAGTGATATAAACTGTCTTCTAACTTGGCGAGGACTACCTTGTGGGTTAAATAAGGGGGAGAAAAAAAAGGAACAAACAGCGCACAAGAACAATACGTCTAGTGTTCGTTTGAAAGAAAAAAAACCCCAAGATGAAACCTTACCAGCAAAGTGCTCGATACGAAAGTAGAGCAGAATACAATACAAAAATCTAGGATTGAGCCACCACCTACCGCAGTTTCACACAAACGGTTCTTCAGGGCGAGAAGCTCAATTCTAGATTTTTGTATTATATATATATATATATATATATATATATATAATATGTGGAAGAGTTTGTCATTTAGCTGAGCTGAGTTATGCATAACTATGCTTAGCTAAGTGATATGCGGCTCTACATTAAATCTATTCCTATTCTATCTTTGTCTTTATCTTGAGCAATTTATGACAAAAAACCTGCTTACCAAAAATGACTTTCTATCAGTAAACTACTGAAAGAACAGCATCATCACAACCTTACACTTTTATACATCATTTTCATATATATATATAGTGTATCGAGGCAGCAAATAATTTTCTAAACATATACTGTTAAATATAAGAGACAATGAATGTCTATTATGTTTAATCATGAGCCGTTCTAAATGTCGTATTTTGGCTTTAATTTCAGTTGAAAATAAAAACAAAAATTCTCCAACATTTGGATAATTTTTTATTAATTTGGTTCTAAGCTTTCGACTCACATGAGCC
Source organism: Ascarosepion bandense (assembly GCA_037127315.1). Classification (NCBI taxonomy): domain Eukaryota; kingdom Metazoa; phylum Mollusca; class Cephalopoda; order Sepiida; family Sepiidae; genus Ascarosepion; species Ascarosepion bandense. The sequence continues at coordinate 868,383 of JBBBDQ010000328.1, read as the reverse complement.
ATCTTCAGAGAGGTTATTTAGACAGTAATACAGTAACATCCACCATCACCGACAATTTTATTTTGTGCTGACATAAAACCAAAAATAACAAACGCAGTTCACAAATTTGCAATGCGGTTCTATGACGTCACACCGCATGATAGCGCGAAATGACAACAGAACCATGTATTCAAATGCAATGTAATGTGTTATGGCCAGATTTAAAATAAAATTGTCAGTGATGGTGGATGTTATTGTGTTACCATCTTAATAACCTCTCTGAAGATGGCTCATGTGAGCCGAAAGCTTAGAACCAAATTAATAAAAACTTGTCCAAATGTTGGAAAATTTTTGTCTCTATTTTCAACTGAAATTAAAGCCAAAATACGACGTTTAAAATGGCTCATGATTAAACATAATAGACATTCATTGTCTCTTATATTTAACAGTGTGTATATATATATATATATATATATATATATATATATATATATATATATCTAATCTAAATTTATTTATAAATGGAACTTTGTCTGTCTGTGTGTGTCTCCGTTACCTATAGACTCTGAAACGGGTGAACCGATTTTCTTGAAAATTTATACAGTTGTACTATAGGAGTCTGCGAGTGTTCTTGGCTAGGTTTTGTGTCGAGGTACCCCCCGATAAATATCGATAATTGAAAATATCGGGTTATAGAAGGAGTGGTCTAATTTTAATCAAATTTGATACACTCATAGACAAAGACATAAGAAACGATATTCAGAAATTTCAAAGTTGCAGTTGTTACAGTAGTGCAGAAAATCGATAATATATATATAAAAGCTTTCATTACACCCGAGCAACGCCAGGCTATACTGCTAGTATATATATATATATAAAATGATGTGTAAATTTTTTCTTATATATCAAAAACAATTTTACAGGAAAGCCGTATGACATAGCGTTAAAAAAATAGTTATGTGTGGTGTGTTCTATCCTTTGGGATTTTATTGGACTAAATTTATGTTGATGCAGTTAAATATGTGTAGAAAGAAAAGAGAGGTACTGAGAATTTAAAATTAAGTTGTTTTTTTTTAAATATGTTTTTTTAATAATCCAGCTGATTCCATTTAGATTTCTTTTAGTTTTGTTTATGTTTCTATTAATTTTGTTATTAAATATCCACATTGTGATAATAAAAGATCTACCAAGAATGGAGAAACATTGTAAGAACCTGGACACACATTTACTGTGCATGATTTAGTGATCAAAGCAAAAAAAAAAAAAAATTTAAATAAAAGCATAAATTTAGTCTAACGAAGTTCTAATCGATGAATTTGACCACATATAGATTTTGTCTACTTTATCCTAATAATAATAATAATAATAGTCTGAGTAATGGTTACTAGGATGTGTGTTGTGGGACAGTGGATATCGGCTCGGAACGAGAAATCAGGGAGCCGAGTTCAAATTCCAGTTGAATTCATTGCATTCACTTACGCGCAAATACCCTTAGGAAAGGTATTAATCCATCTCTTCCTTCCAGTTATGGATTAAATAACAGGACAGATTGGGTTCTGTAGCCTTGGCTGGCAACCAGTCTACCGCAGAAAGCAATGGCAACCTACTGCGGGATAATCTTCTGCCCAGTCAGTCATGTCTCTTTCGAGACATGATCGCCCAAGCGTGTATCGCGTATGGCACTTAACTGACTGAATGGTTACTAATGGAAGTATATTCCACAGTGCTCAATACAAAAGTCAAGCATAATTATATGGTAATTATTATAATAAATAATAAAATAATATATAATATTATTTTTGTAATAATAATTGTATACTGCAACTTGATATAAACTTTTAGTGTTAAAACACCATCATTAAGCAGTAAAATGTGATTATATATTTTTATAATATATAAAGAGATCTTTTTTCTTTTTTTTTTTAGCTTATTAAACTGGTAATTTTTCACTTAATATTATTATTTTATTTGCACTTATAAACAAATCCCCTTAAGTATATATTTTAATACCTCAGGTCATTATTCTTATCTTCCTGTTTTTCTTTTTTTTCTTTTATCTTAACAGTGTATATATATATATATATATATAAATCTAATCTAAATTTATTTATAAATGGAACTTTGTCTGTCTGTCTGTGTGTGTCTCCGTTACCTATAGACTCTGAAACGGCTGAACCGATTTTCTTGAAAATTTATACAGTTGTACTATAGGAGTCTGCGAGTGTTCTTGGCTAGGTTTTGTGTTGAGGTACCCCCCGATAAATATCGATAATTGAAAAAATCGGGTTATAGAAGGAGTGGTCTGATTTTAATCAAATTTGATACACTCATAGACAAAGACATAAGAAACGATATTCAGAAATTTCAAAGTTGCAGTTCTTACAGTAGTGCAGAAAATCGATAATATTTATCTTTTCAATTGTTTGAATTCATCTTCTCTTCTCTTTACTTTTTTCCCTTTTATTTTTTTTAAATTTATTTTTTCTGTTTTATCTTTTTGTCTTCTTCAGGTTTAAAATTTGACATGTCTGGATTTCCACATTCAAACATAGCTAGTGAATCATACATACACCATTCTTTGAAATCATACATACACCATTCTTTGAAATCATACATACACCATTCTTTGAAATCATACATACACCATTCTTTGAAATCATACATACACCATTCTTTGAAATCATACATACACCATTCTTTGAAATCATACATACACCATTCTTTGAAATCATACATACACCATTCTTTGAAATCTTATTACCTTCCAATCCACTTACTACTTGACATTGTTTTTATTTCTTAAATTTTTTTAAATTTTTTTAAATTTTTTAAAAATTTCCTTATCTATATATTAGAAAATAAATTAAACACATTTTACTGCCTGATGATGGTGTTTTATCACCGAAACTTTATCGCTATCAAATTGCAGTATACAATTATAATAATAATAATAATTAACATATATATGGCTATCCTAACAACATAGCCAGGTTGGTAATCACTCTCCACTAGATTGGTTGATTCCAAACTCCTGTATTTTTAACGTCTTGCACTCATGTGGGGTATAAATGCTCTGGGGTAATTTAGCCTTGTATTTGGCGGCCTGAAGATTGCACTTACCCCAGTCGTAGATGGTTTCAGGTTTCGGGAACGACCAAAATGTAAATTTTATATATATATATATATATATATGAGAGAGAATTTTTTTTCTCCCCAAGGCACAACTTTTCTTTTATCAGGGATAACAGTACAACCGCAGACTAATGTTATGAATAGGGTGGGAAATGGCGTGTAAATTTTAATGCTTTTAAAACAAAGCTGCTCTCTTTTTAACTACCATAGAGAAACTTTCCAGCCTACCATTAGAATGGCTGACACTCATCTTCTAGAGAGAAAAACACTGCACCTTATTGGTCTCACTCTCTCAACCAATTTCAAGTGGAACAGCTACATCGAAGCTATAGCTGCTTCTACTCCCAGGAAGGCTGCATCACTCTGTTGGGCCAGAAAGCTTTTCTTATCAGAATCCATCTTGCACATTTATAAATCTACTATTCGTCTGTGCATTGAATACTGTTGCCATATCTAGTCAGTACCTCCTACTATTCTTCATCTGAAAGTTCTTGACAAAATCCAAAGGATGATTGGCAACATAAGATGGTCATGATTTGGCAGCACGTCTTTAGTCACTTTCTCACCAATGGGATGTGGCTTCCCTCTGTCTTTTCTACAAATAATTTCACGGCTTCTGCTCTGATGAGCTTATTTCCCGGTTGTCTTGACCACATGAATTTTCTTGTGCTAAAGATTGGTATCAGGATCTTACCCTTTTACCATCAAAATACTCAAATGTAACATCCACTTCTACTCTAACAGTTTTTTTTCTTGCACTTTCCGTCTGTAGAACTCCCTTCCATATAATTGCTTCCCTGATAACTACAATCTCCAAAAATTTAAATGCAATATCAATTGTCATCTTCTCTCTCCTTGTTTCCTATCCATCACTTATCCTTTTTTAGGCACTACCTGTGCCTTGTTTTTTCTCTTACTGTAATCCCCTGCACATCAGTGGTGCTTATGCCTTGCTTGGGGTGAAATGATAATATATATTAAAAAAAAAAGAAAAATATCATTGTTAGGGTTCAGTATTTTGTCAGTTAGAGTTCCTGGAAAACCCTCCCCTCCATGAGAGATTTTAAGTTACTTTTTATGGAATGCTTGCTCAAATGAGGTTTTTGTTCATAAGAAGAGATAATCATACCTTATTTGGATATTATTGTCATTATTTAATTTAAAATAAAGAGGTAGAGGGATTTTGAGTACTTATATTTTTGACCATAAATTTCTCTGCTTCACTTTTTATTACAGCAGTAAACACAGGCATAACAATAAACTTTTTTTTATTATTATTATTGTGAGAATTTGTTGAATAGGCAGGCTTATTTAAATGTAATTGCCAAAATACTTTGTAAATTTAAAGGCAACACCAATTGTCATCTGTTTTCCTGAATTTTATTCTTTTATTGTCTTTTTCTCCTTGCCACTAAGGTTTTCTCATTCAGGATTTTTTTTTTTTTACTAACATCATTTTGTTTAGTTCCGTGTAAATATTATTCATTGGAGTTTTCTTTTTTTAAAGTTGCTGAATTATTCCTCACTTGCCACAGACAAATTGTACTTATAAGATGAGTTAGTATTTCATAGTCTTTGAGGTATTAAGGTATATGTAGTAAGAATGGTAAGTAAAAATGTTGTGTTTTGGTGCAAGGAATATTGTATAACTTGCTTGGGTCGGCAATTGTGGCTAGCTAAGTTATTTAAATTTAATACAAGACAGATAAAGATCAGGCTTCCCCAATCTCCATTTTTGACCTTGTGCCACATTTTTTGTATTAAAGCAAAAAAATAAATATCATTCTTCTCGCTCACTTTCACTTCCTGTAACCCCCCCCCCCCACGTCTTAGTGGCATTATTGCCCTGCTTGGGGTGAAATGATAAAACGAAACTAACAATTATAAAAATAAGAGCAGTGTAAAATAAAAGAAATGAGCAACACAATGCAAGGAAACTATAGGACAACAGCAAAGAAAATCACTTGTCAGGCAGTGAAAAAGAAACAGTGTTCATATGCAGATGGGATACAGTCAAGTGGTTATAATGTTCTGGTTTAAAGGCAAGAAGGGAAAATGTGGGTAAGACCAAAAATTGTGCATTTTTATTGACTAAGAAAAAATCTCAGAATTCATCTATAGAATTTATCTATGAATTTGGAGAAGGGAGAATTTTTTTAGCAGTCATTCCTGGGTGACTGGAACCAACAGAACTTATTAATAAACATTATTGAAATGTTAACAATAATGTTTTCCTGGTGGTTATTGCTTTTATTACAAATATAAATATAACAATCTTTTTCTTTTCTTTTCTGTTTTCTTTCTTTTTTTTCTTTCTTTTTTTTTCAATATTTAATTTTTCACTGACTGGAAAATGTCATACAAAAAAATGTTATCTTTGATTTCTGACTGGGAAGTTTTCAGGCAAATGCTTTCTTTTTAAGTATAATTAAACTAGACACATTAAGACATAGTTTATTAATCTAATGGGCACAAAGTAAGGGTCCATTTCCACATATATACACTGTAAATTGAACCCTAGCTAAAAACTTTAAAATATCTTTGAATTTTCAAAAATATACCAGTAACCCTAGAAAATTTGCTTGCCATAATTCTAACTGTCCTTGAATTATATAATGAGAGACACAGACAAAATAAACACTTGGTGGATTACAGCAACAATTTATGATAAACCACATGTCACTCAGTAATTTAACATTTTGGTTGACAAATTTATATAGGGTATTGTTAGCTTGATTTAAACAAAACAAAAAACTCAAAAAAGAAAAATAAATAAAATATGCCATATATTTGTTTCAAAGTTTGATTGGTTTTAAATGTTATCTTTTATTATTTTTTAGAATAAAGTGGTTTAAAGTTAGTAATAAAACAATAAATTTGAATATGGTACATCCAAAAAATAAACACACAAATAGCTCACCAGAGAAAAGTGCATCATCCAAAGAGATTGATGATGGCGACAGTTTATTTGAAGATGAAAACCATAATCGTACTATGATGATATTTTGAAATAGCTTTCTAAGATTAATTAATGTAGAGTTTAGAGATTAATTTCTTTTGGAACTCAGGGATTGTGCTGGTAAACCGATTTGTTTGTTATGGCTTATCAACCCTTTTGCAGGTTATTTAAAGCCAAAACATATTTTGTATTATTTACACCATAACAACAATTCTAAGTACAAGTTTATGAAAATGTATTTGACTAATTCAGCTTTAGTGCTGAAAACATTTATTTTATTGGATGATTCCAAGCAAGAGGGGAGATGGGATGTGCTTATTTTGTTACAGTCCTCATCTTTGGTGGTATTACACTATTTCTATGGTGGTATTGTTCTCGTTCCACTATGTCTAGGGATATTTTGTCTACTTTTGCAGGAATGGAAAATATTATCATTTTATGCCTCCTGTTACTTTTGTCCTGCAAACAATATTTAGTGAATTCCTGTGAGTCTGGATAAAAAAATGGATGACACAAACCATGGAATTCAAATAAACAAATACTGAAAAAATATATTAACAAGACATGTTATAAAGAAAGAACAGATAAAGATAAAGAAAGAAATAAAGTTGATATTATGAACAGTTCAATGTAATCTTCAATCTGCATTTCTGAAGTACTTACATGCCTTATGTCTATCAGTGCAAAAGCAAATGTGTATGCTACTTCAAAAGTCAAAGAGAAAAGCAGGAAAGCCTTTCAAATATTGAGTCACCTGTGATTATTGTCAGGTGGTGGTAATCCAATGATTTTTAGTACTGCTCACCCTATTTCCACTGAGTTCAAGTACACCCTGCTCACTCCAGGGATTGAACTCAAAATTACTATGTCTTAAATTCATACATGGATAATGAAATGAGAACAGTCTATTCCGGTAGATTAAATAAAGTTTTTCATTCAGAATTCTGGCTGAAGCATTGTGATAAAATCACTAAAGATGAGGACAATAGTCCAAATGTACATTGTGAAAATAACGTCAACGCCTGCAATAGCTTTTTTCTTTTTTTTTTTAAGAATAACAATGATTTTTCCAGATACGTTGTACTGTTTAACCCATAGCTTAAGAAAAGATCAATCAATTTATACCTTTCTTGATATTTGTATGTATTGAATGTAATGAACTTGACTGGGATTTGAACTCAACTCTTTGATTTTTCAGAGCTATTATCCATTACACCACCTTCACACCCCAGTCAGAGTTTAAACAAGAAAAGAGATATCCAATGTAATCTAATCAAAAATAGAAATGCTCAAAGTGAATATTTTTATTGCGTCAGCCACTAGCCAGCTCATCACATGCAACCCTCCTCACAAAAAAAAAACATAGACATAAAAATGTTCACTTCAGTTTTCATACATTTATCAATGCTTTTTTATCGTCATCTATTTTCCTGGGCCCAAGTCTCAGAAATTCATTATAAAAGGGTTGATAAGCTAAAAAAAAAAAATATCAATATATATATATATATATATATAATCTTTCCTTTTATTATTTTCTCGTAGGATGTGGTTTCTGGCTTTCTCTTTTCCAATCTTCTCACTTTTTTTTTTTTTTCAATTGGAGTAGATAGATCTATCTATCGCCTGGTTCACACTCCACCCACGTCTATTGAACAGGTGAAGAGGCTCATCCCTTGTTTCCTGTTTAGGATGTGGTCTCCGGCTTTCTCTTTTCCAATCTTTTCACTATTACGTAGCCCCTGCACATCAGTGGCATTACCGCCTTGCTCGGGGTGATACGATTAAAAAAAAAAAACCCATCCACTGGCTCCCAGGAACATACAACTATCATTTTGATCTTTATTATTGATTTAGGAACAACTGCGTTGTGGTGCATTGGATATCAGCTCAGAATGAGAAATCGGGGAGCCGAGTTCGAATTCCAGCCGAATTCATTGCATTCACTTCTGTGCAAATACTCTTGGGAAAGGTATAAAGCCATATATTTCTTCCAGTTATGGGTTAAATAACAGGACAAATTGGGTTCTGTAGCCTTGGTCGGCAACCAGTCTCCCGCAGAAATCAATGGCAACCTAGTGCGAGATAATCTTCTGCCCAGTTAGTCATGTCTCTTTAGAGACATGATCGCCCAAGCGTGTATCATGTATGGCACTTAACTGACTGACTGACTGATCTATATTGACATCTATACTGTATAAATTATTTTACAGAATTCCTAATCAGAATCTCGTATCAGCTCATCTGAAACTTACTCCCTACTTTCTACTTTGACATGTTTTTGTTTTGATAACTATAATGTTTATTGTCTAAACAAAATGTCCAAACACTTTTCAAAGTTTTTGAACATTTAACTGTTCCAATTCTGAATATGAAAACAGGTGCTTAGCAAGCAAGTAGGTCTGTTCACCCAAATTGATACAAATGCTCCTCTATTTATGTTACAATGGACCTGTTTTAATGTGAAAAAATATGAAATTGAAAATTACCTTATTATCTTGGACAGATGAACACAGTAATGGGCTTTGGAAAAAAGTAGAACCTTGTTCGTCATCATGGATAATGAAATTCAAAGATAAGAATTAATCAAGAATTTCACCATTTCAGGTGAGAGTTAAAGCTTAGAACTTGAGCTCCAACTATATGTACAATTGTTGTAACACAGTATAAAATCCCAAGTGCCATATAAATTTATAAACATAAAAAATTATGATGTCACTTGCTGTATATTGCTACAAAAATAATTAGAATCACATGTACAAACTAGTGTTAAAAAGTTCTTGGTCTAACTTATTTCTCAAAATCTGATCAAATAACCAAACATCAATTTCTTTTTCTTTATTTTATCTTGGTAAGACTGAGAAAATTTCAGCACCTAGCTTATAAACATTATATATATAATCTAAACTTATTTATAAATGGAAGTTTGTCAGTGTGTGTGTGTGTGTGTGTGTGTGTGTGTGTGTGTGTATCCGTTACCTATAGACTCCGAAACGGCTGAAACAATTTTCTTGAAAATTTACACAGTTGTACTATAAGCGTCTGTGAGTGTTCTTAGCTAGGTTTTGGGTCAGAGTACCCCCGATAAATATCGAAAATCGGGTTATAGAAGGAATGGTCTGATTTTAATCAAATTTGATACACTCATAGACAAAGACATAAACGATATTCAGAAGTTTCAAGGTTGCAGTCCTTACAATAGTGCAGAAAATCAATAATATATATATATATATATATATATATATATATATATAAAACAAGATGTTTGAGTGTGTGTCTGTTTATCTGTCTGTATGTCCTTTATACAAATCCGCAATTTTTATCCGATTCTCACCAAACTTCACACAAATATTCTATAGGCTGAGTCTGAGCTCCAGGGCCATGGATTAATTTTAAAGCTTTCATTACACCCGAGCAATGCCGGGCTATATATATATATATATACAAACAAATTTGAGCCAAGGTCTGTCTGTTTAATTTTTTTTAGCATATTTTTCCAATTTTTAGTTAATGTGCTAAATATTAGTGCATAAAATTGTGGAAAAACTGTCCAGAGTTAATAGTTTGTTATTTTTGTTCAAGTACATTTAACTTTTGCAGTCATTATCAAGAACTAATGTGGTGTTTGAGTAGTAGTTAGAATTCCTTATTCTACATCTTGGCATTCTTTGGGGAGTCACACATTTGAAAAGGTCTCACACAACTTCATGTGTAATGGCTATTGGGAACAAGTCCACACAAAAAGGATGTGATTTATTTTTTATTATTTTTATTTTTAAAACACAGAAAGCTATTTTATACAAAATAAATAACACACATTAAACAAAATATCATTCACCACAAAAGATGGTATCTCTAAGTGCATATTATATAAATAATGTGCACACATTTTATTAATATCATCCATAATAAAATAAATAAATTGAATTCTTGTGTGTTTTCATTCTTAATAGCCATTATACATGACATCACACTAGACCATTTCAAGCTTCTGGCTTCCCAAAGAATACCAGAATGTAGAACAAGGAATTCTAATAACGGCAAACACCACACTGGTTCTTGATATTGAGTGTAAAAGCCAAAAAACCTTCTTTTTAATTAAACTTGTTTTTATGAAATAACTGCTACCTATATATATATATATATAAATATATATATAGTCATCTGCAGACAAATCTGTTTCGCTGTATCACAGCTCATTAGTACGGTTAGACATCCGATTGCTTTTAACCCGGGATTGAAACCCAACTAAATTAGCGTCAGTCGGCGATTCTACCTCTGAGCTATGGGTGCTCTGTAGAAGGAGGCAGACTTTTAGTGTATGTATCATATGCCAGTCAGTGGCCAGAGTGCTCTAATTCATTACTGAATGAGCAATGCGTAGATGCTAGAGTAGCTACTGTTTTTTTTTTTTTTTTTTTTTTCAATATATATATATATGAATGCAGTGAATTTATTTTGCTGAAATGATCAGTCAATATATCTAATTTTCAATTGAGCTCTCAGGTTGGATCAATTTTAATATTTAATTTTCAATAATTAATATTAATAGGATCTCCCTTGGTACTTTACCTACATGGCACTTCCTTTTGAATATATATATATATATGTATATACACACACACATACTGCTGGCTGAAATATTAGGGTCAATGAAAACAAAGAAAAAATATCTTTTATATTGTTAGACTCAAATACTTGTTTGAGAAGAGCTTCAAAAAATGAAAATAAAAGGAAAACTAAAAATTAGCTAGCCAAAAGTTTAAGTTCATACCTAAAAGACCTAAACAGTACAAGATGTATCAGTAGTGAGTTGCATAACTGTCATTGTGAACAACTTAAAAAATTCACTTTGACATGATTGATATAAGCATCTGCAGAAGGCTGGCTGGAATGTTATTCGAAGTGGTGAAGATGGATTCACGAAGATCATGACCATTTCTATTGGCTTCAGTTCTGGCAAACACAATAGATGGTCCAAAAGAATCATGTTATTTTACCTTTGTCCTTTGGGCATTATGGATTGCATTGTCCTCAAAGATCCAGTCATTTTCACAGAAGCATGGACCTTCAGTCAATAAGGATAATCTCTCCAACATGCCAGTGTAACCAGCCATGATTTGTCACCTCTGTATAACCCAAAACACTATTGTTCCTTGGAAGGAGATAGTACCCTACGGAACCATCTCCACTGTGTTATGTAGAAAGTGTCTCTAGTGAAATATCCTTATGCCAATAACGTTAGAAACCATCTTGATCATCCAGGTTAATTTTTCTTGGGCTGACCACTTGAAATTCTTGTTCTGTATTCCTCAGAGTCTTTTAAGAAGTTTGCAACAACATTTTTTATATATCCCATCTCACCATCAATGACACGTTAAGAGAGACCTTGTTTTTTTACGGTTTGACAATTCTGCCACATTCAAACTCTACTTTTGCCATGTTTTCTTACCTAATGTAATACATATACTGGATGTGCATTGTGGTACAGTGGATATTAGCTCAGAACGAGAAACTGGGGAGCCGAGTTCGAATTCCAGTTGAATCCATTGTATTCACTTACGCGCAAATACCCTTGGGAAAGGTATTAATCCGTCTCTTCCTTCCAGTTATGGGTTAAATAGCAGGACAGATTGGGTTCTATAGCCTTGGTCGGCAACCAGTCTACTGCAGAAAGCAATGGCTACCTACTGCGGGATAATCTTCTGCCCAGTCAGTCATGTCTCTTGCAAGACATGATTGCCCAAGCATGTATCACGTATGGCACTTAACTGACTGAATACATATACCAGTGGAAAATGTTGACTGCACTAATGCTTGAACACATATGAGTAAATTTCATTGCACACTTACCAATTAAAGCTTTGTTTAAGTAGTCTTAAACTTTTGACCCGCTAGTATTTAGCCTAATTTCTCAATATTCAAATTTTCCATAATAAAAAAGTGTAAAAAAAAGTCTTTCTTTTTTCTTTTTCTTATTTTGGAGCTCTACTCAAATAAGTATTTAAGTCTAACAATGCAAAAGGTATATATTTTTTTAAATTTTTTATTTATTTTCATTGGCCTAAAGATTTTGTGTGTGTGTGTGTGTGTTTAACATTTCATCCTAAATAAGGCAATAAAGCCACTAAGGCACAAAGAGTTACTAAATGTAAAAGAATATAAGTAAAAGAAAAACATTAAGGAAAGAGAACAATAGGAGAACAGGATTTACATTATTTAGACCATTGTCCTCATCTTTGTTGAGTTTTGTATGACGTTTTGGCTATTGTACGTTCTGGCCTTCTTCAGGTGCCAGGAATTTCAAACCGAACACTTTATTACAAGATGGTTCAAAAGAATTGCGTTATTTTGCCTTTGTCCTTTGGGCATTATAGATTGCAGCATCCTTAAGGACACATGGCCAAGTGGATATAGACATTGGTTAGTTCCTGTGACTTGACCCAAAGAGTTGTGAGTTCAATACCAGGCTACATCAGTGGTGAATAAGTAACTTGCAGGGTTAGAGGGAGATAACTTATGACTTCCCAAAGAGGCATGACCAACATTCATAACTGTCGACATTTAAAAGGCTTACTTGTTTTATCAAGTTTTTAAAAAATACCTTATAATTCTGTTTGTTCTTTCCTTCCTTAGCATATATTACCTATTCCCTGTCCACAAATTCTTGATATAGCAGCAAGAGGCTGCACAGCTCTCTACCTTCTCCTTTATTTAAACTTTTAGCAAACCTCATTTGAGGATATATTAAAGCTATATATATATATATATATATATATATAGTTTCTAAAAAGAAAGAGGAAATGTTAACACCCATATGTGTTTAACATCTGCTTCAATTAAATGCTTATTGTGGCTATCGCTCAAGAATAAGGGTCTTGTTCTGTTTGCCTCAGTCACTTGGGTTTGTATACTCTGAGATGGCTATTTTTGCTTATTTTTGCTTGAAAGTTCCTTTGACATTGAGAACAGGTTCTTTCAGATGGTGGATTAGGGCTTGGTTGTTTTTCTTTTCAACATTGTCTTTTTTTTCTTCCACTTCTGCTGATTCGAAGATTGTTGTTTTGTCTCTGACAATGGATTTCTGGAGATTTCTGTCCACTGCACAGGATTCCCTGCTGTTGATGTCAATGTTGCATTTTTTCATGTTTTGTTTTAGAATGTCCATAAATTCCTTCTTTTGACCTCCCCTTTCCGATTTCCGTTTTTGAGTTGGGAGTAAAACAAATTAGTTTTGGTAGGCGTGTTTTTATTTATTCGCACCAGATGTCCACTCCATCGAAGTTGATTTTTTTATAATGGCTTCACTGCTGGTCTTTTAGCTTGTTATAGTATGCTGGCATTAGTTCTTCCCAACTAATATTTAATTTTATTTTTTTATTTAATCATCTCTTCCCAAGCAAGGCAAGACCACCACTAGTGCGCAAGGGTTTACAGTGAAAGAAACGACTGAGTACAGCAGGTATTGAAGAAAAGATAAAAAGTGAACGGGATTCAAGAAGATAGAAGATGGCAATTGATGTTGCATTTAAATTTTTGGAGATTGTAACTATTCGAGAAGCAAGTAAACAGAAGGAAGTTCCACAGGCAGGAAATGCAAAAAAGAGACTTTTGGAGTAGAAGTGGCAGTTGCATTTAACTATTTGAATGGTAAAAGGGTGGGACCAAGATGCCAATCTGGTAGCGCGTTTAAATTTATGTGGCCAGAGCACAAGAAAAAAATGCTCATCAGAGCAGTTGCCATGAAAATATTTGTAGAAAAGACAGAGGGAAGCCACATCATGTCAGTGAGAAAGTGACTGAAGTAGAGGGCCAATTACATTGTAGATCCTTCCTTGGATTTTTTCAAAAACCTCGAGATGAATATGTTCAAGATATTTTGAAGACCACACTGAAATTTTCAAAGAATTTCAGATGTTGTCGATAAGTTGTCCAGGTCTCAGAGATATGCTGGAGAGTTGGAATCACTACTGCCTTGTACACTTAATTTAGTGTCTGTTCTGATGACACAATATTAGAAAACTATTTTTAAGGTAACCAAGGGCTGATCTTCCACGCTTGAGATGGTATAGTATTTCATCTTGTAAGTCAACACTAGAAGACAAATGGCCACAAAGATAAGAAAATTGATCCAGATTCTCCAAGATTGTTTCACTAAGATAGATCTTCAGTTAGTGATGGTTGATAGATGATTTTTGCCTTATTTGCAATATGTTAGTATATTACTATACCAATGAAATGGTATAGTAATATAAAATATACCATACCAAAATAATTAGTTTCAGTAATAAAAATTAGCAAAAATCATGTAATCTCCACAGATTCTACTTGATTAAAGTAGATATACATAAAAACCGATCTAAAAAATTATAATATGACTGAATATGTATTTAAAGATTGCTTACAATTTATCCCCTTAAAATGTGTCATCATGTCAACTGCAGAAATTCTATGGGTCCAGTTCGTCGTCATCATTTAATGTCTGTTTCCATGTTAGCATGGGTTGGATAGGGTTTTCTTGATTGTTCTTTTCCAGGCTGCACAATTTTGCATAAAGCAAATCTCAACTTTTTTAAATAGTCTTTGATAAGTTGGGTCCATGTTTTGAAGGGATTACAAATAAACTGCAAGAAAACCGAATGCATTGTCATTAGCAAAAAGAGCAGCCCAAAGTGCCAAATACAGGTGGGGAGGGGGTTAAAATCAAGCAGGTACGAAAATTTAAATATCTGGGAAGTGTTCTAACTGAAGACAGAAAGTGCGACACAGAGATCCAAAGACAAATTGGTATGGCAAAAGACACGTTCCAGAAACTGAGTAAAGTATTAAAACTTTCACTAGAAACAAAGAAGAGAGTACTGAATTGCTATGTGATGTCAGTTCTTCAATATGGCAATGAATGTTGGACAATATCAACAAAGATAAGTGAAAACTTGAGGCAGCAGCATTGTGGTTCTACAGAAGGATGCTGTGGATATCGTGGACCAAGCATGTGAGCAATGACAAGGTTTTGGAAATGAAAAGGAAATTAATATTGAGCATCAGGAAGAGACAAATGAAGTTCCTGGGACATGCAATGAGGAAGGATGGCTTGGAGAACCTGATACTAACAGGCCAGATAGAGGGGAAAAAGACACAGAGGAAAGCAGCGGATAACTTATTTAAAGAGCCTGAGCAGGTGGATGACAGAACGGGGTCTGAGAGACGTTACAGGAGAAAGCATGCAAAGAGCCACCAGGGATAGGGAGACGTGGAAGGCCATGATCGCCTATGTCCTGAAGGGACAAGGTACGTAAAAGAAGATCTATCATATGTAATTGAACCATCATAAAATATTGGATCTAGTTTTACAGCTGTACACCCTTACTAACACCAACCAGTTTAAGAGACTGGAAACTCAGTGTTCTTATCAAGTTGCCATCTCTAGGAAGATTATCTGCTAAGGTTAAAAATTCCAGCCTACCCTTTTCTACACACAGTAGTTGTAAAGGTTTTTACTTCCAAGATTTCCTTCTCTTAGACAAGTTGCGATTCAAAGCTGAAGGCTCTTATCCAGCCTAAGCAGTTTAACACACCAGTCTTATATAATTGCGTAAGTATTAGCTGGACAGGGTGGGTGGAAAGAAACTCCCTATTTAGAATTGTTAGTAACTTTATTAATTATTGGTTGAGGTTTATAAAATATGTTTTATTTTTAACAAGTTAATGGTAGAAGTATGGTGCAGTGTTAAAATTCTACTTTTTTTTCACAATGTCTGCCAAGCTGGCTGTTGAAGAACTCGTCAGCTTGGAGTGACAATTTCTGATGATTTTGGCATCTGCTGAAGCATAAGGTCCATGAACACTGTGCCACCCTCTCTGTACTTGTACCACGGACTTGCCAACCTTTTTAACTGGGTGCTAGCTGAGCATGCCAATGCATTCCGGGATACACTTGTCACTCTGAAATAAAAAACAAAAACAAATTAGCATTGAAATTCTACAATTTTAGGAAGCACAGTATATTTTGTGATGATGTGGTGATATTAATAAAAAGTGGTGGACCTACATTTTTGGGACCCTGAAGCTTGAACAGATATAGAACCCCTTCACAACCAGCAACAATAGATTCAATTGCCAAAATGTAGGTTATGAATAGATTATAGCAAAGAGACCATACAGCTGGAAAATTTTTCAATTTAACCAATTACACTGATATTTTAAGGCCATATGAAATATATATTGGTGCATAAAGGCCGACATTAGCTACTTTAACTCATTGGCTTACAATTCTATCACTGAAATGGCTTTATTGTAATAGTCAGTCAGTTAAGTGCCATATGTAATACATGCTTGGTCGATCATGTCTCTTCTGAGACATGACTGATGGGGCAGAAGATTTTCCTGCAGTAGGTTGCCATTAAGCTTTATTAGTTTCAGCAGATCCATCACTGAGTAATTTTCAGTAATGAGTTTCTTTCCATTACCCTGTATAATTTACCTAAACTGTGTAATTATCACAATATAATATTTAATGTATGTGATTATGATTCACCATTGTATTAGGTACATTTACAAGGAAGGAGATTATATTAAAAAGTATTTTTGTAAAATAATCATTTTTTTTTTTGTCATCATTAAGCTATTGATTTTTTTGATATAGCTTTATGAAATAGTTGTGCTAGAATGAATGATGATGCCAAAAATAGTTCATATGATAAGCCTACTTAAAGCTTGGAGATAGCAAGGCAATGAGTATAACATTGTTCTGATCTTGAGCCTTACTTTTAAGCTAAAAAAAACAAATAAACAAGTGCTTTGCTTAAAAATGACCTGACTTAGGATGTTTTTACTCACAAACACACCCTTGGGAAAGACATTCATCCAACTCTTCCCTCCAGTTATGCGTTAAATAATAGGACAGCAACCAGTCTTCCGAAGAAAGTAATAGCAATCTACTGTGGGAAAATTTTCTGCCCAGTTAGTCATGTCTCTTTCAAAACATGATCACCCAAGCGTGTATCACATATGGCACTTAACTGACTGAATGCTGTAGATTTGTTGTCACATTATAGTAATAACAGTAGGAACAAAAAGAATGAGATCAATAGGTTGCATCACTCTTCGAACAAAAAACGAATGTGTTGTTTATGAACAATGGCAAAAATAGAAAAAAAATTAATATGTACAATAAACTATATTGAATATTGGCGCAACACAATCTTTTTGACCTACATTTAATCCCTATTTGAACTTTGGAAGAATTAATAAATATCTATAAATATTCTAAGAAAGTTGGTTCACGATGTCATGCTAAACAATTTTTCTTGCCAGAATCTATCTTATACATTTATAAATCTACCATTGATCCTTGTTTTGACTATTGCTGCCACACCTGGTCTGATGTTTCTATTATATATTTAGAGACTCTTGATAAGATTCAAAGAAGAATCTGCTATTTTATTGGTCCTGATCTGACATCTCAGCTTCAGACCTTATCCTCCACCATGACATAGTTTCCCTGTGCTTTTCCTATAAATACTTTCATGATAACTGTTTTGATTAACTTTCTGCTATGGTACCAAGCTCTTATGAATTTAAGTGCAGTACTAGATTAGCAGCAAGGTTTTATCATTTCATAGTTGAAACAGCTACATCTAAATGTAAGTTCTATACCAACAGTTTCTTTTATCACTTGTGGAATTCTCTTCCAGCTTCTTGCTTTCAACTTTGATCTTCAAAGATTCATTTTTGACATCAATTAATTTTAGATTTTTACTGCATTCTGTATGGTCATAGGCTTCAGCCCTTCTGACTCCAACATACAACCCATAATGATGATTTCTTTTTCTTAATTGATTTATTATATAAGAGGGACAGACATGGTAACATTGATTCTAGGAGGTAGTACCTGTTTGTTGGCTTAGCATCCAACCACATGCAGCCTTAGCTTGTCTATGGAATTTGGGTGTGGGAAAATGTATTGATGCTTCAATAAAAAAAAATTCTGTTGCAGATGACTGAATTAATATCCATCCAGCACTGAGGCTTACTGTTAAGAAAGAATCGAATTCTCAACTAGCTTTTTTAGATGTCCTAGTACATCGGACACCTACGACTTTTCTCACCTCTGGCTATAGGAAACCAACATTTGCTGGGTTATATACATGTTGGGATTTTTTCTGTTCTAAAAACGTAAGTTAAACATTATTAGAACCTTAGACCACAGGGCATTAATGATTTGTTCTGAGTCTTTCTTTGATGAAGAAATCAGTTTTGTAAAGGAAACCTTATGTAGTTTAGGGTATCCGCCCGGCACTGTGCATTCGGTCATCTTTAACAGAATTTTTGAATTCAAAAAGGGTAGACCTATTACTGTCAAAAAATACCCTGTTTATCTTAGACTTCCCTGGATTGGATCAAAATGTGAAAGTTTGGCTAGACAAATTCCATCAAATGTTTATTGCTGTTTTTTCTCGGCTGAGGTACGTATTGTATTTCAAACCCGGCCCATGTTATGTTCTGCACGCAAGGATATTCTTCCTCCCCACCAAATTAATTCCATAATTTATAAATATAATTGTAGTTGCGGAGTTGACTACATAGGAAGAACAACTCAGCGTCTCGACATGTGAATTAAACAACATGTTCCAACTAAAATAAGAAATCACACCTTACCTCGAAATGGATCTGTCCCAAATACCTACGGTTCCGCTATTTGCAAGCACCTTATAAAGAATAGAAAGTGTGCTGCTAATTTTAGTGTTGATCCATTCACTGTTGTGTCCCGATCTCACTCTTCTTTCTACTATAAGGTTCTGGAAGCTTTGTATATTGTGTCCCGAAAGCCTGCGTTGTGCAAACAGTGTGAGTTGTTGGGACTTGATATAATTAGCCTCTAGCATTCACAATTTTTTTTTCCATCTCTCTCATTTTCATGACACACTTTTTTATTTTTTTTTTAATTCTGATTAAAATCTCCTGTAGAGGCCTGAAGAGCGGGAGCGAAACCGGTTGCTTCGCTTTTTAATATATTTACAATGTGTTACATCAAGCTGCACACTTTTATTTCTTTAATTAAATTCTGTACTTACAGAAATATTTTCACATATATATTTCTATTAATGTTGTGAGAAGATAATATGAAGAAGTTACCGACATGATAAATCAACCCTGGTAAGATACAAACGAGTGTTGTGGTCAGAAAGTGAACATTCTAACCACTTGGCTATGCACCCATATCACTGTATCATACCAAGTTAAACACTTATTTTTAATGCCCATATTTGCTAGTAAGACTGGAAATTGGGTAAGCAAATAAAATCTCAAATGAAAGAATTTTCCACAAGAAAAATGTAGATGAACAACCCGGAGAAGCCTACAAGATACAAAATTAAAATGATGATCTGGAAACAACAACAACAGTAATTGCTGTAGATATAATAAAGAAAATATCATTTTAAAAACTGTCCAGTGAAAGGGAAGCACTTCAAGAAATGCGGGAAAGTGGATCATTTTGCTGTAGCCTGCAAAACTAAATGAATACGATACAGACAGTAAATGAAAAAAAAATTTCCTAGGAAAGCTGACAAAAACAAATTTAAATAACCCATGGTATAAAAATTTAAAAATTTGTAAAACAGCAGTGAAATTTAAAATTGATACGAGTGTCGATATAAACATGATCTCAACTGGAACTTACAAAAATCTGAGAGAAAAACCTAGTTAATGGCATGGAGGGATAGTCCAATGCATCGGAAAACTTGGTACTGTTACAGAAGAAGGTAAGGACAAATATGATATGTAGATATATGCCATTGAATATATAAAGGAAGAGAACTTATTGTCTAGAAAAATGAATTTAGTGAAATGTTTAGACAAAATAGAACAGAGAACTTAATTTGACCCCAGAGGATATATGAAAGGAGATCTAGTGAAAATCATTCTGAAATAAAAACGCTTCACTCTACTGTGTAACAACAACTAGGAGAGTTCAATTCTCTATTTTTCCAAAGGTGATGAATTGAATAAACTGGAAAACAATGGAATTATTGAAAAGGTTACAGAACCAGATGATTGATGTGCACCTATAGTACTTGTATTTAAAATAAACAAAAATGTGTGAATATGTGTATATTTGAATATTTTGAAACTAGCAGTGAAAAGGGAAATCTAGATATTTCACCTAAACTAAATGGAACTAAATTTTTTTTCTAAATTTGATGCTACCTGAAAATTCTACCAAATTCCGTTAAGTAAAGAAAGCTATCTACTCAACTTTCATTACTCTGAAGGATGCTACGGATATCGTGGATACAAGCAACGACGAAGTGTTAGAAAGAATGGCAACAAAAAGGAAATTGATGCTGAGCATCAGGAAGAGACAACTGAAGTTCCTGGGACATGCAATGAGGAAGGAGAGCCTGGAGAACCTGATACTGACTGGACAGATAGAAGGAAGGAGAGACAGAGGAAGGCAGCAGATAACATATTTGCAGGGTCTGATCAGGTGGATGACGGAACGGGGGTTGCCAGGAGCAACAGGAGCAAACATCCCACAAGGGATAGGGAGACGTGGAGATCCATGATCGCCTACGTCCTGAAGGGACAGGGCACATAGAAGAAGAAGCTTCAAAAGATTACCTTTTGGTATAACATCAGCTTCAGAAATCTTTCAAAGAAAGATGTCTGAATTATTAAAAACTATTCAAGGAGTTGAAACAATCAATGATGATGGTCTACTCTATGGTAGAACTATACAAGAACATGGCAAAAGACTACAAGCTGTTCTTAAAACATTGCAAAAAGCTGGACTCAAGTTTAATAAAGAAAAATATGAATTCAAAAAGACACAACTTCAATATTTTGGATACATTTTGCAGAGGGAATTCAACCCGGCAAGAAAAGACTAAAAGCCTTCAAGGAGTTGCCTGCACACACAAATTTAACTTAATTACGTCAGATAATCGGCATGGTCAAATACTTAGGCAAAATTCTTACTGAACTTGTCTGAAATAATGCAACCAATGATGGAATTATTAAAAAACTGACATAGCAATCTAGTACTTTCTTTTTTGTTTCTAATGAAAGTTTCTGGTATCTTAATACTTTACCCAGCTTCTGCAACGCATCCTTTGCCATACAAATTCACCTTCAGATCTCTGTCGCACTTTCCGTCTTCTGTTAGAACACTTTCCAGGTATTTAAATTTTTGTACCTACTTGATTTTAATATCTCCCACCTGTATTTGGCATTTTGGTTTGCTCTTTTTGCAGATGACCATGTATTCGGTTTTCTTGCAGTTTATTTGTAGTTCTTTTTTGTCACTCCCTTCAACTACCTTCTGTAGGAAGTCTTGTAGTTCGCTTTTCTGCAATCAGCACTGTATCGTCTACATATCTTATGTTGTTCAAATCGTGGCCTCTGGTGACAAATCCTGGCATAACATCTAGGGTCCTCAAAATAATCTCGCTATACAAGTTAAATAGAGCCGGTGAAAAGACACACCCTTGTCTTACACCCCTTTCTATCTTTGTATATCTGCTGAATTTGTTACCTGTCCATATGCAGCCAGTTTGCTGCCAGTAGAGATTCTTAATTACTCTAATTTCTTTCCCAAATATGTCGAGGCTGCTGAGCATCTCGATCAATTCTTTGTGGTGCATTTTGTCGAGCGCCATTGCATAATCAATAAAACACGGTTGGAGTAGATAGATCTATCGCCCGGTTCACACTCCACCCACTTCTATTGAACAGGTTAAGAGGCTCAACCCTTGTTCCCTGTTTAGGATATGGTTTCCGATTTTCTCTTTTCCAATCTTTTCACTATTACGTAGCCCGCTGCACATCAGTGGCGTTACTGCCTTGCTCGGGGTGATACGATTAAAAAAAAAAAAACAAGTCCTTCTTCATTTGTATTTCCCTTTCAGAGAGCATACTAATCATAAATATAGCGTTCTTTGTTCTTGACAAACCCACATTGTTCTTGTTCTATCTCTGGCCTGATTCTACTTCTTGCTCTATTCATCAGAATTTGGATGATCAGTTTTGTAATATGACTCATTAAACTGATAGTTCGGTGTAGTTTGCACTCGTTTTCATCTGGCTTCTTGGAGGAGAAAATATATCTCCAAAATGTCTGTTTGATTTGACAAATTGATTTGTAATTGTTTAATAATTTAGAAAATTTATAAATTAATAAAGAAAAGAAAATAGCTTGGAGTATATAACAACATCTTCTTTACTATAATAATAATAATCGTTGTGTATTTGCATGTGTATAATTTCCCTCCTGTCATGCTCATGGAGAGAGAGAGACAATAGCGAGTCAGCACCAGCTCAGTTCATTCTCTGCTAGTAATGAAAGCTCTTGTCATGTGTTTGCTCTTTAACAGTTCCTTATTTTATTTTTTGGAATAATTATGTTGGTCAAGTGAAGAATATATATATATATATATATATAGTCATCCGCAGACATCCGTTTCACTGTATCACAGCTCATCAGTATGGTTAGACATCCGATTGCTTTTTACCCAGGATTGAAACCCGGCCGAATTGGCATCAGTCGGCAAGATATATATATATATTATAATAAATACTGTTATGTATTTGTTAAATACACAAATACGTAATACATTAAGGCAGCAAACATTGCATCTGCTTATTTTTAACAAAATCCGTTCATACTCACAGGTAATGTAATTTTTAACAAGACAGTTTTGTGGTTATTTTTTGTTACCACAACTCACACCCGAAGATGATCTTGGAAGGAGATTGAAAGTACTTGGGAACATCGAGAAATGAATAATAAAATCATCTTTCAAACTTACAGCTCATTTCTTACACCTTTTAATTATAATACATTAAACATTTTTCATGTGTATGAATGGATTTTATTAAAAATAAGCAGACACAATGTTTGCAATTTATTTAATCTGCCCCCCCCCCCTACACACACACACATCGCCTCAAGCAAAGCAGTCTATTGCCACTGGTGGGCAGGAGGTTACATAGGAGGAAAGTTATGAGAAAGAGTGACAGGTTACAGGGCGTGTCAGGAAGTGGGTAAGAGAAGGGTTAAGTTACTGAGAGTAGAGCGGACAGAGAAAGGAGCACGAGAGAGAAGATGCAAGATAGGAGATGACTATTGACTTTACACTTAAACTCCTGAAGATTGTAGCTGTCAGTGAAGCAAGTAAATGGAAGGGATTTCCACAGGTGGGAAGTGCAAGAAAAGAAGCTGCTGGAGTAGAATTTGCATTTACATTTTATTAGTTTCACAGTAAAAGTTGCTAATCTAGTGGCTCGAGCAAATTCATGCATAGGGGAAACCAGAGAGCTAAATTCATCGGAGCAAAAGCTGTGAAAGTACTTGTAGAAGAGACACAGAGAAGCCACATTGCGCTGGTGAAAAAGTGACTGCATCTTGGCTACCAGGTCGGGATCGATCACATTAATATAATAATAATGAAATTAACTCATTATCATATAGTTTTTTCTAAATTTCAGCTCTTTTTGTCTAATTTATCTTGCTGGTGGATTTTAAATTTTACGCAACATAAAATATGGTTGTTTTTGAGAGAGATAGTGGATTAGTTTTCCCCATTGCCTTCTCCACAGTTTTTGAAATCAGAACTGATTAGAAAATCATGTCTTACCATCTGTTAAATGACAAAAAAGAAAACTTTCATTTACTTTCTAGAAAGTAACAAAATCTTAAAAATTAGCCTTTAGTATTGATGAAAATGAAAGAGGTGATATGCAGCTTACTTAGAATAAATATCACTGATGGTTCCTAGTTGCATGCTATAGAAAATTTTTGCAACAGGTTGCATTGCCATGAACTTGTAGACTCTTAATGCATTATGGCTAGGAGCATTGTCATGATGGAGAATTCACTTGTCAGACCAGGAATCAATTTTCGTAACCATTTCAGGCTTTCAATATATTTGCATTTGTTTCTGTTTTGGTTTACTTCTTGCATGATTATGCATATCTTCTCATCTTTCCATCTTTTTTTTTGCATTACTTTGATCATCAAAAATTTAAAAGCAATGCCAATTGTTGTCTACTATTTTATTAATTCTTGTTCTTATAATGTTCTCTCTCCTTAATAGTGTTTTTTTTCTTTCGTTTTTTTTTCTCTCATATTCTGCTCAATAACCACTTGCTTCTTGGTGGCTTTATTGCTTTGCTTGGGGTGAAATAATTTAAAAGAAAATTCACCATAAGCCATTTTTAATAAAGCTAACATTTCTTTGGCATTTGTCCCAATCTTCACACAAAACCTGATGTTATTTGGCTGCTCCAGATTCCTTTTCATTGATATACCACTAACAGTACAACATGAACATATATAATTTCCTCTGCTGCAATGAATGGCACGTTGATCTGCATCTCAAGAAAGAGGAAGTTAGAACATGTGTGGACATGTTCAGATATAAACGTTTACTTGACTTATAACCCAAGTGACATGCAGCAGTTTCCAAGAATTAAATTGTCACATGTCATACATAATTATGTGATATTTTCAAATGACTTTTATTTCTATATAAGGATATTTCTCAACATATTTATTTTGCTTGTTCTAGCAAAGAGCCAAGTCAGTCAGTTAACTGCCATACGTGATACACGCTTAGGGCGATCATGTCTCGAAAGAGACATGACTGACTGGGCTGAAGATTATCCCGCAGTAGTTTGCCATTGCTTTCTGCGGTAGACTGGTTGCCGACCAAGGCTATAGAACCCAATCTGTCCTGCTATTCAACCCATAACTGGAAGGAAGAGACGGATTAATACCTTTCCCAAGGGTATTTGCGCATAAGTGAATACAATGGATTCAACTGGAATTCGAACTCGGCTCTCCGATTTTTCGTTCCGAGCCGATATCCACTGTACCACAACGCACATCCGGCCATTGTGCCAATCTGTTGAGTGGAAAGAGCCACATTCAAAATTTGAAATCTGGGGTTTGCCCACTGGTACTGGGGTAAAAAGCTTGCAACTACATTAGCAAATAAATCTAATGGGTATATTTGAACAAAAAAGGCAATTTGCTATGCGTTGATTCCCCACTCTGCCTTAACCCACGTCCATATATTATGATCATTTTACTTATACTTCATATTTTCTTGGTTTCAGATGTAAAGCTTGAAATTTTCCAATCTTATTTCACTGAAATTTTTATTTAAAAAAAAAAAGAATGACCTTGTCTTTTCTTGCTGATTTTAGGGTCTTAAATTTAGGGGGCTACAGAGAACACAAGTTCTATCATTGCATGGAATGTTCTTTGCTTTCTAAATCATAGTGGTTTAACTAATTTTTATCAATAGTGACAAATTTTTTTTTAATCATTTCACCCCAAGCAAAATGATGATGCCACTAAGATGCAAGAGATTTTTTTTATTAAAAAATAAGAAGACTTTAGTGGGAAGAAAGGCTAGTAAAAGAACAGGAATCAGAAAGACAGGTGGTGGTGATTGACAATGCGCTTAGATTTTTGAAGATTTTTTTTTTTTTAATCATATCACCCCAAGCAAGGTAGTCCACTGCCACTATAGCGCATGGGGCTACATAGAGCAATTGGGTATAGGAAATGTCAGAGGGATGGTGATAGACGTGTTAGGAGGTATGTAGGGAGAGCGTTGGAGGGAATGGGTGCGAGTTAGTGTTAGGAGGTGCCTATTGACCTTACATTTAAACTCCTGGAGGTTGTAGCCGTCGGGGAAGCAATCATGTGGAAGAGAATTCCAGGCGGGAAGTGCGAGAAAAGAAGCTGTTGGAGTAGAAATTGTGGTTACATTTCATCGGTTTCATTGAAAAGGGGTGGGACCTAGTTGCCAATCTAGTATCTCATGCAAATTCACACCTAGGGGGCACCAGTGATTTAAGTTCATCTGAGCAGAAGCTGTGAAAGTACTTATAGAAGAGGCACAGGGAAGCCACGTCACGCTGGTAAGAGAGTGACTGCAGGCGGTCAGCTAAGTCGGTATCGATTACACTACAGATTCTCCACTGTATTTTGTCAAGAAGCCCAAGGAGAATAGAAGGGGCACTCGACCAGATGTGGCAGCAGTATTCAATACATGGGCTGGTGGTAGATTTATATATGTGCAGGATAGATTCAGGCGGAAAGAATTTCCGGGCCCTGCACAGAGAGTTGACTTTCATAGCAGCGGATTTAGCAATAGATTCAACGTAGTCATTCCACTTGAGGTCCGCTGAGAGTGTCAGGCCAAGCAGTCGATTGCAAAGAAGAATTGGAAGAGAGAAAAAATCTATTAGAGTAGAACTTACTGTTACATCTGGCTATTTCAATAGTCAGTCAGTTTAGTGCCATACGTGATACACGCTTGGGCGATCATGTCTCAAAAGAGACATGACTGACTGGGCAGAAGATTATCCCGCAGTAGGTTGCCATTGCTTTCTGCGGTAGACTTGTTGCCGACCAAGGCTATAGAACCCAATCTGTCCTGTTATTTAACCCATAACTTGAAGGAATAGGCGGATTAATACCTTTCCCAAGGGTATTTGTGCATAAGTGAA
Organism: Ascarosepion bandense; assembly: GCA_037127315.1. Taxonomy (NCBI): domain Eukaryota; kingdom Metazoa; phylum Mollusca; class Cephalopoda; order Sepiida; family Sepiidae; genus Ascarosepion; species Ascarosepion bandense. The sequence goes on along the minus strand of JBBBDQ010000328.1, from coordinate 841,793 downwards.
TGCAATGAATTCAGCTGGAATTTGAACTCAGCTCCCCGATTTCTCATTCCGAGCTGATATCCAATGCACCACAATGCACTAAAACGGTGTAACCTAGTAGCTACTCTAGCAGTACACTTAAATTCATGCAGTTGAAATATCAATTAGAAAAATCATCATGAAAATATTTATAGAAAAGATAGCGGGTAGCTAGGTTACGGTGGTGGGGGAAGTGACTGAAGTCAAGTCCAACAAATTATGTAAAATCATTGAAAATTATGTAAAATCAACTTATTTCTGAGATGAGTTATTGGGATTATTTACATTGTTTGGACTGTTGTTCTCATTTTTGTTGCCATGTTCATGTTTCGGCTGTTGTATGCTCAAACCTTCTTCAGATGATTGAAATTTTGAACTGAACCCTTTATTTCATTCATTGGGGTAGATTTTTCTCGTTCCATGAGTCATGTCACTTCCAAATGTCTCAGCTATCTCCCTTTAACTCAACTTTCTCACTTTTTTGTTCACCACTGCTGTAGCCAGGTATTGAACTTACATCTCTTTGTGTCAAGTCACTGGATTCAACCAAATCTTTTATCCACTGGTTCATGTTTCTTTGAGGACAAAATAAAGGGTTCAGCTCAAAATTCCAATCACCTGAAGAAGGGTGAAACATACAATGGCTGAAATATCTGGTATATGGCTACAAAGATGAGGACAACAGTTCGAACAATGTAAATAATGTAAACAACTCAGAGTTTGATTTTTTTTTTCTGGTTGGCATTCAACCATTTTTGTATCCGCTTGGTTGACAGCCTGTATATGCCCAATTGCTTATATTTGCAACACATTCCCTGGTCATCTCTTGTGTCTTAGGAATTCCTTTGGCTTAGATTCATTGATTGGCTATGATTATAATAATCAACAGTTTCAGGAGTTAATGCCATTAAAAGTCCTCCAGCCAATACTTCATCTTGGGTTTCAAGATCTTCATGCATGAACTTGAGACATCATTTCTTCACAGTTCAATAAGACAGTCACTTATTGTTCAATGTTTGCATCATACACTCATTGATTTCCATTAGAGATTTACTGCTGAAATAGAAACTTTATGCCAGCCTAAAGTTCAACATTGGAAAATACCATATTTTCCATTTCAGTCAAGAATAAAAAAATAAATACAAGGATATTTCAAATTGGCACTTCGCAAAAAAAAAAAAAAAATTGTAAAAAGAAAAGGAAATACAATTTCATTTTATTATATTATATATTCACCATTATTTGCAACATGTTGCAGCTTATATAGCAACTTTGATACATTTTGACTAAAATACCACTTATTTTAAAATGGACAATTTTCAATAACTCTTCAATCTGGTACTCTGGTTTTCATCAGAGAAAGTTTTCCCTATAAAAGTATTTTATATATTAAAAAAGATAATAATTGATTGGTGCAATGTTAGGGAAATATGGCAGACATCGTGGTAGGACAGAAAAGTAAAATTCCAAACATTTTTTCCTGTGTTTTTCTTTCTATTTGCTGCCTTACGTTGTCATTGAAAAGGAGAACTTTTTTCCTTTAACCCACTGTGTCTGCTGCCGCTGCTGTGCAAAGACTAAGGTTAATCCACTCCCAATTTATTCTTAACTGTCACATATGATTAGAAGTTAGTTTGATATATTTATTACAATTGGTTCTCAAAAATAGGTTTATGCACAGATTGCATTGAAAACACCAGTTTTTGTTCAGTCACCAAAGTTAAGCCGTGTTGAACCCAACTAGTACTTGGATGGGGTAGCGCTTGGGAACACTGGGTATTGTAAGCGGCTAATTCAAAATGGAACAGTGACTCACATACCCTACCCCAATAAATATATGGAATGTAGGACAAAGCAGGAAACAAATATGATTACAAGGATGGAAAATATTTGGATTTTTTTTTTTAGTCCATGCCAAACTGCTCATTCATTGAAATGACCTAGATTGCCATATCACTAGTGGCCATCACATCCATTTAAGCACTCTGCTTGGGGAGAAATGTCCAACTGCTAGTCTACAAGATCTAGTGATATTTTCTTAAATTTTTTTATTTTTATTTTCTCATTATAAAGAAATTAATAAATACAAATAGGTACTCAAATGAATCGTTAGAATTTTCACCATGAGACCCACGTTCAAGTCCTAACATAGTCAATCTGTTATAACTTGATGTTATCCAACTTCAGATATGATTCTAGCCCGTGGCACCTTTGGAAAGTGCCTGAGAGCCAAACCGCAGTGTGATCTAAGCCTTGTAATTGAAATTGGGTAAACGGAACTGTTCATTGATGGTTGTGATAACACAAAGTTGCAAGACATCGTGACCGAGGGTTTGGCTTTGTTCAAACTATCAATCACACCAGATGATGCTCTCTCTCCCAGAAACTTTAAAATACACCCAACGTAGTTACAGTTTTTTCACAGATAAGCTATGTGGGTTTTTAGCAAGCACAGAATGTACCAGAGCAGATGTCAGAAACAGAGATGATTAACTCTCTGTGTAGACAGGAAAACAAGCTTCCAGCCATTCAGTCAATTAAGTGCCATACGTGATACGTGCTTTGGGCGATCATGTCTCAAAAGAGACACTACTGACTGGGCAGAAGATTATCCCGCAGTAGATTGCCATTGCTTTCTGCAGTAGACTGGTTGCCAACCAAGGCTATAGAACCCAATCTGTCCTATTATTTAACCCATAATAGGAGAGAAGATACAGATTAATACCTTTCCTAAGGGTATTTGTGTGTAAGTGAATGCAAGGAATTAATAAATGCAAATTAGTACATTCACCCTATGTGGACACCTAAGCTTGTATTTATCCTTACCAAATTTTTATTCACACCACGGGTTTTATATGGTAAATTTTGAGAAACCCTCGTGTAGTTTACCACAATTTTTTTTAGTAAAATGGCAGATCCTTCACAAAATACAAAAAGCAAAAGTTTGGATTTCATTTCTGCTTCTTAAATAAATTGCTCATTTTGGCTGTCGTCTGGCAACTTATGCTGCTTCCTTTCATTTCTGTCTGGAACGAGTAGAATCAAAGATACTGCCGTCCTGTGAGACATAATAATAAACACTGGTCGATGAAAAAGTTTGTGTTTCTATTATAACAACAGTCTGGTTTGATTTTTGGCAGGAGCTGGGCCTCCCCACTTTCCAAACTGTTTTTATCTCTTGTTTGTATAACCTCTTTTGCTCAAGTGAGCTAAGACCAGACTGACTACATTTCTAAGGAAGAAAGAAAAGTGGGAGTGAGGCAAGCACTTGTTACCCTTATTTCTTTCTCAGTCCTTCACAAGATAACTGTCTTCCTTTCCCCCATTTCTGTGAAAGCTCCCTGAACCAATGATCCTTCTTACAGGGTATGTTTATTTTGATTTGTCTTCCTAAACCCCTTCCCTTCTTTTAAATAACATTTACTGGTGTGAGTGTGTTTTTTTTTTTGTTTTTTTTTCTCCACTTTCTCATATTCTCTGACACCATTCTTTTTTTCTTTACAAACTTTTTCATTAAGCCTTTTCACATTCATCATTTTTTTTTTGCTTCTCTTATTATTCTTTGTCTCTCTAAACAGCCTCTCTATATCTTTCTCTAACCCAATATCACTTCCCTCTTATTATTCTTTGTCTCTCTAAACAGCCTCTATATCTTTCTCTAACCCAATATCACTTCCCTCTCTTATTATTCTTTGTCTCTCTAAACAGCTCTCTATATCTTTCTCTAACCCAATATCACTTCTCTCTTATTATTCTTTGTCTCTTTAAACAGCCTCTCTATATCTTTCTCTAACCCAATATCACTTCCCTCTTATTATTCTTTGTCTCTCTAAACAGCCTCTCTATATCTTTCTCTAACCCAATATCACTTCTCTCTTATTATTCTTTGTCTCTCTAAACAGCCTCTCTATATCTTTCTCTAACCCAATATCACTTCCCTCTTATTATTCTTTGTCTCTCTAAACAGCCTCTCTATATCTTTCTCTAACCCAATATCACTTCTCTCTTATTATTCTTTGTCTCTCTAAACAGCCTCTCTATATCTTTCTCTAACTTAATATCACTTCCCTCTTATTATTCTTTGTCTCTCTAAACAGCCTCTCTATATCCTTCTCTAACCCAATATCACTTCTCTCTTATTATTCTTTGTCTCTCTAAACAGCCTCTCTATATCTTTCTCTAACCCAATATCACTTCCCTCTTATTATTCTTTGTCTCTCTAAACAGCCTCTCTATATCTTTCTCTAACCCAATATGCTTCCCTCTTATTATTCTTTGTCTCTCTAAACAGCCTCTCTATATCTTTCTCTAACTTAATATCACTTCTCTCTTATTAATCTTTGTCTCTCTAAACAGCCTCTCTATATCTTTCTCTAACTTAATATCACTTCCCTCTTATTATTCTTTGTCTCTCTAAACAGCCTCTCTATATCTTTCTCTAACCCAATATCACTTCTCTCTTATTATTCTTTGTCTCTCTAAACAGCCTCTCTATATCTTTCTCTAACCCAATATCACTTCCCTCTTATTATTCTTTGTCTCTCTAAACAGCCTCTCTATATCTTTCTCTAACCCAATATCACTTCTCTCTTATTATTCTTTGTCTCTCTAAACAGCCTCTCTATATCTTTCTCTAACCCAATATCACTTCCCTCTTATTATTCTTTGTCTCTCTAAACAGCCTCTCTATATCTTTCTCTAACCCAATATCACTTCCCTCTTATTATTCTTTGTCTCTCTAAACAGCCTCTCTATATCTTTCTCTAACCCAATATCACTTCTCTCTTATTATTCTTTGTCTCTCTAAACAGCCTCTCTATATCTTTCTCTAACCCAATATCACTTCCCTCTTATTATTATTTGTCTCTCTAAACAGCCTCTCTATATCTTTCTCTAACCCAATATCACTTCCCTCTTATTATTCTTTGTCTCTCTAAAGCAACTTCTCTCTATATCTTTCTCTAACCCAATATCACTTCTCTCTTATTATTCTTTGTCTCTCTAAACAGCCTCTCTATATCTTTCTCTAACCCAATATCACTTCCCTCTTATTATTCTTTGTCTCTCTAAACAGCCTCTCTATATCTTTCTCTAACCCAATATCACTTCTCTCTTATTATTCTTTGTCTCTCTAAACAGCCTCTCTATATCTTTCTCTAACCCAATATCACTTCCCTCTTATTATTCTTTGTCTCTCTAAACAGCCTCTCTATATCCTTCTCTAACCCAATATCACTTCTCTCTTATTATTCTTTGTCTCTCTAAACAGCCTCTCTATATCTTTCTCTAACCCAATATCACTTCTCTTATTATTCTTTGTCTCTCTAAACAGCTCTCTATATCTTTCTCTAACCCAATATCACTTCTCTCTTATTATTCTTTGTCTCTCTAAACAGCCTCTCTATATCTTTCTCTAACCCAATATCACTTCTCTCTTATTATTCTTTGTCTCTCTAAACAGCCTCTCTATATCTTTCTCTAACCCAATATCACTTCCCTCTTATTATTCTTTGTCTCTCTAAACAGCCTCTCTATATCTTTCTCTAACCCAATATCACTTCCCTCTTATTATTCTTTGTCTCTCTAAACAGCCTCTCTATATCTTTCTCTAACCCAATATCACTTCCCTCTTATTATTCTTTGTCTCTCTAAACAGCCTCTCTATATCTTTCTCTAACCCAATATCACTTCCCTCTTTATTTTTTGTCTCTCTAAACATCTTATTTCTTTCTCAACTCTTTTCTATGTGATTTTCTGTAAATATTTTCATGGAAATTGTTTTGATAAAGTTTCCTCTATGGTAGCCAGACCTTATGAATTTAAGCGCAGTATCAGAGTGGCGTTGTGGTTCAGTGGATATCGGCTTGGAGCGAGAGATCAGGAAGCCGAGTTTGAATTCCAGCTGAATTCATTGCCTTCACTTACGCACAAGTACCCTTGGGAAAGGTATTAATCCGTCTCTTCCCTCCAGTTATGGGTTAAATAACAGGACAGATTGGGTTCTATAGCCTTGGTCGGCAACCAGTCTACCGCAGAAAGCAATGGCAACCTACTGCGGGATAATCTTCTGCCCAGTCAGTCATGTCTCTTTCGAGACATGATCGCCCAAGCGTGTATCACATATGGCACTTAACTGACTGATTAGAGTGGCGGCAAGGTCTCAACATTTTACATTTGAACTGGCTAGATGTAACCATATATTCTATGCTAGCAGAACTCTCTTTCGGCTTTTTGCTTCCCAGTCAACTTTTATCTTCAAAAATTTAAATGCAATGTCTGTCATTATCTTCTGGTTTCTTAATTTTTGTTCTTTTATTGTTCTCTCTCCTGAATGGTTTTTTGGTTTCTCATATTCTCTAATACTCAGTAACCGCTTGTGTCTTAGTGGTTTTATTGCCTTGCTTGCTGCTTTATCATTCATCTTTTTTAAAGGCCTCTTTTTTATTTAATCTGTCTCTTCGCTTTCCCTTTTTTTTGTCTTACCACTCTAAAATCTCATTTCTTTTTTCTTTTTTCCTATTTGTTTTGTCTCTTTAAAATCTTAACTTTTATTTAACCTCTCTCTACTCTTTTTTTTTCTATTTTTGTATTGTCTCTCCCAAATCCACTCTCTTATTTAATTTGTCTCTTCACTTATGATATTTTTCTTTTTGCTTTTCCACTTGAAAATGTGTTCTTTCGTTTACCTCTTCTCCCAGGTTTAGTAAGCTTGGATATGTGGGTGGTGTAATGGATAATAGCTTGGAATTGGAAATCAGAGAGCCAAGTTCCAATTCCAGTCGAGTTCGTTATATTCACTTACGTTCAAATACCTGTTTTAAATAACCAGCAAAAGGTTGATAAATCATAAAAAAAAGAAAAATCAATCATAGACTCTGTTCATATAGATGCAAAATTGCTCTTTTAAACGAATAAATTGTAAGCGGCAAAAAGAAGAAACTAAGATTACATAAAAAACACTGATTGTTCCAAATAAATGCAAAATCCTTACTAAACTCTATTTGTCTTGGCTCTCTAAAATACACTCTTTTTTAAAACCCCTCTCCTTTTTTTGTCTCTTCAGAACCCACTCTCTTTTATTTAACACTTCTCTCCTCTGCTTTCTCTTTTGCCTTCTCTCTCTCTCTCTTTCTCTCATCCAATGTCCAGCCCCCTGTGATTTATATTTTCTCCCCAACATTGTCTTTCTGATATTCATTATAGTTGTTGAACCATCTTTTTTTTTAATTCTTTAAGAATTTCTCCCATCCCACTTTCTGTTTTGGAAATCCGCTAATTCTAATTCTTTTCTCTTTAGACTTGTTATTGCCTGATAACCTCTTCTTTCTAAATTTTATTTTCTCTTATTTGACACTCGCTTTGTTCTAAGGTATCTTTCTCTCTTCAATAGTACTACCTTAGTGTTACTAATTCCTTCTTCATATACAAAATACTGGCTCCTTTCTTTCCTCTTCTATTTCTCTTTTACCCTCTCATATTGCCTTTTTGTTTTACTCCTTTTCTAAAGACTTCAATCTGTTTTTGTTTTTTTCTACACTTTTTAATTTTTTTTTAATTATTCACCCCAAGCAAGGCACTAATATCACTAAGATTGGGAGTGAAAAAAAATCAAAATATTTTAAAAGAAACTGGAAACCTAATTCTAAAAGGAAACAAGAGATAAATCTCTATTTCTGTTGGTCCTGGGTATGACAGTAAACTACATCCAGCAGCAAGGCCTCTGATTGGGAGGTTGTGAGGAGCATGGAACCACCTCTTAATTGCTATTGTTCCCAGATCCACCCTGACCCGGAGTGGTAGTACCTGTTAGTGTTCTAGCCATGGGTAAATAGTTAACCCCCAAACTGGGGTCAAAACACTATGAAAATATAAAGATTAGATTTTTATAGAAATATATACATAAAAATAGACTTTTATAAAATAAAAAAAAAATTTATATTTTTGAAGGAAAAATATTACCAACAATACATTTTTAAGGAAAAAAAATTATTACCAGTAATACATCTTTTAATGTAATATCTTTTTTAATATGTAAAATACTTTTATAGGGAAAAAGTAGAAGATATCTTCAGTTTTATAAAATTAAAAAAAAAGTTTTTAAATTTTCATTAAAATCTAACTAAATCAACCTATTAAAAAAAATACCTAAAAAAAACACCTTTTTGGCATTAAATAACCCACAGAGGTAGATATGCCGTTAAACAAAACTCAAACTCTATTCCTGTTAAAAAAAAAAAAAAAAAAATGGAATGTGTGAACTGAGCAATAGGTGAACCTATCTATTTTGCTTTTATTGGTATTTAGTAGAGCATGTGTATGGGTATCTGCTAGGGCACAGTTGACAATAATGAAAATATTTAAGAAAAGTTATCCCCCTTTGACCGGAGGAGTGAAAAAATAAGTTTTTATCATATCCCCTGTTTGGAAGAAAGGCATTCTGGGTACAAGAAGTTTTGGGCCATGACACCAGGGTGAGTGGGACAGATTTCCAAGGCCCACATTTCATCATTACGCATCCAGCGGCTCCACACTATTCAAATTGTAATTCAATTAATAAAGTTTTGTTAATAGTTTGTCCTCTCGGTTCATCCTTTTATCTTTCATCACATAACCATATTTTCACGCCCTGGGAACTTAACAGTATCATCTGTTGGAGTTATTTTGGGTAGCGTTGATTTGGAGGTTGTGAGGAGCATGGAACCACCTCTTAATTGCTGTTGTTCTCAGGTCCACCCTGACCTGGAGTGGTAACACCTGTTAGGGGTCTCAACTATGGGCAAATAGTTTATCCGCAAGCTGGGGTTGAAACGTTATGAAAGTATAAAAATAGACTTTTATACAAAAATATACATTTTTGAAGGAAAAATATTATAACACATTTTTGAAGGAAAAGGAAAAAAATTATTACCGACAATACATTTTTGAATACAAAACTGGAAGACATCTTCAGTTTTCTAAAATAAAAACAATAATAATAAAAAATTTTCATCAAAATCTGACTAAATCAACCTTCTCACTATAATCAAACAATAAAAAAGATATCTTAAAACCCTACCTTTTTGGCATTAAATGACCCACAGGGGTTGATATACCGTTAAACAAACTTAAACTCAAACTTTTTCTAACTAGTTCAGTACCTGTTGCTTTGCTTACGGCAAGATGATCAAATTTCGGGTCTAAATTATTTGTTCATTTAAAAAACTACATTTATAAAGGGAAGGTTTTATGAAAAATTACTTTAAAGTTTCAGCTTATACTTTTTCCTGTTACTCAGGGGTTGTTACCAGACATGAGAAATTCCATTTCAATTTCATCTAGATTGTGTGTGTATACATACATTTGCATGTATGCAAGTGTTTTTTTTTTTTTTAATCATTTCACCCCAAGCAAGGCATTCCATTGCCACTATTGTGCATGGGGCTACATAGGGGAAGGTAAAGAGGAGGAGTAGTTAGGTGTAGGAAATGTCAGAAGGAAGGTGATAGATGGGTAAGGATACCGAGGATGAGGGTTGGGGAGATGGGAAGAGTGTTTGAAAGAATGGGAGCGAGTTAGTGTGTTAGGAGGTGTCTATTGACCTTACATTTAAACTCCTGGAGATTGTAGCCGTCGGGAAAGCAATCATGTGGAAGAGAATTCCACAGTCGGGAAGTGCGAGAAAAGAAACTGTTGGAGTAGAAGTTGCGGTTGCATTTTATCGGTTTCACTGTAAAAGGGTGGGATCTAGTTGCTAATCTAGTTTCTCATGCAAATTCATATCTAGGGGGCAGCAGGGATCTAAGTTCATTGGAGCAGAAGCTGTGAAAGTATTTATAGAAGAGACACAGGGAAGCCACGTCGCGCTGGTGAGAGAGAGACTGTAGGCGGTTTGCCAAGTTGGTATCGATCACATTACAGACCCTCCGCTGTACCTTGTCGAGAAGCCCGAGGAGAATAGCAGGAGCACCTGATCAGATATAGCAGCAGTATTCAATGCACGGGCGGATGGTAGATTTATAAATGTGCAAGATAGATTCAGACGGAAAAAACTTCCGGGCCCTGCACAGAGAACTGACTTTCATAGCAGCGGATTTAGCAATGGATTCGATATAGTCATTCCATTTGAGGTCCGCTGTAAGTGTGAGACCAAGGAGGTGTAGTGTTTTACTCTCTGGGAGGCAAGCCTGGTTCATGCTAATGGGAGGTAGGTGTGATTGTCTATGATGGTTAATTGATAGTAGTTTTGTTTTAGAAGCATTAAAGCTTACGAGCCATTTCTTACCCCAGTCCACTACGGATTGGAGGTCCTTTTCAAGCTCAGCTGCAAGGTTAGCTTTGTCGCCTACACCAGATTTTTGGTTGAGGCGAGAGTAAACTGGTGTCATCGGCGTACATACCTACTTGGGATATTATGGAATCAGGGAGAATCATTAATGTATATCAGAAAGAGCGTAGGACCTAGGATAGAGCCTTGAGGGACACCTGCGTTCATATGGTAATTCTGGGAGGCATGTCCATTTAATACCACCTTCATTGTGTGGTTAGAGAGGAATGACTGGATTAGTTCAAACAAATGTCCAGTTATACCACAGCTCCGCAGTTTGCACAGAAGGCCAGCATGCCAAACTCTGTCGAACGCTTTAGAGATATCCAAGGCAACGGTTCAGGCTTCACCATTCCTAACGAGTGCCTGATATATGTACTCAGTGATGGTTGTTAGCATATCAGCAGTAGACCTGGTGAAGCGGAAACCATAGTGCTTGTCTGAGAGGAGCCTGTGTGCTGTGAGATGCTGAACCACCTCGGTGTTGATAATGGCATCGAACACTTTGCCAAAGACCGGAAGAAGGCTGATAGGTCGGTAATTTGCGGGGTCTGAGGGTTCTCCAGTGTTTTTAAATATAGGAACTACAGAGGAAGATTTCCAACAGGAAGGAAAGCAGGAAGCAGATAGGCAGAAGTTGTAGAGTTTAGAAAGTACAGAGGAAAGTTCGGGGGCACAATTCTTTAAGACTATGATTGGGATTCCGTTCCCTCTGCTTGCTTTGTGAGGGCCAAGTTTTGAGATTATCTTAGAGACAAGCGAGGGTGTAATATGGACGTCATTCAGTTGAGCATCAGTTCTAGGTGGGAAGTCGGGTGTAGAAACTCCGGACGAGTCCAATCTTGAATTGTTCGAGAATCTGCGAGCAAAGCATTCAGCCTTGTCCGCTGGGGAGGCGAGGACCTCACATTTGTTTATTAGTGGGAGTATTGTGGACTTGCTCTTGTTAAGTGCTCTTTTACAGAGTCACCAGTAGTCTTTGAATGATAGCCCTAAAATATTTTTACAACATTTTTTTTTTTAATGTAAAAAAATAATTTTTTTTTATTACTGAATACTTTCTAAAAAACTCAATAAAATTCAATAATTATCTAATGGAAGTATTTTCCACCGGTGGGTTGCAAGTGGAATGTTAGTGGGTCTTAAAAAGTTATACTAGAATTATGCATTAGATTTGATAAAACACTATCTGTTGAGATAGTTCAAGACTCAGGCTTTTCTTGCCAGGCTGTTGTTGTATCAAGCAGTATGTTGTTTTGACGACCTTAACAAATCAGGGTCGGTCATGCTCTCAATTTAATCAATTTTCACTTATTCATATAAATATTTTTTATATTTTTTTTGTATGTTTTTCTCCAGTAAATTTGAGTGGGTTCCCATCAGCTGTGATTATAAAGATTGGGTCATAATTCTAAAAAAAAGCTTGGGATCCCTGATCTAAGCAATACAATTTTTTTTTTTCTGAGACTTTATTTCATTACTTAGCCCAGGATTTAGCATGTCTAGATTGTGTGGAAAGAGAATCTATTATTTCAATGTCTTCTTTCAACCTCAGTATACATTAAATGGTTCAAGCACATGTAAGTTATTTATGCAAAAACAGACATATACATTACTTATGTACATGCAAAGTTGCACACAACAGCTCTTCCTTGATTATATAGACTATAGTATAACACAAGTATAGGTAATGTTTTCATACTTTTTTTATAGTAGGACATCAACTGCGGACATGGGGTAAAAGATAAAAAAATGACCCAGCATCCTTGGCATTTTTTAGGGGACACCTGACATTAGTAATCAACCTGAAACTTACCACTTCAGATGAACTGTGAGGTATAGTCTAGTGAAGTTAAGCTATGGAGTTATTCCATCCAGAATTTGATGGGGATTCTGGATGGGCCAACTCCATAGCTTTAGTGGCTTTATTGCCTCATTTGGAGTAAAATTATTTAAAAAATATTATCTAGTTGCCTTACACCTTTATAAGTCTACTACTGGTCTATACATTACAACCACATCTGGTCTGGTGCACCTACTATAAGTTCAGAGGTTCTTAATAAAAAAATCTGCAATATTATAAATCCTGATCTCAGCTTCAGTCATTTTCCCACTGCAATAATGTATCTTCCCTGTACCTTTCTGTAAATATTTTCATGGTAATCGTTTTGATGATTTTTCCCTTTATGGTACTTAGACTATGAATTTAAGTGAAGTACTTGATTGGCAGCAAGATTTCATCATCTTACAGTTGAAAATGGCTAGATGCAACTGTAAGTTCCATGCTAACAGTTTCTTCTCTTGCACTTCATTGTCTTCTGTGTTCTTCCTGTTCTTTTATTGTTTCCTTTCCTTAATAATGTTTTTTTCATATGCTTTCGCACTTAGTAACCCCTTGCATTTAAATGACATTATTGCCTTGCTTGGGATGAAATGAAAAAAATTCTGTTTATAATCTCGACTCTGATATTTAAATTAACCTTTTACTATATACAGATTAGTCCTTATGATTAGGTTGAGGGGCAAAAATAAGAACCTAAGTTAAACAATGATCATGTATCGAATATGACTGAAATATTTGTCAGGCTGAAAATGAAATGCCAGGTCAGGATTGATAACATTGCAGATTTTTCTTGGAATTTTATCAAGAATTTTTAAATATATAACAGAAGCACCAGACCAGGTGTGGCTGCAATGCATGGACCAGTTGTTGACTTAGAACAGTGTAAAACAGATTCTGGTGAGAACATTTGTTTAGCACAACACAGTGAACCAAAATTCTTAGCAGTAAACCAAGCAATTGATTCAATATAACCTATCCACTTCATGTCAGTAGAAAATGTCAGCCTAAGAACGCATATTGAGTCACTATGTTAAAGGTTAGCATCAGCCATACTGATGGAAGGCAAAAAAAAGGCTCTTTAAGACAATTAAAAGAGAGCAGTTTTGTTTTGGCGGCATTAAAATTAACAACTCGTTTCTTGCCCCAGTTAACAACAGATTTGTGAGATCAACTTATCAAATTGATTGGATTTACTATTAAGACAGGAGTAAATAACTGTTATCAGCATAGATATCAAGTAGTCCTGGGTATGACAATAAATTACATCAAGAAGCAAGAGATGAGATATTAGAAGTTTTGAGGAGTGTGGAACCATCTCTTAATTGCTGTTGTTCTCAGGTCCACCTGACCTGCAGTGGTGGTAGTAGCAGTTAGGGTCACAGCAATGGACAAATCACGAACCTTCAATCAAAAACAAAACACTATGAAAGTATAAAAATACATTTTCATATAGTAAAATTACCAGCAATACATTTTTTAAAAACAAAATGACCAACAATACATTTTATCTGTAATTGAAGGCATATAATTGTTTTCTAAATATTTAGATTTTGATATTAAATAATTCATAAAGCTGTTTATATACCACTAACAAAATCAATCAACAACTGAGTTAAGAACTGATTTTTTCTGAGAAAGATCAGGGGTCTCAGTACATTGGTCTGTGTGTGTGAAATATAATACTAAATTTTATAACAATGACATTACCAATAGCATCGCACTTGTTGCTAGATGATCCTGTTTTTTATTTTAAAAGCCTGGTCGAGATGTTTTGCTGCTTCAGTCAGAATAAAGAAGTTATCACAATTGCTTTCCAGCCATGAGACCTAGGTTTGAATCTCATCCTCGTTGATTTCTTGATGTTACTGGTCTAGTGTGTGCCATCATTGTTAAGTGCCTGGAAACCATACCACAAGTTAAGCCAAGCCTTGGAAGTGAAATTTACTAAGCAGAACTATTGAGTCTGTCATTGATTGTACTAGCACAATCACGTACTATTATAACTGAAGATTTAAACATACTGACCTTGTTCAAACTGATGACTGAACCAAATTATACACACTCTTGCTCAGCATAGTTGCAGTATAAACTACAGATGGACTCTGGCTGTTCAAGAAACATATGCCTATGTAGGCATCAGCAACAGGAACTGTCTAGACATCCTAGCAGACAGATGTACTTACAAATGACTAACTGGCCATTATCCTTTTTACTATAATAAAAACAGTTGTTTGTTTATTTGTGTGTATTTTCCTCCTGTCACACTCATGGAGAGAGTGAGAGAGACAATTGCAAGGCAGTGTTGGCTCAGCAGCATCATCTCAATTCATTGTCTTTACTTCCAGTTATAAAAGCTCTTGCAGCATGTTTGCTCTTTAACAGTGCCTTATTTTATTTTTTGCAATAGTTATGTCATCGAGTATTGAAGAATATATATATATGAATATAGAATAAAAAGAGAGAGGCTGTGAACGTTTAGTTTAAAGTGTATATTGTTGTATAAAGCTATACATATGATATTTTAAGTGTCCATAATGGTATTTGTTATGCTACTCGTGTTTTGAGTCTAAGATTGACTCTCTTCAGGCAAATAAGTTTGTGGCTTTACATATCGAGTTCCTTTTGTTTCTGAGGGCCAAATTTTTGTTTATATATAGGTAAGTGGAAAATTAAAATAAAAATAAAGATAATAAATAAAGAAATCAGTAAAATAAAAAATAAAGTAAATCCAATAAATCAAATATTGGCATGTTGAATAGGCTGTGTTTTCTCACATCAACATGTGCATAAATGAATAAACAAACAAATAAATATATAAAAGAATGAATCAAGTGCTTATCTCCATTTGAAATGATTTTTATCTGGAGTTCCTTCTTTAGTACATAAAAATTATCTTCTAGGCACCTTTGTTTATTTACATTCTTTTCATCTGTCAGTTGGTTGCTTTTATTGCTTCGATGGTGTTTTGAATTTAGTGTGTGTGTGTGAGCGCTCATTGATTGCGTCTTTGAATTATTTTAGAATTATTTTTTATGGGTGATCTGGTTCTTTTTATTGTTTGAGGTTATCATTTAAATTTGGTGTGTGTGTGTGTGTGTGTTTTTCTGGTTCTTTATTATTGTCATTTGAATGTGTTTGTGTATGTATGTCTATTTTTTTTTCATGTTGTTTTGTTGAGTGAAGGCGTGTATTTTTTATGAATCTTTCTTCCTGCATTATTACTGTTTCGTAGTCTGTATTTTGGTAATAGGTGCAACTTTGAAATTGCCATCACTACGTTCATGCATATGTTGGGAGACATAGTTTTCTGTTGTATGATAATCTTATATTGCTTTTATGAAGGGATATTCTATTATTGAAGCATTGTGTTGTTCCCGTGTATATATCTTTGTGCATTTGTCGCATTTTAGAATGTAAACTATATTTTTTGAGTTGCAGGTCAGATCCAATTTTATTTTGAATGTAGTTGCGTTTTCGAACTGGAAGTATTTTCCTTCTATTATTATGTTGCATACTCCACATCTTTTTTTTTTTTTTTGTTGCATTTTGTGACCCCCTGTGTTGTGTGTTGTTTGAATTTTGATGAGGTTAGAATGTCTTTTAAATTTTGGGGCTGGCATTTGTTAATTATTTTGGTTGTCTTTAAGATTTCTTTTACTTTTTCATTATTGTTGAGTAATTCCATGTGTGTTTTGATCTTTGTGAATAATTCTGGATTGTTTTTGTGTGTGGAAATGTATGCTAGAATGTTTTCTTCTTTTTCATGTTTTTCTTGTTGTTTGTTTTTGGGTTCCGGAAGTATTCTAATGGTATTTTTTCTGCTAGTTGGAAACCATTAATTATTAGTGGGGTGGGGTATCTTCTTATTTGTAATGTTTATATATATATATATATATATATATATATATACCCCAAAACATCTCATATCGGAACACATACACACACATACATACATATATATATATATATATATATATATATATATATATATACCCACACTCCAGCATACTATACACCAAACACATACACACATTCAAGTACCTCCAATATTTCGGCATATAGATTTGATGCCTACATTGAAAATTAAATTTTTAAAATGAAAATGCATTCTTGAAAATTTCATTTTAGATTTAATTAAAAGCTTGATAATAGTTAAATAATAACATCAGTGTTTTGACGATGAAGCTTTGCTTTCTTGAGTTTCTGGCCTTTTTCATTACGCTTGCTGTTTGTGAGAAGAGATTAAAACAATTTCAAAAAATAATTACAAAAATACTTTGATCTTTCATCTTAAGAATAGCATCAACGTTTTGATGATAAAACTCTTTTTTCATTAAATTTGTGCCCTTTTTCATTACACTATGCTATTTGTTTTAAAAAAAAATTCCCCAAAAAAATAATTAAAAAAATACTTTTGTCTTTCACATTAATAATAAATATGTTTTGATGATAAAACTTCATTTTAATTAAGTTTGTGGCCTTTTTCATTATGATATGCTATTTGTTAGAAAGGATTATAAAAAAAAACTTAATATTAGAAAAACAAAATAATAATAGTAATTGGATAAAAAAAAAAAATTTCATTAAGTTTGTGGCCGTTTTTATTACGCTATGCTGTTTGCTAGAAAGGATTTAACAATTCAATAAAAAAAATAATAAAAAAATAAATAATTTGGTCTTTCCTGTTCCCCAGTAAAGTAGTGGAGGTGCCAATAACACACTATACATCGGAAAACACACACACACACACACACACACACACAAAATAAAGTAAAATAAATTACAAATATAGCACATAAACAAGCACACATGACACAGTCACAGATACACGAGATAAAGCAGATAGATAAAACAACAATTGCACTCTGTTTGTGTATATATATATATATATATATATATATATATATACACACACACTTTAAAAGATTTGTTTTAATTTTTGCACGTTTTTCAATTTTAAAATGAATTTATTTTCCTTTTCCTGCAGATGGTGTTTCAAGACTAATCATCAGGTTGGGAACTGTCTTCAGTCTACTTGCAACAGATTGCAGTGACCTTGTTTTTTTGTCTTCTCATCAAAATGTGACGACCTGACACGTATTTATCCTTCCCATACCAAATCAGACCTACCCACAACACCACCACCTTGTCAATCCTGAACATACCAATTCTCTTTGCCTCTCAATATTCTCTTGTCATCTATTTTTTCATTTTTTTTGTGCCTGCAGTTATTGATGTAAATCAATTCATGCAGCACAATTTCATAGTCAGGGCTATACTTAATCCGGCAACATTGGCCATATCTTCTGGTGTGTGATAGTTTCACTAACTGTATCACTCTTTATTTTTTTTATCTGTTGCTCGAGTTACCATCAAAACATTGAGCCATCACCCACAGACACCTAACATAATCAACTTTATTCCAATTACAGGTCAATGAAAATCTGCCTAAAATCAGTCTGTCACTAATTTATCACTTGAAACTTTTTACAGCCAGATACTCTCTCTCACCAAAATAATTCTGTCTGTATTACTTACTACAAAAGAAAAAAAATCATTGTTCTAAGACATACCTTTTAAAAAACAGTATTCTTATATTGTTGATCCTTTAAATCTTTTTCCCTGCAACTGCAACTTTGTGGAACAGACTCCTGTGTGGGTGCTTCCCAGCACAATACAATCTTAACCTCTTTAAGTCCAGAGTCAGTTGTTATCTATCCACCATATCCTTGTAATCTTCACTTCCAACTTCCTTCCCTTATATTTATATCATGCACCTCATTCAGTAACCATATATCTTGAGTGGCTCTTGAGCCTTGCATTAGGTGAACTTTTAAAAAAATTTTCACTATGTATGTTTACAAAGGTTAGTCAGTCAAGATACTCAGCTTTATTGTCTGTTGTTTTGAGGCTGATGACTCCAAAAATTCCTCATTTATATGCAATGTATCACTTAATTAAAAATCTCAATAATAAATAATCCTAATTGATTATAAATACTACTACTACTACTATTTGATATCAAAAGCTATAACTACCATTTGAATTTCACTGTCTTCAAAAAATAAGAAGCAAATATTTATCTTGCAAGAAGTCCTTGTAAAAGTTATGATTAGTTTTATACACGTGGTTAATGAAATCGTAATGCCTGGCATTTTATAATTCACTTCACTGTTTTAGCTTTTCTTATTGACTTCTCTTGTTTTAAAAGAAAGCCCAAATTCTTTTTGTATATATTTGGCAGTTAATTTTTAGAAGTTCATGATAAACTGCTTGGGTTTCGTTTCTGATTAACTATTTATTTGTAAAACTTTCTTCAATTTACACCTAATCGTTACTGTTCATCTGTTTTAAATTCTATCAATCAAAAAAAAAAAACACTTACTCTTACTCTTTTTTTGCATAATGTACCCAAGCCAGCTAGGGTACACCATGAGTCAGAAATTTTCCTGTGAGCACTGCCCTCAAACATTCGCCCTCCACGATTTGCTTAAGGCCCACATCCGTTCCACTCATGCTGCCTCAGCCTTTTTGCAACAGCAGCGGAACTTTCGTTGTGCTGTGTGCGACAAAGGCTTCACGCAGCGGACAAACCTACGTACGCACGAGCGTGTGCACTCTGGCGAACGTCCCTACAAATGCACAATGTGCACAAAGGCGTTCTACCAACGTACCAACCTGCGCAACCACATACGCACACACACCAACGAGCGTCCATATGTTTGTACAGAGTGTGGACGTGCTTTTACACAGCGGGGCAACCTCTACCTGCATGAACGGATCCACTCTGGGGTGCGTCCATTTGAATGCAACGTGTGTCACCGCACGTTTACCCAGAAAGGTAACCTGAAAAGCCACTCAAAGACCCATGAAAAGAAGAAAGAGATCAGAGACGGAGATCTACCAGTGGTCTTGGAACCATCCCCAAGTGCACTGCCGTCCAGTAACCACAGCAGTGTATTGTTCTCTTGCAGTGAATGCCACAAGGTTTTCCATCGTCGGTCTTTACTGAAATGCCATGAGAAAACCCATCAGATACAGCGGGCAAACACTACCAGCGATGCTGGCGTTCTCTTGGAAACAGTAGCAGCAGCAGTGGAGGCTACCAAAAGCCGGAAAGTTCCTGTTATTGAAAAGAAAATGCCAGTTATTGAATCTGGAACTCAGCAGATGCCTACATCTGTGCCACATCAACCAAGTAGCCATGTTTTTCCTGAGCGCTCCTCATCCTGAAAAATTAGTTGCATTTCTTAAAAAAAAAATAAAAGTAACATTCATTAACAAAGAAAAAGGACATTTTGTTTTTTTGTTAAACTGTTGGCATGAAACAATTCATTTATCAAAAAACATTGATCTTCACTCATGGTGCAAAACAGCCATCACGTCTACTAACAAGAGTCACTTTCAAAAATTGTTTCTTTTCTGTTGGCTTAAAAAACAAAGATAAATGAGGCTGCAGTTAAACAACTCAATTTTATAGTACACAATCTTTCATGCAAAATTTCATGAAAATTTACTTTTTTTTCTTCTCTTTTTTAAATCTTTTTTTAAACTTAAAAAAAAATTGAAAATACTTTTGAACAAATATAGAGATATACCGTAACTAATCGGTTAAAACTCTATACCGATAATCTAAGCACGGGCATTCAACCAAAAAAAATTATAAACTTTAATATTTTTACATATCTACAAAAAAACTTGTGGTCATCATATACTTGTAAAATCTGAAAGGGATCATGGCACTTTTGACTTGCAATAAACAGGACTGTCTGTAAGGAGACATATTCAATTCCCGTATCACTGACCATTAATATTTTGAGAGACATTGATTCATTAAATTTAAAACAGAACCACTTTCAACCTGTTTCTAATAACAATAATGTTAATGGTAGTGTTCAATAGAATATATTTACTCAACTATAACCGAGAACAGTAAATATTACAAAGATTGTGTTTCAGACAAAAAATCCTAAATAACAGTCAACCAGTGTATTTCTGGAGAATAATGCTTTTTAGGCAAGCAGTCTTTCTAATTAAAAGGGTCATTATTAAAAAGCATAGCATTGATAGTAAATAATTAAAATAAAAAGTTTTTTTTAAAAAATGACCCTGATGGGCAGATAGCATCTGGGCAAACTTGAAGTCAGGAGATTTTTTTTTTTAACTTTTAATTTGCTTACAAAACACGCGCACACACACACACACACACACACACACACACATATCTGAAACTTTTTCAGACAATGGTTTTATCAATAGAGTTAGTTCAACTTTTACAGAGTTTCACATCCGCATTAAGAATACAATTCTGAGAATTATATACTTGGAGATAATAATAATAATAATTCAATAATAATAATAATAATTCAAATAATAATATTTGCTCTACTATAAAGACTTGAGTACTTTTTGTCTCCCAAATGTTAATTTTCTACCTCTTAGTTGATACTTTTACCTGATAATTAAACACACACGCACACATATATAATGTGTATATCAAAAATACTTTTACAATCATTGTGGGTGGGTTCTTCACACCAAAACATGGACAAAAGTTCATATAAACATATTGTCTAAAAGACCATCATTGTACTTCATCTTACCAACTCATAACACATGTTCAAAATGTCCTCTGCTTGCTTCTACACATGCATATGCGTGTCGGATCATTGACTGGAGGACTCTTTCAAATACTCTCATATAATGTCGAATGGTTTCACAGGCCTTCATGACATAGTGTCTACGTTATTAATGTCTGCTGCATAAACCAATTGTTTTAGATGTTCCCACAGATAAAAATCCAAAGGATTGAGATTAAGGGAATGTGCAGGCCGTGTAAACGGACCTCCCCTACCTCTCCATCTTTTATGGTAGGTGTCAACCAGTGCATCATTAACAATGTAACTAAAATATACTGGAGCCCCATCATACATGAACCACATGCATCTTTGTATTAGCAGGTGTACATCCTCTAGCAGGTCTGGAAGTGTGTTTGGAATAGTCCCTGTAAGACATAATGGGAGAACACATGGACCTACTAGACAGTCACCAGCAATTCCAGCCCACACATTAGTCGTAAACTGATGCTGTATTGTCCCATGGGGATTCCAATCCATCCAAAACTTTTGGTTACATGCATTTGTTACTTCATCTCTTTGAAATGTTACCTCAGCCATAAACAAGACTGAAGATACAACAGATCAGCAGTTTGTGCAATAAAGTTTACCTGTGGTGAGTGATCAGAGAACGAAAGACCTGGGCACACATTGCAAATGATACCTATACAGGAGCTGCTTTTTTTGAAGTACCCTCTATACAGTACTATGAGATGTACGACATGCTAGAGCCACATGACATGTGACTGTGTATAGAATGTTTTCTTCGTGGTCAGGCATAGAAGTGGATCTTGGTTTCCTTGATCCATAATTTGTGGTGCCATAGACCCTGTCTCAGGGGCACGGGGATAAACTGCAGCAACAGTTGGATGACTCGGCTGCAAATGCTATCTGATACAGTGTTGCATCCATTGCCATTTGCGTGGATGTATGTAAAAATGGCTGCTCATGATATAAATATGCTAACATGGTTAAATGTAACACTTCTCAATTAACGCCCTGATGCAAAATTAAACATTTAAGACGGACTAGCCACAAATGTACACAAAGGACAAATGTAATCTAGTCGACATAGAAACACAGCGCCATTTACATGAAACTTACTTTAAACCTAATAACTTAAAAACTAAGGATTTGTAGATATATGTCTATGTGGACTTTTGTCTTTGTTTTGATGTGAGGAACCTACCACCAAAGTTATTATAAATTATAGTTTAGAACATGTACAAATTATCATGTACACTTTGTAGTAGATGATAATTTGTACATGTTCTAAACTATAATTTATAATATATATTAGCAAAAAGCATCCAACCCGGATGAGTGAAGACATCATAATGTTATCCTTGTGAAACTTCAAAGTTGGCATGAACCTGCTCAGTTAAAGTGAGAAATATTTTGCACTAACACACACACATATATATATATATATATATATATATATATATATATATATATAAGCACCAGAAGTATGTCACTTTAACTGAGCAGGCTCATGCTGACTTCAAAGTTTCATGAAGACACCATTATGATGTTCTAACTTGTAATGATGCCCTCACAAAACTTTGAAGTTGGCATGAACCTACTCAGTTAAAGTGACAGACTCTTTGTGCTTATCAATGCTTTGTCTCCACACTGATTTTGAGCACTTTATGATAAAAAAACTGCTTGGCAAAATACATTTTATCAGTAAAACTAGTGAAAAAAAAACAACCTTGGCACTAAACATTATCACAACTTAACACTAATATATTTGTAGATTATCTACTCAAATACAAATATCGATCAAAAATAATGTTCAAACAAATGATTTCAAATTGTCAGTTGTTAAAAACCATTTCGCTAATCTTCGTAAATCTCCATAACATTGTATGTTTACATTTGTTGACATTACGATACGTTTAAGAGCAGAGATGGTTATTTATGTAGAATTGAAAATTGTGTTATATAGGCTTGATTTGACTTTGTTTAGACTGTTGGTCATTCATGGTCAAGGGGTCTAAGATGTACCAGATCCATTGGTGGCTTTTCCTATGTTGTTAGGGGTCTCAGGTTCGAATCCTGCCGAATGACACACATTTTCTTAACAAAAATTATCGTAAATAATCAGACCGGTAGAAATAAATATATATATACTGCTTGATTATAAACAGAATATCTACTCAAATACAAGTATCGATAAAAAATAATGTTCAAACAAATAATTTTATATATATATATATGTATGTATGTATATATAAATATATAAATTCAAATTTTCCAAAAATGTATGGCCATTCCAACAAGTAAATATAACACTTGTCTCATCTAAACTTATTTATAAATGGAACTTTGTCTGTGTGTCTCCGTTACCTATAGACTCCAAAATGGCTGAACTGATTTTCTTGAAAATTTACACAGTTGTACTATAATTGTCTGCGAGTGTTCTTAGCTAGGTTTTGTGTCGAGGTACCCCCGATAAATATCGAAAATTGATAATCGAAAAAATCAGGTTATAGAAGGAGTGGTCCGATTTTAATCAATTTGATACAGTCATAGACAAAGACATAAGAAACAATATTCAGAAGTTTTAAGGTTTCAGTTCTTACAATAATGCAGAAAATCGATAATATATATAAAAAGCAAGATGTTTGTGTGTGTGTGTCCTTTATACAAATCTCACCAAACTTCACACAAATATTCTTTAGGCTGAGTCTGAGCTCCAGGACCATGGATTAGTTTTAAAGCTTTCATTACACCCGAGCAACGCTGGGCTATACTGCTAGTCGGCAATAACAAAATATTATGGTAAACTAAATTTATGTGTGTGTGTAAAAATAAAAAAACAAAAAAATAAACAATGGAAGTAAGGGTAACCAAAAATGAAAAAAATATGGCAGACTCTTGTTGTTGGAACTTTAAGTTGTCACTTGGTGACAGAAACAGATAGAGATGCATTAAAATAAACTAAAAATAATTTCCCTCTAATTTTAAGTTATTAATATCAAAATATCACTTAAGTGATATTTTGATATTAATGCCATCTTAAGTTTATTTTTAATTTAATTTCTTAAAATGGTTGTTTTGTTCTTATTAGAATAAGTTCTTATATCTCTTTACAGTTCCGACAACAAGAATTTGCCAAATTTTTTCTTTTTCCTGTCTTTCTTTTCCTTTTTCACTGCCCTTACTTTTGGTTTTTAATACACACACACACAAATTTATCTTACCATAATGTTTTGTTATCGCTGATGAGATGGATGTTAAATTCACTTTGCTGAAATGGCCATACATTTTTGGGAAATTTGATTTTTATATATATATATATATATATATATATATATATATATATATATATATATATAATAAATATTGGCTCTGTAAATAACTTTAATTACATTGAGCCCTCTGGCTGGATCAGTTTTAATATTTAATATTAATAGGATTTGTTTTAGTATTTATGTTCAAGCTGTTTCTTTTGGATTTATAAGCAATATATATATATATATATGAGAAGATGCTTATAACCCCTAAAGAATGGTCAGACAGGTCTCCCTACAAAACTCTGGAGTTGGGATGCTGAAGTTAACATCAATAATCAGCTCAGTGACATATTTATACTTTAATTAATAACTAAAAATACCCATGATTTGTATTTATTTCTGAGATGGGCAATTTTCAATGATCTTGGAATTATTTCGAACATTTGTTCTCATTTTGGTTGATATAGATGTTGTAATAGACATATAACCAAGATGAGAACAAAAGTTTGAATTAATTCCAAGATTATTGAAAATTGCCCATCTCAGAAATAAATATGAAAATAAAAGTATGGGTATTTTTAGTTATTGCACAAAGTGGCATGAACCCACTAACATAATCCAGTTGTTAAAATTCATCTGACACTGAATATAAAAAGCTCCAAAACACACCTCATAAAAGGCTCCAAAAATACACATTCAAAGTCGGTGGGTATAGTAGTTGATTATACATGTGTTTGTATCATCTAGTGGTCATGAGTTCGATCCTTGGATCTGGTAGTGATGAACTAAATCCAACATAAAAAGAACAACTGATTTCACAGGATATTTCACAATAATCAACATGATAATCTATATCAGCCAATCTATGGATACCCTGATGATGACCAGAGGGTACTTGGTTAAATCATTATCTATTATAGCATCTATATCAATAAAGATAAAAACAAAAGTTTGAAATAATTCCAAGATTATTAAAAATACCTACTAGAAGGTAAAAAATGAACATTTAGGAGTAAAAAGTACTCAATGTTTTACAGGAGGAGTATTCAAAGGTGCCACCACAGCAACTGTATACTAAATGTTCACATAAAACTGACTAAGATGTTGGAGACACTTTTCTGATATACAGTGGAACCTGTCATATGGGACCTACTGCCATCAAAAAGTGGTTGCTCACTAAAGGCTCATAGTCATGATCTATTTACACCAGGAACATATACTCTACTGACCAGAATGTACATATTAGAATTTTACCATGTAATCTGATAATAAATAAATAACATAAGATGGCCTAACTTTAAAGAAATTTATTCAGCATATTTCATTTTAAAAACATATTTACAACAGTCAACAAGAAACTAAAATATTTATTCACAAAAAATATTTATTAAGTGGACTTTAAATAAAGTCAGTTATTGCTTTCTTTTTTGTGCCTGTTCTAAAATATGTAGGTTGGAAAAATTCGCAACATATACGGTTTCAGTTTTTTTTTAGAAGTGAGTGATAGCAAAATAAATCTGCGATAATACATTGAAAAAATAAACAAAACAAAACATACAAAAAACTGACAGCGATCGTGGGTAGGGGTACAGAGATAGATAGATATACTCAGGTAGAAATAGAGTAGATAGATACATGAAAAAATAAAGGAACAAAAGAGAAAGGGGCATAGTTGTGATTTTCTCCATTCCTGAATTTATCCAAGTCAGTACAGAGACTGTTATAAATCCCCAGCATATGTCAAATGTAATACATGTACAAAACAGATGATGTTTGACCGTGAGGGGAACTCAAGCAATGTACATTTTAACAAGAAATAACAGTTTAATACAACACTACAATAACAAAATAATGAGGAAGTGTTCCTGACTTAGATCAAAGTAAAATGAAATAGATTACTCATTTAGTTTCTCCTACAACCAAAATGGATTTTTTCTTTTTAAAGCAGTAGCTAGTTGCTGGTCACATTCTGGAGGTGGTTGCTCACTGAGGGTCAATTAACATTAGCAAATCATTCGTGCATAGAAAAATGGTTGTTAACAACAGGTGGTTACCGATGAAGAGGGTCACATATGGCATGTTCTACTGTATATATAAAAACGAAAACTCAGCACAACATCTAAAGTGGTTATAAACTAAAATTTATAGCTTATGACTGTTTTAGTTGTGTTGAGTTTTCCTTTATGTATATCATATTGTTCTGGATAATATCCATTGAGCTTTCTCTATGGATCTATCTTTAATATTTTATATTAAATAGATCTTTTTGGATTATCTTCTCTGCCTATGAATTTGGCATCGTTACCAATATATATATATATAAATAAGTGAATAAGGAACAAAGAAAAATTTTTACAACTTCCAAAACATTAATTTAAAACAGTGCTCGATATATAATACAGAGCTGTGAATATTTCTTATAAGTTATATTTTAGGACATGTACAAATTTTTCATATCCACCACAAATTGTACATTTTGTTTCAACATTGAAATTACAATGTCTCATTAGGTGGGATGGAAAGCCTCTTTTCTTATATTTGGTGAGTTGTGTGTGGGATGTTTGTGGGGGTTAGGGAATAAGGGAATAAGTCTTGTAAATTGTAGAGTTTTGAAGAAAGTGGGGTGGGTAGTGAGTTGATTAATGAAAGTGTTGAGAATTTTGTAGACAGATTTAACATTAGAAGATGGGTTTATGGCCTCATGACTAGACTTTATTCTTTGAAGTTATTAGAGGAGCAGAGTAGGGAAGTGTAAAGGGTGGTGGGGATGGGATTGGACCTTTGTTTAATGTTTATTTGTACAACTATAGAATATTTTTGTATTTAAGCACAGTTTTTATAATTAATCTAATTTTGTATATTTAACCTTAATTTTGAATTTAGGAAATCAATTTTTTTCTATAAAATTCTAAATTTTAAATTAGGTTACAGTTTGTGATGTATAATAGGTAAAATTTAATGTAAGAGTGTTGTTAGTATTATGAAGGTTTATCATCTCTAAGGTAGGTATGTACAAAAAATCACTGCCGATTTTCGATACCTCAATTTAAATTTAATTTTTAAAAATAAAAACGTTTTCTTGAAGCTTTAATTTTACCTTTAATTGAAAGCCAAGAGATTAAATTTACTAATTACCATAAGCAAAATACCCTGGTTTAGTTCAAACCGAAATTATATTGCTCGGAATCAAAAATTTCACTGCAAAAAAATTTTTTTTAAAATTTACCGCCATTATTGACGAATCGACAGATTATGTAAACAGTAGCTAAATTTCTGATTTAAAAATCTTGCAAAAAAAAAATATACCTCCTTGACACGTTATTTAAGTTGATTTTTATAATTGAAACCTTCCTTTATCTGATTTCAAACAAGTATTAAGTGCTTACTGACTTGATATTTACGAAATAAATCACTCTTTAAAAACAGTAGCCCTCTTGTCAGCGCTTATCTAGGCGATAAATTACGTGTTGACAAGTAGCAGGTGTGAATGACGTTTGGATGGCGGCCGTAAGTGACAAAAAAATCGTGTAGCTTAAAACGTAATATTTGGAAATTTAAATTTTTTTTTTTGTTTTTTAACTAAATAGTAAAATTAAAAATTTAATATAATATTTTCAGCAAGTATAACATTTTATAGAATTTTAGTTTAGATTTATAGCCAGACTATGCTTTCTGAATAAATAAAAATAAAATATGCTTTCTGAATAAATAAAAATAAAATGTGCTTTCTGAATAAATAAAAATATGCTTTCTGAATGAATAAAAATTTAAATTTCTTTTAAAAGAAAGAATTAAATTAAAATAACCGAACTGTTATTTATTAATATTTTTCTGAAATATTAAATATTTTTATGTTTAGATATTACATATTTATCTTACATTATTAATATGCTTTCTGAAAAAATTAAATTTCTTTTAGAATAATTTTAATTTAATAAAAAAAGAATTAAATTAGAATCAAAGTTTGGTTTGTTTAGTTTTCGATGTAAGGGGAATTCATCCAAAGACTTGTTAACTTCTAAAAACAATACGACCTCTACGGAAACTTGTTTCGATCCGTATGGAACACCGTACTTAATAAAAATTTCCAAAATTTAATTATTTTTAATTATTTTAAAAGTAAAATTGGTGAATGATTTTTATTAAACTTTTCAATTTTCGATAGGCAATGTGATAATCAATTCTTAAGTAAGAGGAAATTAAACAACGTTTTAATAAAAGGTTTTTAAAATATTTTTAACACTTTTATGAATTATTATAATAAAAAATTAAAAAATAAAAACAATTATTTCAAAATTTTATTAGTAAACGAAAAAATTTTTTTTCTTCAGAGTATAATGTCCTTAATAATTATTATTTATTCCAGCAATTAAAAGTTTATCAAATTAAATTATATCAGAGATTTATTGCATTTTTATTTTACTCTTCGGAGCAGATTTTCGGCCAGGTTGTCCACTTTAGAATAAAAAACATAGATGATTTATATGCCCCAATGAGTCCTGCATTTAACTAATAAAAAAAATTTATACAGCTAATTAAAATTTATTAAAATTTCATGGATTTACGTAGAGGGGGGTAACAGAGTTAAAAAAAAATATTTTCACCAAGAAATTTAAAAAAATAATAATTTCAAAAATAATTTCATTCATTTGTGAATGAGTACTGAAAGTTTCATTCAAATCTGACTATTATTTGATTTTTGCGAGAATTTTGAAATTAATGTGTTTGTTACCGTGAAAAAAGTGGGTTGTATCAGCATTACCACGTAACCTATTGTAATAAAGGCGTAATTTTTTTTTAGCCGCTAACTCAAATAAAACAACATTTTCTATCAAAATTTCGAAAATGTTAGCAGAGATTCAAAAAATTTTAAAAATAATTAAAAATTGCTTTGATCTTTCCTCTTAATAAAAATATAAATATTTTGATGGAAAAAGTTAGTTTTATTAAGTTTATGAACTTTTTTATTCATACTATGCTGTTTCATGCTGTTTTTTAGCGATATTTTGTACGTACCTACTCTAAGGGGTCCTAGCTTTGGCTTTTGTAGTATTTTTTAGCATGATTGTAAGGTTAGTTCTTTAATGTGTTTGCAGTTTACTGTGGTTTCCTGTGTCTGGTTTAAAAGTTTGTTACTATTCATATATTTAATGATTCCACCTGATGATACATTGTAATTTCAATGTCGAAACAAAATGTACAATTTGTAGTGGATGTTCTAAAATATAATTTATAATATATTTATGGTCTCACACCCCAATCGACCATTTTACGCATCATTCATTCAATAATGAATTTGAACATTCTCGGCTACTGGCATGTGTTTACGTTCTATATAACACACTAAAGTCTGCTTTCCTCTACCAAGTGCCCCTAGCTCAGAGGTAGAATCGTTGACTGATGTCAATTCAGTCAGGTTTCAATCCTGGCTAGAAGCAATCGAACATCTAACTGTACTGATGAGCTGTGATACAGCAAAACAGATCTGTGGATGATTATATATATATATATATATATATATATATATATATAAAAACACACCAAATTAAAAAAAAAGTCTTGAAAAGTGAAAAAGACAGCCACAGACTTAAAGTGCTCAATGCCTCTAGAAGTTAAATTGTCAGAGCTGTAGTAGTAACAAACTCCCAAAAGTGCTTAGGGTCTCCAATCTAAGCAGTAACTGAGTTTCGTGCTGTGGTGATTAATGATGATCACCATAGCCTGGTACAATTTGAACCAGTGACCCTGAGTGTTATTTGGGGCTTGGTTACTTATTTTTTTCATACACATATATATATATTCCCGACTGTGGAATTCCCTTCCACATGACTGCTTCCCCAACGGCTACAATCTCCAGGAGTTTAAATGTAAGGTCAATAGACACCTCCTAACAAACTAACTCGCTTCCATTTTTTCAAACACTCTTCCCACCCACCCAACTATCTATCACCCCCCTTCTGACATTTCCTATATCTAACCACTCTTTCTATTTACCTTCCCCTATGTAGCCCCAAGCGCAATAGTGGCAGTGGAATGCCTTGCTCGGGGTGAAATGATTAAAAATATATAAATATATATATATTATTTCTTATGTATAAATGTATTTCTTATTTCTATAAACATCCATTTTAGTAGTTACATGTGTTGAGCTACAATCTTTGTTTCTTATTTTCTTAAACAGTGAAATTAATAAGTGACTTAAATCAAGATGTCAGTCAGTCAGTTAAGTGCCATACGTGATACATGCTTGGGCGATCATGTCTCCAAAGAGACATGACTGACTGGGCAGAAGATTATCCCGCAGTAGGTTGCCATTGCTTTCTGCGGTAGACTGGTTGCCGACCAAGGCTATAGAACCCAATCTGTCCTGCTATTTAACCCATAACTGGAAGGAAGAGACGGATTAATACCTTTCCCTAGCAATCAAGATGTACTACTAAAGAAAAATCGAACATGCATTCCTTTTTTCCATCAGGAAAAACTGCTTCTATAGCTCAAATGTGCTGCTACCATTTTCACTATGGGAGGCCAATTATAGAAGAAGGTTTGTATTATCTATTTAAGGACTGCACATCTAGACTTCTATGAATCTATATTGGCTAGTTTTCAGTTTCATACCCAAAATATGGATGTGCGTTGTGCTGCAGTGGATATCAACTTGCAACGACAATTCGGGGAGTCAAGTTCGAATTCTAGTCGAATTTCTTGCATTCACTTACACACAAATACCCTTGGGAAAGATATCAATCTGTCTCTTCTCTCCAGTTATGGGCTAAATAATAGAACAGATTGGGTTCTAAAGCCTTGGTTGGCAACCAGTCTACCGCAGAAAGTAATGGCAACCTACTGCAGAATGATCTTCTGCCCAGTCAGTCATGTCTCTTTCGAGACATGATCGCACAAAGTGTGTATCATGTATGGCACTCAACTGACCCAAAATATCAACAACAGTTATTTT
Source organism: Ascarosepion bandense (assembly GCA_037127315.1). Classification (NCBI taxonomy): domain Eukaryota; kingdom Metazoa; phylum Mollusca; class Cephalopoda; order Sepiida; family Sepiidae; genus Ascarosepion; species Ascarosepion bandense. The sequence goes on along the minus strand of JBBBDQ010000328.1, from coordinate 810,814 downwards.
TAGTGGGTACACATGTTTTTAGTTGCTATCCCTGTTTTTTTTAATTTTTCAAATTTTTCAAACAGAAATTATATATCTGTGTGTGTGTGTGTGGTAATTATAATAATGGCATACTGCAACTTGATAGCAATAAATTTTCAGTGCTAAAACATCATCATTAGGCAGTTGTGTTTTTGTTTTATTTTACTGCCTGATGATGTTGTTGTTACACCGAAACTTTATAGCTGTCAAATTGCAGCATGTCATTATTATTACCATATATTTATCCTCTACTTTTGTATTAAGCACTTTTTAAAGTAAATATACTTCCATTAGTAACAATTACTCATATTATATATAATTCAAGCACTTAGTGTTTGGTCTTAATTAAATTAGACCAGTACACAGTTATATTAAAGTGTTCAATACAATACAATTATATTGTAGAACTTTCAAATATTTTTCATTTATAAATGAGTTATTAAGCAACCCATGTTTCTACCATCTGGTGTCTTCAAAACTGACTCCATTAATAAAAGTTCCTTATTAATTCAAAGAAAGTTTATTCAAGGGGCAAAAGGCATTATATTGGATCATTTTTGTTTTTGTTGTGGAGTAATTTTTGCACTGAAAGTTATAATCGTGCTATGTCGGTTGATAATTGACTTAACACACCTTAAATGTTAGGAACTTGGTAATCTTCCACTGTAAGCTGACTCCTTAGTATTCGGATAACTGCCGACTAATATCAACTGCCTTAGTCCCACTATATCCAAACTGGAACTAACTAATAGTTCTACTGAACTCTAAAGAACTTCTAAGAACTCCTAAGAACTTTTCAAGAACTTCTTGAGTTAATTTCCTGTTAACTCATCAATATAGGAGGGAGAGTTTGTTATCTGAGGAATAGATCTGTTTCACTCTAACAGTTTTCCATTTTTTTCATTCACTTTAGTATATCTAAAAAACATTTATCATACAAAAATATGTATTTTATGAAATATATGGACATCAGCAGTAATAACAATAGCATATATATATATATATATATATATATATATGCCATCTGTAGACAGGCCTGTTTTGCTGTATCTCAGCTCTTCAGTATGGTTAAACATCCGATTGCTTTTAGCCAGGATTGACATCAGTTGGAGATTCTACTTCTAAGCTATAGGCACATGGTGGATATCGCAACTTAATACACTATATATATATATAGTATATCGAGGCAACAAGTAATTTTCTAAACATATGCTGTTAAATATAAGAGACAATGAATGTCTATTATGTTTAATCATGAGCGTTCTAAACATCGTATTTTTGCTTTAATTTCAGTTGAAAATAAAGACAAAAATTCTCCAACATTTGGATAATTATTTATTGGTTTTCTTCTAAGCTTTCGGCTCACATGAGCCATCTTCAGAGAGGTTGTTTAAACTGAAATATTATAAAATCCACCATCACCGACGATTTTATTTTGTGTTGACATAAATATCCGCTTGGCAACGGCAATAGTTACCAAAAATAATAAATGCAGTTCTTAAGTTTGCGATGCTGTTTTATGACGTCACACCGCAGGATAGCGCGAAATGACAACAAAACCATGTAGTCAAATGCAACGTAATATGTTATTTCCTGTTTTAAAGTTGATTTTATTGAGTGTTGGTTGTTTTTATTTGATGTACATGGCCTCCAATATCTGCAGGTTCCTCTTACTGTGTGTATGAGTAAGGATCACTGTATTGTTGACCAAAATCTGTCTGATATTACCTACATGTTTATGTTTTTCAGAGAAATGTTGTTTAATAGTACTCTGATCAGAAAGATGACATGTAAGTCTATGGGAGAGCGTGGTTGTAGTAAAACCAATATATGTACTAGGTTTTTGATTAGTATCAGAGATGCAATCTCTGAATGGGCATGTAAATTGGTACACTACATTGGTTTTTTGTAGAGAATTTAGTTTAGTGCTTGTTGGGTTATTATAGACTATGAGGTCAATTGTTTTAAACTTTTTGTAATATATAATAAGTTTAATTTGATTATTACTTTGATTATTACTTTCTACTGGTTTAACATTTCTACGTATTATGTTTTTGAGAGTTTTTTCATCTTGTTTATAATTATTATGTATTTGGTTGCAATAGTATAAGTTAATCGTGTTATGTTTATTTTGATGTAAACCATTATTATTAATATTATCATTATTGTTAGAGCTATTGTTAATTTTGTTGAGATACATTTTAATTTGTTGATCAATAACGGAGTTAGGAAATCCATTATTGACTTGTGTTTGCTTAATGTTGTGTAATTCTTTATAAAATATAGATTTGGAAGAAGATATCATTTGTGTGCGTTGAAGTAAGTTTTTTATAACAGCTAACTTATATCGTTGGGGGCATTCACTATTATAATTAAGAAGACACGAATTTATGCTAGTTGGTTTCCTATATAGAGAAGTAGTAAATTTATGTGCTAGAATCAATGAATGCATCAAGAAATGGGAGTTTGTTATTAATATTAAGTTCTAATGTAAATTTGAGGACGGAGTGACTTTCAAATTTGTTTTTAAGATATTTAATTTGATCAATATTCTTAGCTAAAAGAAAGATGTCATCTATGTATCTGTTATGTCGCCAAGTATAAATGAATAACTCAACAACAGGATCAGAATATAAGTTGTATTCCGCGGAAAGACGGTTAGTATGTACAGAAGTGATTAGTAATATTTACAATAGAAAGATACAAGAGTCCAATCCGTCATAAGACGTGTGTATACGTGATTACTTCTGGTACGCCACCGGAAGTGTGACTAACTCTTCACTGACTCGCACTGACTCTTCAGTAACTCATTAGAGACTCTCAAGTGACTCTCTACGACTCCCCTGTAGAGAATCCACTATTGCTATATATAGCAATGGGAACAGTCCATTTGTAGTCAAATAGGAGCGGCGCCCTAACAGTATCTTACATATATAGAGGGTTTATTGTTGTCATTAATTATTTTATTTTCTAGATTTGCCATATAATAATTAGAAAAGAGGGGACCTAAAGGAGATCCCATCGCAATACCATCTATTTGTGTATAAATATTGCCTAAGGGATCATGAAAGGGTACTTGTGTGGTGCATGCTAATAATAGTTTTTTTAATATAGTGGGTTTAATATTGATTGATGGGAGAGTAGCATGATTGTATACATCACGGATAATGATGTCAATTGTTTCCTGGACGGGAACATTTGTGAATAAGTTTTGGACATCCAAAGATGCAATTATTTGATTCTTAGGTTTTACGGAATGGTGGATTTTCATGTGAGCCGAAAGCTTAGAAGAAAACCAATAAATAATTATCCAAATGTTGGAGAATTTTTGTCTTTATTTTCAGTTGAAATTAAAGCAAAAATACGATGTTTAGAACGGCTCATGATTAAACATAATAGACATTCATTGTCTCTTATATTTAACAGCATATGTTTAGAAAGAAAATATATATATATATATATATATATATATATAATATTGAGTTGTGATAATGCTTTGTGGCAAGATTGTTGTTTTTTCAGTGATTTACTGATAAAAAGATATTATGGCAAGCATTTTTTTTGTTGTAAAGTGCTTGATATCAGGGTAGAGATAAAGCATTAAAAGCATTAAGGCAGAAAATGTTGTCACTTAACTAAATAGTTATGCTGACTTTGAAGTTTCATGAAGACATCATAACTGCTCAATTAAGTCACAAATTCCTCTGCCTTAATCATATATATATATAATTTCCTACCAGCTACCATTGACCTCTCGGGCAAGCTGCTTCCTTCCACTCCTATGTTTAGTGTGCTACTATTCTCTCTCTCTCTCCTCTCCTTTTATCTTTCCTAATCAGTCTTCCTTACCTCATCCTTTTCCTTACTAATCTTTGTTTCTGGTATGCTAAAATTTCTTCATTTTGTGTAATCCCAGTAAGACATAATGTGGGTTCTAGTTGCCTGTTGAAATAACTATTCCTCAACTGTAAAATTTGAATTTATATATGAAATAAATGTGTGTGTGTAAAATTAAGACAGACACGTTATTTCATGGTTGAGTGGAAATATAGGCTTATTTCAGGTGAACCATCATCAGCTTCTGTCTTTATTGTACAGAAGGTTTTGCATGATTTTACATTCGTGTAAAATCTTCTGTACAGTAAAGACGGAAGCTAATGATGGTTTGCCTGAAATAGGCTTATATCCTCTTCCTCTCAGCCATGGAATAATGTGTCTGCCTTAATTTTTATATATATTTGCTCTATATGTATTTATATACATATATATTTAGAGCTCTCCTCGAGAGTTATCCTACCACTTTATGTACAGGATTCTTCTATATTTACACCGCACGTTTATATATATATATATATATATATATATATTGCAAGAAAGTGAAGGAACAAATAGATTGAAAACCCACTATTCAAGCATTTACTTTTATAAAGAGTGCTCAATATCGATACAGAGTAGAGCTTAATATTATAATTTTGTTATTACAATGGTTTATAAAAGCATGATATAACTACACAAAAATTTTCAGGTTTTGGTAGGGAACTGTTCCTCTTCAGTTGATATGTTAAAATAAATGGTGAAAATGATTTATTTGTGAAAATATAAGATGAATTCATGGTTATTTAGAAAATTAGGGAGTAGTGGTTGGAGGAAATGCATTTAGGTGTGTCAAAACCAGTCAATCAGTATTTAGAATTATGTAACCATAGAGATAAACATTTTGGTTAGGAAAGAGGGCAGGATGGCTTAGGTCTAGGCATGTTGCTTTTTAATTTTGTCTGGGTAAAATATTTTTTTTTTTTTTATATATTTTTTTTTTAATCATCTCACCCCAAGCAAGGCATTCCACTGCCACTATTACGCATGGGGCTACATAGGGGAAGGTAAAGAGAAGGAGTGGATAGACATAGGGAATGTCAGGAGAAAGGTGACAGATGAGTAAGGATAGCGAGGATGAGGGTCGGGCAGATGGGAAGAGTGCTTGATAGAATGGGAGCAGGTTAGTGTGTTAGGAGGTGTGTATTGACCTTACATTTAAACTCCTGGAGATTGTAGCCGTCGGGGAAGCAATCGTTTGGAAGAGAATTCCACAGTCGGGAAGTGCGAGGAAAGAAACTGTTGGAGTAGAAGTTACGGCTGCATTTTATCGGTTTCACTGTAAAAGGGTGGGATCTAGTTGCTAATCTAGTATCTCGTACAAATTCGTATTTAGGGGGCACCAGTGATCTAAGTTCATCGGAGCAGAAGCCATGAAAGTATTTATAGAAGAGACACAGGGAAGCCACGTCTCGCCGGTGGGAGAGAGACTGCAGGCGGTCTGCCAAGTCGGTATCTATCACATTACAGACCCTCCTCTGAACCTTATCGAGAAGCCCGAGGAGAACAGCAGGGGCACCCGACCAGATATGGCAGCAGTATTCAATGCACGGGCGGATGGTAGATTTGTAAATGTGCAGGATAGATTTAGACGGAAAAAACTTCCGGGCCCTACACAGAGAACCGACTTTCATAGCAGCGGATTTAGCAATGGATTCGATATAGTCATTCCATTTGAGGTCCGCTGAAAGTGTGAGACCAAGGAGGCGTAGTGTTTTACTCTCTGGGAGGCAAGCCTGGTCCATGCTAATGGGAGGTAGGTGAGATTGTCGATGATGGTTAATTGACAGTAGCTTCGTAGTGGGACCTTGGAATTTTTAAATGGGTAGATAATAATTTTTATCAGGAGGTTGGATTTTAGGTTTTTTTATATTTTTTTTTTTTAATCATCTCACCCCAAGCAAGGCATTCCACTGCCACTATTGCGCATGGGGCTACATAGGGGAAGGTAAAGAGAAGGAGTGGTTAGACATAGGGAATGTCAGGAGGAAGGTGACAGATGAATAAGGATACCGAGGATGAGGGTTGGGCAGATGGGAAGAGTGTTTGATAGAATGGGAGCAGGTTAATGTGTTAGGAGGTGTCTATTGACACAGTCGGGAAGTGCGAGGAAAGAAACTGTTGGAGTAGAAGTTACGGCTGAACAATAGATTTTATTTAACTACTATCTATGAGTAAAGATTTTTTGTGTCGTGATTGATATGCTTTTATAAATCATTAGAATAATAAAAAAAAATTTTGTTTTTAATCATATCACCCTGAGCAAGGCGGTAACACCACTGATGTGCAGGGGTCTACGTAAGAGTGAAAAGATTGGAAAAGAGAAAGCCAGAAACCACATCCTAAACAGGGAACAAGGGATGAGCCTCTTCACCTGTTTAATAGACGTGGGTGGAGTGTGAACCAGGCGATAGTTTAGTCTATCTACTCCAATTGAAAAAAAAAAAGAAAAGAGTGAAAAGATTGGAAAAGAGAAAGCCAGAAACCACATCCTAAACAGGGAACAGTTATAGGTCAGATTTAAATTAGACCAGTAAACAGTAAAAAGTGTCAGGACATATTTGAAAGGAAATGAAACTTTAACATGTAGAGCTTTTAGATTTTTACGTTGTGGAAGATCAGCTGATTACGCTACCAGGGTTTTGACCATCTTAGTTTTTTTCAGGCAATTTAATACAAATTGCATGAAGAAACTGAAAAGATTAAGACCATGGTCGTGTAATTGGCTGATCTCTCCAATTTATATATGTATATATATATAATTAACAGCTACTTAGAATTTTGATAAAAAATGCTATTTTTGATGCATTTCTATGATAAATAAAAAAACAATTTGCACTGCTTCACTTAAACATTTGCAAAATGTTTTTCTCAAAAAAAAAAATAATGGTCTGCAATATATTTCTTTAAAAGAAATTATTGGCGGTGCATTTTTTTAGGAAACCATATTCCCAATACTTGTAAAAATCATGTGCAATGATTTTCTATGCTGAAGATCATTTGTAATGCACATCTATAAAAAATAATTCTAATAATTTGCATTTAATTTCTCTATAAACAAGCGTTTACTATGCATTTTTGCAACAAAATTGTTTTTTGTAAGAAAATCGTTTGCACAGATTGCTATTATGAAACTGGAAATAATTCTTTTCATTGCACTTTGATACTAAAATTATTTCAGTTTACTTTTTTTTCTTTTTTTTTATGATTCTTTTATATTCATTTCCTGGAAGAATTTAGGATGCCTCTACTTTCAATTCTTGTGACCTACTGTTTCTGTTTGCGTACATGTATCTTGGAAAGTCCAAAATCTGTAATTTTATTTTTCATGAAATTTTGTACAATAGACTTGATGGAATCATTTAACTTTAAAGGAATCAGTTTTATTTTTGTCCTTTGGACAATTTTTTTTTTTTTTTTAGATGTGGGAGTCAAAACCATGATAAAATTGTATTCAAAAGGAAACTTGAAATCAAGATGTCTGTTCCTAAGTTTTCTACAGAATAAAATTAACAGGTTCTACACTTTGACATTAATAATACAAAATGGATTCAGCTTTATATGATAAAGGTAAGGCTTAAACAAGCAGGTCTCCCTATTTTGCTGTTCCTTTTGTCAATTAATTTCTACTGCATGTTTAATGTGATTATGACAAAATAAAATTAGCCTCCAAAGGTTAATATTGTTTTCAGAATTTATTTTAAATGACACTGAAATCCAAAGGTGCATTCGGATAGTGAATGTTACCTTCCAGAAACTAAGCAAAGTATTAAGAAGGAGGAAAATTTTGTTAGAAATAAGTACTGAGTTATGTAATATCAATGTGTGTAATGGATATTGGTTCGGAATGAGAAATGTTCGAATTCCAGTTAAATTCATTGCATTCATTTATGCACAAATACTCTTGTCAAAGGTATGAATCCATCTTTTTCTTCTTCCAGCTAGAGGTTAAAGAAAAGGACGAATTGGGTTTTGTAACCTTGGTTGGCAATCAGTCTACAGCAGAAAAAATGGCAACCTTGTTATCATGATCATCATTTAAGATTCGTTTCCATGCTAGCATGGGTTGGATGGGGTTTTCTTGATGGCTCCGTAATTAAACTATCATGAAATATGAGAGCAAGTTTTACAGCTGTATGCCCTTACTAACACCAATCAGTTTAGGAGACTGGAAACTCAGTGTTTTTTATTGAGACACCATTTATATGAAGATTACTTATTAAGGTTAGAGAGTTCAGCCTACCCTTTTCTACACAGATTACGTGCAGAGGTTTTTATTTCAGAGATTTCCTTCTCTTAAACAAGTTGCTATTCAAAGCTAAAGACTCTTACCCAGCCTAATTTTTTCTTTTTCTCTTAAATGACCCCAGTTTGGGGGTTAACTATTTGCCCATAGCTAGGACCCTAACTGGTGCTACCACCCCGGGTCAGGGTAGACTTGGGAATAACAGCAATTAAAAGATGGTTCCACAATCATCTAACCCTCCTGATCAGAGGCTTTGCTGCCAGATATAATTTATCGTCATACCCAGGACCAATCTACTGCTGGAAAATCTTCTGCCTAGTCAGTCATGGATTAAAAGAGACATGATCACCTAAGCATGTATCACATATGGCACTTAACTGATCGTCTATCATTGCTATTCAGTTAACTTTTTCACAGATAAAGAAGAGACAAAGTGAGAAAAAGGGTGTTCTACAGAAGGATGTTGAGAATATCATTAACTGGAACAGGTGAGCAGCTAGAGAAAACAAAGAAAAAGTACACTTATACTTAACATCAGGAAGAAAGGGTTATAGTTTCTTGGCCTCGTAAGGAGGAAAGAGGGCTTGGAAATTTTGTTGCAGGACTCTGAAGGCACAAAAAGATAAAGAAAAACAACGCATGACATATTTAGCGAACTAGAGTAAATGGATGATGGAGCAAAGTTTAGGATAGATAACAAATAGACAATTAAGATTTACAAAAGACAGGAAATTGTGGAGAGCCATGATCGCCAATGTTCTGAGGAGGAACTACGTATAGAAGAAGGGGAGCCATATTTACTATCATTCTAGCTTTTCACGATGGATATGACTCCATTTTATGTAAGCCACATTCACCCTAGTCGGGTTGAGCTGGCTTCCTTCCCTACGAAGAAAGTCTCATTGGGATTTGTTTAAGGGCAGGGTCCCAAGTCCAACCCTGTTATTTAACCCATAACTGGAGAGAAGGGGTAGATTAATACCTTTCCCAAGGGTACTAATGTGTAAGTGAATGCAGGGTATTCAACTGGAATTCAAACTCGGCTCACTGATTTCTCTTTCCGAGCCAATATCCACTGCATCACAACGCACATCCGTCAATATGACTCCATTATAAGATGGATATACACTGCTATCTAACAGATTCGGCAACACGTGAAATTTGGTTTGTTTTACAGGATATCAACCTTTTCCAGATTATTTTATGCTGAATTCTGTTGCTTTAATAGGAGACACGGTAAAGTATTTGTTTAACAACTTGGATTGAGGAATCTGAGAACCCAGTTCGTATTCCAGTCAAATCCATTACATTCACTTACATGCTAATACCCTTGAGAAAAATATTGATTCATCTCTCTTACTCCCACATCTATGGATAAAAAGCAGGACAGACTCAGTTCTAAAGCTTTGTGTTGCAACTGGTCTAGGAGAAAGAAAACTCTTAATTTAAACTAGCTTGTAGAGTGTTGGGCTTCGTTAGGCTGCCGTACCCAAAAAACACCACTTCTACTGCGGCTTCAGTACATGTGGTGCCCCTACGACTCTAATGAGTCAAGGGATAAAAAAAAATGTAGATATATTCATATTTGCATGAAAGTCAAATGGTCATCACTGATTGGACCCTAAATTTTTTACTTGCAATGAATTGCTACTTTCTCAGGGAGGTCCCTTGATTTTCACACCAGTTGTGACTTCAACTCAACCCAGACCTTGAATGGAACTTGTACATGTGCGTTGTGGTGCATTGGGTATCGGCTCCGAGCGAGAAATCAGGGAGCTAAGTTTGAATTCCAGTGTAATTTTTTGCATTCACTTATGTGCAAATACCTTTGGGAAAGGTATTAATCCATCTCTTCCCTCCAGTTACGGGTTAAATAACAGGGCATAGCCTTGGCTGGCAACCAGTCTATCGCAGAAATTAATGACAACCTACTGCAGGATAATCTTCTGCCCAGTCAGTTGTGTCTCGAGACTTGATCCCCCAAGTGTGTATTGCATATGGCACTTAACTGACTCACTGACATATGACTCATCACTAAAGGTACTGGAAAAATGGTTGGTACTCTGTATCATTCCAGTAAGTACCTGACTACTCCTGTTATCCTCTACCTTTACAAGAGCCAGATGATGCTGAAAATCATATACTCCTGTTGGTGACACCTGGTGCTGAGGCTTGGACTCCTTGCCACTCACATGTCATGCAGTTGGATGTGTTTCACAAACGCTGCCTTCGCACAATATGTGGATTTATCCTGAGGGACAGGGTGTCCAATACTGATCTGTTTGCAAAGTGTAGTGTCAGTGGAATTTAAACTTTTCTTATACAGTGTCAGTTGCGTTGGTTCGGACATGTTGTCAGAATGAGTGATGATAGAATGCCTAAAATACTTTTGTACAGTCAGCTTCAGCAGGGTAAAAGGCGTGTTGGCCGCCCATTGTTGAGATACACAGATAAGCTTAAGTATAATCTGACAGCAACTGACATTCCACTGTCAACTTTTGAAAAAATTGCTTCTGACAGGAAGCTATGGAGATTGACGTGTCACATTGCCTTACAAGTTTTTGATTCAGAAAGAATACAAAAGCTCAGAGAATCAGGAAAAAAGTAGCTGCCAGACCAAGTGGTATTTCGTTGAATACATTTTCGTGCACGGCTTGTGGTCACACCTGCAAGTCACTGGCAGGGCTCAAGTCCCATGAAAGACAAACACCGAAACTGGAATTAGTTTTTGAGATGCTCATACGTCAATGGGAGAGTCCATCATATTAAGAAAGTGAAGGACAGGTAGATTAGAACCCACTGTTCATGCATTTACTTTTATAAAGAGTGCTAAATACCATTTATTTTAAAATATCACCTGAAGAAGAACAGTATTGTTTTGAAACATGATAATTTTTGTGTAGTGATATAATGCTTTTATAAACTATTGTAATAACAAAATTACAATATATATTCATGAAGTTTTGCCATCATTGTGATCAACTTGTTCACGGTGTGTTGTCTTGGTGAAAGATCTCTTTTTCTTCATTTATGGCCATTTTTTTCGCAATATCTTCTTTCAAACGCACCAATAATGCTATATAATATTCACTAGTGATGGTTCTTCCTTTCTCAAGGTAATTGATGAATAAAATACCTTGCACATCCCAAAATACAGAGGTGAAAGCTTTGCCTGCTGGGTGAAGTGCTGAATCCATGTTTCATCCATCATCATATATTTGCGCAAAAACTCCTTGTTGCAATGAAACAATTGCAAACAACGCTCTGAATCAACACATTGTATTTGATCGACTGTGAGCTAACAAAACACCCACTTTGAACACAGTTTTCTCACTGACAAATGTTCATGCAAAATGGTAAATACACTGCTTTCTTATATGTTCAATTTCTCTATCTCATGCAATTTCAATTTATGATCAACCAAAACGAGTTTGTGAATTTTTTTTGGTATTTCTGGGACAACTGCTGATTTCGAGCGACCTGAGTGTTCAGCACCATTTGTGTCTGTATGATTGCATTTGAAGTCAACATACCACCTATTAACCGTTGTTTCTGATGGAGCAGAATCTGAATAACACTTATCAAGACACTGCTTTGCTTGAACAGTATTTTTCCCATCAGAAAGCAATGCTTTATCAGCACACGAAATTCAGATTTTTCCATTATTTTAAAAATTTGCAACAGTAGCTTAACATAATTGTAATTTGTAAAGTAACAATCCGATTGGGCTCAAATTTTGTCACATGCTATTTGAAGGTTAGTACTTCATAAAAATCATATGGATTTTTTATTAGTGGTGCCATCTATATGTCAGGCCCAGGACTTATTGAGTGATGTATTATATATATTGATAAAGAAATTTCATAAATAAAATAAAAAATGCTACGATATTAGTTGAATGAAGTAGTGTGGGAGATTATTATATTTTAGAAGATTTGTGGGTGGAGACCAATGAATATTGAGACATTAAAGTGAGATTGTGGTAAAATGACAGGAAATGTCACTCTGTGTTAGTTTGAATAAATATTCGATAAATATATAGCCAGTCTATTGTTTGAATGTGATGAGATTGAAATTAAAACAATAAAATAATTGTTTTAAAGAGTGTTGTTGATGCAAAAACAATTTTAATGTAAACAAATAGATGTGAAGTCATTAAGTTAGTTATCAAAGGCGAAAGTATTCAATTTTAGAGTTAATGGGTAGTGAAAGTAAGCGTAAACAGCAGTGTAACAGATAATTAAGGTTAGGTTTAAGATATATATAATTAACTAAAAGTGGTAGGATTATAGTATATAGTAAATAGTCTGAGATAATTTTAGATATATTTAAGAGTGAATTTATTTATGGTGGCAGTAGGTAGTTATTTTATTACATTGGTTTAATAAGTTAGTTTTTGGGGAAATTTGGATGTTTCTTGTAATCAAAGAAAACATCTTTCATGTAACGATTTGCATGTTCTAGCTTTTGTTAATCTCTTCCATTTTACTGTAGCAGTTTTATTTGCATCTTCCAATTGCCAATAGTATTTGGAAAGTGAAGATGAGTTACTATAAATCTAATTGTTAAAGGATTGCTTGTGTTGATACAATCATGATTTCAATGTGTAAGTCCAAAAAACATGAACCAAGTCTTACAGAACAGATAACCTCAAAGAACTGTTGAAAAATACCGAACCAAGTTTTTATTTATTTATTTATTTATTTTTATAATCATATCACCCCAAGCAAGGCATTTTACTGCCACTGTTTTGCAGGGGGTTACACAGGAGGAAAGTTATGAGAAAGAGTGACAGGTTAGGGGGGTGTCAGGAAGTGGATAAGAGAAGGATGAGAATACTGATGAGAGTGGAGTGGATGGAAAAAGGAGCATGTGAGAGAGGATGCAGGTTAGTGAGATAGGAGATGACTATTGACTTTACATTTAAATTCTTAGAGATTATAGCTTTCGGGAAAACAAGTAAATGGAAGAGAATTCCACAGGTGGGAAGTGCAAGAAAAGAAGCTGCTGGAGTAGAATTTGCATTTACAATTTATTCGTTTCCCAGTAAAAGGGTGGGATCTAGTTGCTAATCTTGTGGCTCGAGTAAATTTATAAATAGGGGGCACCAGTGAGCTAAGTTCATGGGAGCAGAAGCCATGAAAGTATTTGTAGAAGAGACACAAAGAAAAGTTAGATTTTGCATTTTGTAAAAGGGAATTGGCCTCTGTAATAGAATATTGTCAATTGGACCCTCCTGAACTATCACAATGAATAGACACTTCCTCAGGAAGTCCGCATACCTTGACTGTCTGTTGGGACTAAAAATCAATGTAGACATTAAGGGAAACTCATGCGTATGATCCATTCCAAAAGATTTTGGAAATATAGTCATTTCACTGTACCACTTCATTAAGTACCTGTCTCCTACTATCCTTTACAACAGCCAAATCAGGTAAAAAGTGATTACTTCTGCTATACATGGGCAGGAACTGCCTTAGTCTTCACTTTCACTTGATAGAGTTCAAAAGTATCTCCACATCTTTGTGAATGATAACTAATTTTCCATCCTGCATCCCATTCTCACAGATTAAACATTACAAACCTCTCGACACTATCACTATTTCCATCAAAAGTGTTCAGATGAACTACACTTAGTTCCACCTGTTCTAATATTCATGGCTAAGACATCATGTTATGCATGACATGATATAGCAAACCACCTTCATTTCATTCGTATTTCACTGGTGAGATGTAAGTTTCATTAAGAAACTTCCTTACAGAAGGTGAATAAGCAGAAAAGACTTACGGACAAAAAAACCTAAGAACTGGACATTGAAAGGTTGGCAAAATATCTTGTGGGCAGATGAATCCAATTTTGAACTTTTCAACAATAAGCGGAGGGTGTAAGTGAGAAGAAAGCAAAGAAAGACTGAATGTGGTTTTAACAAGCATGGTGAGGGGCATTATGGGAAGAAACAGGGCTGGAGATTTGATTCAGGTTAAAGGAATATCTGCAAAGAATTTGACAGTTTGGTATGCCGGTCTTCTGCCCAAGTTACAACTTATATAAGTATAACTTATTTGATTTAATGCAGTTGTTCCTATCAAATTGCATAATGAAGGTCATATTGAACTGACATGCTTCCAGCCGTCAAACTCTATCCTAAGGTCCTATGCTTTTTCTGATCATCCTCAATGATCTCCCTGATATAATCAAATCCCAAGTAAGCATCTATGCTGATGACACCACCGTTTACTTTCACCTCAATAAGAAATCTGCCAAGGTTGACAAAATAATCCTCACTGCTGATCTTGAAAAGTATCTCCAATCTGTGGTGGGCTGGGGTAAGAAATGGCTCGTAAATTTTAATGCTTCTAAAATGAAACTGCTATCCTTTAATCACCATAGACAATCTCTCCTACCTTCCATCGGCATGGATCAAGCTAGTCTTCCTGAAAGCAATACATTGCGCCTCCTCAGCCTCACTCTCTCAACTGACTTCAAGTGGAACAACTACATTGAATCAATAGCTGAACCGACTGCTAGGAAGGTTGGGTAGCTGTGTTGGGCAAGGAAGATTTTCTCATCAGAATCCATCTTGCACAGTTATAAATCTACTATCTATCCATGCATTAAATACTGTTGCTTTATCTGGTGGGACGCCTCTGCTATTCATCTCAGGGTTCTCAACAAAATTCAAAGAATCTGCACTGTAATCGATCCCGATTTGTAGCTCGACTACAGTCATTTTCTCAGCAATGGCTTCCCTCTGGCTCTTCTACTAATATTTTCACAGCTTCTGCTCTGACAAGCTTAGCTCTCTGGTGCTCCTCCTACACGAATTTACTCGAGCTACTAAACTAGCAACTAGGTCCCACCCTTTTTACAGTCAAAACAATCAAATATGTCACTTCTACTCTATCAGCTTCTTTGCTCGCACTTCCCACCTGTGGAACTTCCTTCTGTATACTTGCTTCCCTGGTAGTTACAATCTCTAAGAGTTTTAAGTGCAACATCAAACGTCATCTCTTATCTCCTTGACTCCCATCTTTCTCTTATCCTTTCCCTAACACCCCTACTGTTTCGTGTTCTTCTTCCTTTTTGCTCTACTCTCGCGTAACCCTCTTCACACCAGTATTCCCATCCTTCTCTTATCCTTTCCCTAACACCCCTACTGTTTCGTGTTCTTCTTCCTTTTTGCTCTACTCTCGCGTAACCCTCTTCACACCAGTATTCCCATCCTTCTCTTATCCATTTTCCAATACCCCCTGTAACTTGTTCCTCTTTCTTACGGAGCCCCCTGCGTAGCAGTGGCAGTACTGCCTTGCTTGGGGTGAAACGATTAAAAAAAAAAGATGAAAAAAAAAGAACAATTTCATTCAATTTTGCAAAGACATGTCATGCCATTTGGTTTACATATAACCGGAAAAAGATTCACCTTTCAACAAGATAACAATCCAAATCACTCTTTTAAATTGATCTGCAATGTAATTGGTCTTGTCCTGGCATCTCGACTTAAGTCACATTCTCACTGACAGGACGTGGCTTTCCTCTGTCTTTTCTACAAGTATTTTCATGGCAACTGCTCTGACGAGCTTTTTTGCCTAGTGCCTCATCCATGTGAATTAAGGCATCTTACTAGATTGGCATCTAGGTCCCATGGTTGTACCATTGAAATAGTTAAATGTAACCATCACTTCTACTTAAGAAGTTTCTTTTCTCACACTTCCCACCTGTAGAACTCCCTTCTGTTTACTTGCTTCCTTGATAACTACAATATTAAAAAATTTAAATGCAATGTCAATTGCCATCATCTGTCTTCTTTCATCCCGTTCATCTTTTATCCTTTCTTTAATACCCTCTGTACCCAGTCTTTTCTCTCTGTAACTACATACACAATAGTGGTGTTCCTGCTTTGCTTGGGGTGCAATGATTTTAAAAATAAAAAAAAAGAATAAAAAAAGGAACAAAATTTTGGAAACTATTACTTGGCTGCTTCAGTCTCCTGGCTTCTTTCTCATTTAAATAATATGGTATGAATTGGATAGGAGGGTTTGAAGAGAATATCTAAAGAGTGAAAGTGAGCTTTTCCAGTGCTTGAAGAATGCTTTGGAAGGTCTGCCAACTACTTTTTCACAAAAGCTTTTAGAAAGAACACAAAAAATTTATAAAGCAGCAGTTAAGATTAATGACAATTTTATTGACGAAAACAAAATATGATACTACTGGATAATAATTCTTTTATAATCAATGATTATTGTCAAAAGCAAATACACTGTAGATAATGAAACTTTATATTTTTCTTTAAAAAGATATCTCTAAGGTATTTTTATTTTCTTTTATTAAAGAAATCTGCTTGCCAAAATATCTTTTTATCAGTAAACCACAAAAAAAATGACAGCCTTGGCGCTAATCATTGTCACAACTCAACACTATATACTTTTTATATATATATATATATATATATATATATATATATATATATATATTCTAATTCAGAATCTCTACATTGTATATGTATTGAGCACTTTTTAATACAATTGTGTACAGCTCTAATTTAGTTCTGACTGATAACTGGTTAATAATTGTATGTAAGTCATTTTCACAACCAACATCCATCATTGCCTGATGACAAGATTCTATCTCAAAACAGAAATTTCCGTGTTGCAATGCACATTTAATTCATAATTATATTATATCTATATTAAGCTTTACAATATTTATTGTATTGAGCACTGTTTATAAAAAAAAATAAATGCCAGGGACTTCAACACCACAAAACCTTGGATCCTCTTCACCTGGATTTATATATATATATATGTATAATGAGTTGAATATATGGATTGAAATCCAACATGATGAATAGAAAAAGTAAAGAGCAGCTATGAAAAAAGTGTCTTTAATCTAAAAAACATAAAGTGAAATGTTAGATTAAAGTCACTTTTTTCCTACCTGTTCTTTACTTATTCTATGATTATTATTTACTTACTTTATTATTCTTATTTTATTATATATATATATATATATATATATATTTCCGAGTGAATACAGAATGAAGAAAGAATTTCTACAACGTCCAAAACATTAATTTAAAACAGTGCTCGATATATAACATATAGAGCTGTGAATATTTATTATAAATTATATTTTAGAACATGTACATAATTTTTTTATATATCCACTACAAATGGTACATTTGTTTCGACATTGAAACTTCAATGTCTTATCAGGCGGTGTGGACAGGAATGGAAAGCCTCTTTTCTTATATTTGGTCAGTTGTGTGTGGGATGTTGGTGGGGGTTAGTGATAAGGGAACAAGTCTTGTGGATTGACTGTTAGAATTTTGAAGAAAGTGAGTAGTTAATATGGTTGATTAATGAGTCTTTGATTTCTAGACAGATTTAACATTAGCAGTTAGAATGTAAGTTTTTATTATCTTGCAACTAGACTATATCCTTTGGATTTCTTAGAAGAGACAGTAGGGGGTGAGATGCTTATTTAGTGCATAATATTTTTGTATTTAAGCATAGTCTTCATAATTAATGTAAATTTGTATATTTAATTTCAACTTTGGATTTAGGAAATAGATTTTTTCTATAAAATTTTAAATTTTAATTAGATCACAGTTTGGAAAACTATTTTTTCTATTAAGTTTTTAATTTTTCATTTCTTTTCTTATACTTGGTCAGTTGTGTGTGGGATGTTGGCGAGGGGTTAGTGATAGGGGAACAAGTCCTGTGGATTGACCTCATGAACAATATAGGACTATATAGAAATGACGGATCCATGATAATAAATAAATCTACTGGAGGTAAGGTTAATAAAATTAGAAAATTAATCCATAAAGTCTTTAAATCCTTTGGTCTTAACACAGTGATTAACCCCAATATCAAGCAAGTAGACTTCCTAGACATAACATTAGACTTAGTATCAAACACTTTTCAACCTTACATGAAAAACAATGCTAACCCAGTATATATAAACCCCAACTCTAATCACCCACCATCCATTATCAAGCATATCCCATCATTGGTAGAACACTGCATTAACACACACTCATCCAGTAAAGAAATATTTGATAAACACAAGGTAATTTACGATAAAATCCTTAAAGAAAGTGGATATCAATCACCAAAAATTAGCTTTGTGGAAAAATTCAGGAGTTCAAAAAGCAAAAATAGAAACAGGAAAATCATATGGTATAACCCTCCTTTTAATCAATCAGTTAACTTCAAGCTGGGATATAAATTTCTTAAACTAATAGATAAGCATTTCCCTAAAAATAACCCTCAAAGCAAAATCTTCAATAAAAATACAATAAAACTAAGCTATAGCTGCTCCAATAATCTAGAAAAAATAATTAAAGTACATAACAGCAAAATATTAAAACCGCACAACAAAAATAACTCCAATACCAGTCTGCCCCATAATAACAACTTCTGTAACTGTAAAAACCCTAACCAATGCCCCATGACCAATAAATGTCTAACGAAATCCCTGATATATATGTGTTCGATTTCATCCATAGAGAATCCTAAAGATGAAAAAATACATATTGGAAACACCATGAATGTATTTAAAAAGCGATTTTACAATCACCTCTCATCCTTCAATAACAAAGAAAAAACAAAACATGACATCTCTTTCCAAATACTTTTGGAAGTTAAAAGACGAAAATAAAACACCTAAAATTAAATAGAAAATCCTTAAACAAGCAAGAACAGCTAAATCTATAAAGGAACCATACTTCCTTTGTCTTCAAGAAAAAACTGAAATCATTAAATATATGAATAGTAACAAGCTTTTAAACCAGAGGCATGAAACCACAGTAAACTGCAAGCACATTAAAGAACTAAACCTTACAATCATGCTAAAAAAATACTAAAATACTAAAAAGCTAGGACCCCCTAGAAATTTTTCTAAAAAATTAAAAATTCTATAAAAAAATCGATTTACTAAATTCTAAAGTAAGGTTTAATATTCATAATTAGATTAATTATAAAAACTGTCCTTAATACACCCATTAAACTTCAACTATTACCTTAAATACAAACATTCAATCTTTCCTCCGACATCAAATTCTACTTATTACATACTTACTACATGCTTACCTATTACCTTAAATTTTTAACATTAAAATTTACCTCTTACATTAAATCTTACTGCAAATGGTGATCTAATTAAAATTTATTAGAAAAAATCGGTTTCCAAACTGTGATCTAATTAAAATTTAAAAATTAATTGAAAAAAATCGATTTCCTAAATCCAAAATTAAGATTAAATATACAAATTTAGATTAATTATAAAAACTCTGCTTAAATACAAAAATATTCTGTACTGAATAAGAATCCTACCCCTAATCTGTTCCGCTAAGAAATCCTAAGGGATATAGTCTAGTCACAAGATACTAAAAACTTACATTCCAGCTGCTAATGTTAAATCTGTCTAGAAATCAGACACTCATTAGTCAACCATATTCACTACCCACACCACTCTCTTCAAAATTCTAAAGGTCAATCCACAGGACTTGTTCCCCTATCACTAATCCCCCGCCAACATCCCACACACAACTGACCAAGTATAAGAAAAGAAATTAAAAATTTAATAGAAAAAATAGTTTTCCAAACTGTCATCTAATTAAAATTTAATAGGAAAAATCTATTTCCTAAATTCAAAGTTGAAATTAAATATACAAATTTACATTAATTATGAAGACTATGCTTAAATACAAAAATATTATGCACTAAATAAGCATCCCACCCCCTACTGTTTCTTCTAAGAAATCCAAAGGATAAACTCTAGTAGCTAGATAATAAAAACTTACATTCTAACTGCTAATGTTAAATCTGTCTAGAAATCAAAGACTCATTAATCAACCATATTAACTACTCACTTTCTTCAAAATTCTAACAGTCAATCCACAAGACTTGTTCCCTTATCACTAACCCCCACCAACATCCCACACACAACTGACCAAATATAAGAAAAGAGGCTTTCCATTCCTGTCCACACCGCCTGATGAGACATGAAGTTTCAATGTCGAAACAAATGTACCATTTGTAGTGGATATATAAAAAAATTATGTACATGTTCTAAAATATAATTTATAATAAATATATATATATATATATATATATATATATATATATATATATATATATAAGAGAGTTATTATTAGTGTTATATTAATAACATATGGGACTGCAATTCAAAAGCTTTCAAGTTTTGTTGTCAAGTGCATCATCTTCACACTGCCTGATGATGATGCACTTGGTATCGAAACTTTAAGCAGTCCAATATGTTATTATTATAACAATAATAACTATATATCTATAAATGCTCTACACCTGTATTGAGTACTTACAAAAAGTAAAAATTACCAAACTGTAGAATATATTTTCATTAGTTAGTTTCTACCACTATTATCTCTCTCTCTCTCTCTATATATATATATATATATATATATATATATATATATACATGCACAGTCAGGTTCCATTGAAAGAAGATTAAAAATAATGGAGGCATTATTAATAAAAAAGAGAAATCCTACATTTAATAACATCCATTATGAACCCGGTAACAATGTGTCTACTCTGTTCGGAACTGAACATACACAAGATTCTATATGCATAAACTTTCAACATGTTTATTTATAAGCAAAACAAAATTAATTCTTGATAATGGCTAAAAGTATAACCAAAAGCACTCAAAAATACAAAAGCTTTGGACAATTCTCATATAATTTGAGTTCCAAAAAGAAAAAAATTATACAAACACATGAAAAATTATATGAAAAAGTTAATGATAATACCTTGTCTGTCATTTTCAATGAAACCTGTATAAAAGAGAGATTGTTACCCAAATGCACGATATATATATATATATATATATATATATATATATATATATGTACTAGCAGTACAGCCTGATGTTGCTTGGGTGTAATGAAAGCTTTAAAACTAATCAATGGTCCTGAAGCTCAGACTCTTTGGATGTTAGCGCGAAAGACTAAAAAGCAATAGTTGTTTCCATTCAAAGCGAAACCGTAGATGGAAAGAAAAATGAATGGATGTAAGTCAAATTTTGGGTTCCGGTATCAATGTTAAATAAGTTTTCTGTCACAGACTGTATTTCGAAGACTAAATAAGTCCTCTGAGTAAATGGTATCATGGCTGAGCCTAAGAACTACAATTATACCTACTTAGAGCAACACCCAAAGCAAAAACCAAAATAAAAAGGCTGAAAATCTGATTTTGATCAGACCCGATAGGATATTGGGTATTGATTTCCAATATCAGAGTCAAATAAGTCATTCAAGGATAAACTGACCTAAGTAAGTTCATGAAAACTTATTGTACCTATTGGGAGTAAAGTTGGAGAAAATGAGCCCTATTGATGGCTAATTATTGGTTTTTGATCAGATTCGATAGAATATGGGGGGTATTGATTTCCAATATTGGAAAAAATTAGTCGTGTGAGGTGATCTACTAATGTTTGAGACTAAAAACTATAATTTTATCAAGTTAGAGCAAATTCTGCAGCATTAACCACGATAAAAGAGCTGAAATCCTGATATTGATCAGACCTGATTGGATATCGGGATATCAATTTCTGATATTGAGAGGAAATTTGAAAAAATAAGTAGCCCATGCCCTGCCTGGAAGCTAAAAGAATATTTATGTGAAGTTTGGTGAGAATCGGATAGAAATTGTGGATTTGTATAAAGGACATACAGACATACAGACAGATAGACAGACACACACATACACAAACATCTTGCCTTTATATATATATATATAAATGTATATATGAATGAATATAGTTTTAAGGTGTGCTGTATTTATGGGATAAAGTGGTCAATATCAGAGATAGAGCGTATGTAAATATACAAGAGTGAACATTGAAGTCAACACTCAAGGCTGACAGACTGTTTCATGCTAAGAGCAATCATCAGGCCACACCTGCCTTCTTCTACCAAGCGCCCATGACCCAGGGCTAGAATTGCCAACTGACGCCAATTTGGTTGGGTTTCAGTCCTGGGTTAAAAGCAATCAGTCTAACCGTACTGATGAGCTGTGACACAGCGAAACATATCCGTCTGCAAATGACTATATATATATATATATATATATATATATATATATAAAACCAGTGGGAAATTTATAGGATACACATGATAAATACAAACTCAAAGGCAAACAAATTGTTTATAGCTGTGGTTTTCAACCTATTTTGCTTAATGCTCTCCTTTTTTCCATAAGTGAAGATATCATTCCACCTCTCCCCACCTTTCCAAGCTTGTCTGACTCAAAAGGAGCTTTCCAAAAAATATGCATGTATTATTAAATATGTATTATTAAATATTATTAAATATGCATGTATTATTAATTCTTAATTATTTTATTATTAATTCTTTTCCCTATTAGTACGTATACGTTTATATGGATTATTTTTGTAGTGGGGAGAAAACCTAGCTGTACGTTTCAGTTGCTCATTGCAGATAGTGTCACCCTGGGTAGTTCAACCGTTAACATTTTAAGTCTACCAACCTGGGGATCTAATTTCCCCCACTGGTTTATAGACTCAAATATAGTATAAAAAATGATTTCGATATTAAACAAACATGTTTTCAAAGTGACCAGGAAAATGCTGTGGTGGCCATTTCTTGACTTTATACTTTCTTTGAAAATGACTAACGGTAACCAGCTTCTTTTCAACTACTTCCTGCCTGTAGAATTCCCTTCCATATAGTTGCTTCCCCGACAGCTACAATCTCCAGGAATTTAAACGTAAGGTCAATAGACATTTCCTATCTCACTAACTCGCATACATTCTCTCAAGCTCTTTTTTTCCATCTACTCCACCCACATCCTCGGTATCCTTATCCGTCTATTACCCTCCTCCTGATATTTCCTATAACTAATCCCTCTTTCTCATCACTTTCTCCTATATAACCCCCTGTGCAACAATGGCAGTAGAATGCCTTGCTTGGGGTGAAATAATTTTAAAAAAAACATTGGAATGTAAATAAATATTCTTTGTTTATCTGCAAGTTTTTTTTACTTAAAACCACCACCAAAAAAAGCTTATCTGTAAAGAGTGGCACCCCTGATAAGTTATTAAAATTGTGCCCCAATCTGAACCCCTGAGACCCCTACCAAAAATATAAGTCAAGATCATTACTAGTGATACTAAGTTACGGTCAGTTAATTGCCATATGCAATACACGTTTGGGTGATTATGTTACTTTTGAGAGATGGCTGACTAGGCAGATTTTTTTTCCATAGTTGATTGCCAACCAAATCTGTCCTGCTATTCAACCCATAGCTGGAGGTTGAAGAGATGAATTAATACCTTTTCCAAAGATATTTGTGTATAAGTGAATGAAACAAAATCGACTGGAATTTGAACTCTGGTCCCTGATTTCTCATTCTGAGCTGATATCCTTTGCACCACAATGCATATTTACAAGTCATTGTACTTCAACTGAAAGACTGGCTTTTATTTAAAAGGAATTTAAATTTTGAAAATATAATGGTACCCTACGAGCATTATTTTTTTTTTTTTAATCATTTCACCCCAAGCATTGCCACCAAGACCACTGGAGTCGAAGAGAATTTGAAGATTTTATTGAGGAGAAAGGTCATAGATTAATAATGATTTTTTTCTTTCTTTATCAAACAATTTCTCTACAGATGAAAAAAAGATTCAAAGCAATAGAGATGTGATTCTACAATCAGATTTTATACCATAAACAGAACATGAGCAAAAGAGAAAGAAAATAAAAATTAGGACCAATTATAACTAAAAACCAGAAAGCAAAGTCAACAATTTCCTGGTGGAAGGGTGTAGGTGAAAGAGAGGATGATACCATACTGAACAAAAGTGAGTTTCATAGTTGTGTTGTCATAGTCTGCTATGGCAACAGAAAACAATTTTGAGTGAAATTAACTATAAGGTTACTGCAGTTGTACTATAAGCGTCTGCGAGTGTTCTTAGCTAGGTTTTGTGTTGAGGTACCCCGATAAATATCGAAAATCGATAATCAAAAAAATCGGGTTATAGGAGTGGTCCATTTTTAATCAAACTTGATACACTCATAGACAAAGACATAAGAAACGATATTCAGAAGTTTCAAGGTTGCAGTTCTTACAATAGTGCAGAAAATACCAGGAAACAAAATTTGACCTACATCCATTCATTTTTCTTTCAGTCTACGGTTTTGCTTTAACTGCTTTTTAGTCTTTCGTGCCAACGTTCAAAGAGTCTGAGCTCCTTGAAAAAGAATGAAGTGGAAAGGGAAGAAATATTAATAATGCAGAGGGCCAAAGATTAAGCAGTTATTTCTTGCATACTGTTACATAATATCAGTCCTCCTATATGACTATAGATACTGGACAATCTTCTCAGGGATGAAGAATAAATTTCAGACAATAGAAATGTTCTACAGAAGACTGCTGAGAATACCATAGACTGAATATGTGAGTGACAATAGAAAACAAAAAGAATCAGAAAGTGACAGTTGAAATTTCTAAGGTACTAATGAGGAAAGAGGGGTTGCAAAATTTAACACTCACAAGATTTATTGAAGGCAAGAGGGACAGAGGAAAACAGTGTATAACCTACCTAATGAGCTTGTATAAATGGTTGGCAGAACACTGATTAGGAGAGCTAACAAAAAGACAAAGTTTACAAAGAGCTATTAAGGACAGGAAATTGTGGAGCACCATGATCACCAACATCCTGAAGGGACACAGCACATAGATGAAGATGTCTGCAAGAAGGCAAGCTAGGAATTAAGGCACCAATTGGGTCTAAAACTGTACCTTGCTTTCACTGATACAAATTGTCAATCATATCTGCTGAACATCATGCCATTGGCAATATTTGATCCTGACAGTCTGTTGCTAGATTAACTGGTGCTTAATACCGAGTTAATGAATATTACACGACAAATTCTTTCAGTATTTGTCTACTAGCAGTATAGCCCGGCATTGCTCGGGTGTGTAATGGAAGCTTTAAAACTAATCCATTGTCTTGGAGCTCAGACTGAAAGAAAAATGAATGGATGTAGGTCAAATTTTGTTTCCTGGTCTCAATATCAAATTTTCTGCACTATTGTAAGAACTGCAACCTTGAAACTTCTGAATATCGTTTCTTATGTCTTTGTCTATGACTGTATCAAATTTGATTAAAACTGGACTACTCCTATAACCCGATTTTTTTTGGTTATCGATTTTCAATATTTATCGAGGGTACCTCAACACAAAACCTAGCTAAGAACACTCGCAGACGCTTATAGTACAACTGTAAATTTTCAAGAAAATCGGTTCAGCTGTTTCGGAGTCTATAGGTAACAGACACGCACACAGACACACAGTTCCATTTATAAATAAGTTTAAATACTTCTCAGATGGGGTAGTATTTACACTATTTACATTATTCAGACTATTGTCCTCATCTTTATTGCCACGTTTATAATGTTTTGGCCATTGTATACTCTGGCCTTCTTTAGATGCTAGGAATTTTTAACCAAACCTTTCATTATGATCACTGAGGTATATCAACCAACCAACCAACATCTATATCCACTGGGCTATGTGGATATAGACGTTAGTTGGTTTCAGTGACTTGACCCAAAGAGTTGTGAGTTCAATACCAGGCTACTGCAATGGTGAAAAAAATTACTTAAAGAGTTGAGTTAAAGGAAGATAACTCATGGTTACCGGAAGTGGCTTCACACAAGGAATGAGAATGATATACCCCAGTGATCGTAATAAAGGGTTCGGTTAAAAATTCTTATCACCTGCAGAAGGCTGGAGCACACTACAGCTGTAATGTAAACATGGCAACAAAGATGAGGACAATAGTCTGAATAATGTAAATAGTACAAATTATTTGTTCAGTGGTATGATGATACCCACCTCATCAAAGTAATGCCCATGGCATGTATCCGGTTTACCATGCCTCAAATATGCCACTGACTGTATCCTTTGAGTGACAATTTATCCATGTTTCAATAATTTCCTTTAAATGCCACAGAGAAAAATTGAATTTCATTTTTTTTTTATTGATTCACCCCCAAACAGGTTGATAATGCCACTAAGATGTAAGGGTATCAGTCAGTCATTTAAATGCCACACATGACACACTCTTTGGGCGATCATGTCTTGAAAGAGACATGACTGACTGGGCAGAAGATTATCCCGCAGTAGGTTGCCATTGCTTTTGGTTGCCAGCCAAGGCTATAGAACCCAATCTGTCCTATTATTTAATCCATAACTGGAGGGAAGAGACGGATTAATACCTTTCCCAAGGGTATTTGCGCATAAGTGAATGCAACAGTGGAAGTGAAAGAGAATGAAAAGACATTACAAAACAAACTGAAACACAATCCTAAACAGAAAACAAAGGATAGACGTCTACTCTTGTTCAAAAGACCGGGGGGGGGACACTAGGCACTAGACAAACTCATCTACTCTCGGCAGGAAAAAAACAAGAAAAAAGAGAAATTGAATTTGTGTTGATTGCCTCAGAGAAAAACTGCATTACAGTTGGTTCTCAGAGAGAGAGAGAGAGAGAGAGAGAGAGAGAGAGAGAGAGAGAACTTATACCTGATGAATCCGCCAGAGGAAAGTGCATTCCTGTTGAATCTCCTAGAGAGAAAGTGATTTCTCTTTGAGTCCCACAGAGAGAAAGTGAATTCCTGTTGAATTCAACTGAGAAAAACTGAATTCTCTGAATCGTACTGACCTAAGAACTTTTTTTTTCATCAATGTTTACTCCTTTACAAGGTGAAAGTGCCACTCAGTGTGGAGGTGGTTCTTTTATAGAAGATGAAGAAAATACATCTCTGAGATGAGATAATTTAACTTTTTTTTTAAAAATCATATTGCCCCAAGTAAGGCAGTTTACTTCCACTGGTGCACAGGGGGCTACATAGGAGTTATGAGAAAGAGTGACAGGTTAAACTGGGTGTCAGGAAGTGAGTAAGAGAAGGATGAGAATACTGATGAGAGTGGAGTAGACAAAGAAAAGAAGCATGAGAGAGAGGATGCAAGTCAGTGAGATAGGAGATGACTATTGACTTTACATTTAAATTCTTTGAGATTGTAGCTGTTGGGGAGGGAATTCCATAGGCAGGAAGTGCGAAAAAAGAAGCTGCTGCTGTAGAATTTGCGTTTACATTTTATTGGTTTCACAGTAAAAGGGTGGGACCTAGTTGCTAATCTTGTGGCTTGAGTAAATTCATACATAGAGAGCACTGGAGAGTTATGTTTATTGGAGCAGAAGCCATGAAAGTATTTGTAGAAGAGACACAGGGAAGCTACATTATGCCGGTGAGAAAATGACTGTATCTGAGATGCTAAGTCAGGATCAATCACACTACATATTCTCCATTGGATTTTGTTCAAGTACCCCTAGGTGGGTATCAGGGTCACCCGACCAAATATGGCATCAGTACTCAATGCACGGGCGGATGGTAGATTTATATATGTGCAGGATGGTTTCGACAGGAAAAACTTTCTGGCCCTACACAAAGAGCTGACCTTAGCAGCAGATTTAGCTGTGGATTCGATAATCATTCCACTTGAGGTCTGTTGTGAGAGCTAACCTGAGGAGGTGCAGTGTTTTCCTTTCAAGGGATGTTAGCCTACTCTCTGCTAATGGGAATCATTCGAACTGTTGTCCTCATCTTTATTGTTATATTCACAACATTTTGGCCATTGTATGCTCTGGCCTTTTTTTAGGTTGGAATTTCAAGCTGAATTTTATTCACTGGTATAGATTCGGGATGTGCATTGTGGTGCAATGGATATCGGCTCAGAACGAGAAATCGGGGAGCTGAGTTTGAATTTCAGTTGAATTCACTGCATTCACTTATGCGCAAATACCCTTGGGAAAGGTACTAATCTGTCTCTTCCTCATGGGTTAAATAACAGGACCTGATCGCCTGCCAAGGTTTCATGTATGGCACTTAACTAACTGACTGATAGATTGTTTTAGTTTCACATGCCATTTCTAAATAACAGGACATGATCGCCCAAGCGTGCCTATGTATGGCACTTAACTAACTGACTGATAGATTGTTTTAGTTTCACATGCCATTTCTAAATAACAGGACTTGATCGCCCAAGCGTGTTTCACGCATGGCAATTTAACTAACTGACTGATAGATTGTTTTAGTTTCACATGCCATTTCTAAATAACAGGACATGATCGCCCAAGCGTGTTTCACGTATGACACTCCCAACTAACTGACTGATAGATTGTTTTAGTTTCACATGCCATTTCTAAATAACAGGACTTGATCGCCTGGGCGTATTTCACGTATGGCACTTAACTGACTGATAGATTGTTTTAGTTTCACATGCCATTTTCAAATAACAGGACTTGATCGCCCAAGCGTGTCGTATGGCACTTAACTGACTGATAGATTGTTTTAGTTTCACATGCCATTTCTAAATAACAGGACTTGATCGCCTCAAGCGTGTTTCACATATGGCACTTAATCAACTGACTGATAGATTGTTTTAGTTTCACATGCCATTTCTAAATAATAACAGGACTTGATCGCCCAAGCGTGTTTCACGTATGGCACTTAACTGACTGATAGATTGTTTTAGTTTCACATGCCATTTCTAACAACAGGACTTGATCGCCTCAAGCGTGTTTCACGTATGGCACTTAACTAACTGAGTGATAGATTGTTTTAGTTTCACATGCCATTTCTAAACAATATGACTCCTGATCGCCCAAGCGTGTTTCACGTATGGCACTTAACTGACTGATAGATTGTTTTAGGTTTCCACATGCCATTTCTAAATAACAGGACTTGGATTCGCCCAAGCGTGCTCTACATATATGGCACTTAATAACTGACCTGATAGATTATTTTAGTTTCCACATGCCATTTCTAAATAACAGGATCGGATCGCCTAAGCGTGTTTCACGTATGGTACTTAACTGACTGATAGATTGTTTTAGTTTCACATGCCATTTCCTAAACAACAGGACTTGATCGCCCAAGCGTGTTTCACGTATGGCACTTAACTGACTGATAGATTGGAGCTTGCTTCAATGCCATTTCTAATAACAGGACTGCATCGCCCCAAGCGTGTTTCATACATATGGTACTTAACTAACTGACTGATAGATTGTTTAGTTTCATGCCATTTCTAAATAACAACAGACTTGATCGCCTAAGCGTGTTTCACGTATGGCACTTAACTGACTGATAGAATGTTTTAGTTTCACATGCCATTTCTAACAACAGGACTTGATCGCCCAAGGCAGCCTACATATGGCACTTAACTAACTGACTGATAGATTGTTTTAGTTTCACATGCCATTTCTAAATAACAGGACTTGATCGCCCAAGCAGAGCCACATATGGCACTTAACTAACTGACTGATAGATTGTTTTAGTTTCACATGCCATTTCAACAACAGGACTTGACTTGCCAGTTTGTTTTATGGCACTTTTAACTGACTGATAGATTGTTGTGTTTCACATGCCATTTCTAAATAACAGGACTTGATCGCCCAAGCGTACGCACGTATGGCACTTAACTGACTGATAGATTGTTTTAGAGCCACATGCCATTTCTAATGAATATGACCTGATCGCCCAAGCGTGTTTCATATGGCACTAACCAACTGACTGATAGATTGTTTTAGTTTCACATGCCATTTCTAAATAACAGGACTTATCGCCCAAGCGTGTTTCAATATGGCAATTAACTGACTGATAGATTGTTTCTTAGTTTCACATGCCATTTCTAAATAACAGGACTTGATCGCCCAAGCGTAAGCCATATATGGCACTTAACTAACTGACTGATAGATTGTTTTAGTTTCACATGCCATTTTTAAATAACAGGATCAGATCGCCCAAGCGTGTTTTACGTATGGCACTTAACTGACTGATAGATTGTTTTAGTTTCACATGCCATTTCTAAATAACAGGACTTGATCGCCTAAGCGAGCTTACGTATGGCACTTAACTGACTGATAGATTGTTTTAGTTTCATGCCATTTCTAACAACAGACTTGATCGCCCAAGCGTGTTTCACATATGGCACTTAACTGACTGATGGATTGTTTCAGTTTCACATGCCATTTCTAGATATCTCAATATCAGTTATTTTTCTTTAGTAACTAAACTCTCATAAGTCACTAAACATACGAAGTGCCTTCAATAAGTTTGCTGGCTTTTTTTGTTGAGGCATTTAAAATTATTGTAGGCTCTTGAAATTGTATTATGTTATGACTATACATCTGATGATCTGACAAA
The DNA here is from genome assembly GCA_037127315.1 of Ascarosepion bandense. NCBI lineage: Eukaryota > Metazoa > Mollusca > Cephalopoda > Sepiida > Sepiidae > Ascarosepion > Ascarosepion bandense. The sequence continues at coordinate 780,391 of JBBBDQ010000328.1, read as the reverse complement.
CGCATTTTTATCATTTCAGGTTGAAAGGGACAGCAGCAGCAGGACTTGGAACACACCCTACTAAAACCCTGGTCGTAACAGCTGACATTTTTTGAAAATGCAGTAGATCCAGCTTTCATCAAAGTTCACAAGGGCCTCAAGAACTTCAGGATCTGAATCAATAAGCTCGACCATCTCCCTGCTGTTGTTATGACATTTTTCCTTCTGTTCTTCACTGAGCACCCTTGGCACAAATCATCTGCAGCATCAGTTTCTCATGAATGATTGTGTGTACAGTTCCAACACTGACATCAGACTTTGTAATTATTGCCTCTCTAGACTCACGACGGTCCTCATCCATAAAATTACGGATTTGCCCTACCAACTCTGGTGTTCTGACTTTCCTATTCCTCCCACACCTCTCATCATTCCTCACAGACTCTCTGCCTTCGTTGAATTTCTTGTGCCACTCAAGAACCGATGATTGGCCCATACAGGAGGGTCCATAAGCAGTCTGAAGCATTCCATGCGTTTTTGTGGCGTTCTTTCCAAGTTAAACACAAAACTTTATTGTGTATCGTTCTTCCAAAGTATCCTCTCACCCGGATTGCATTTTCAAAGAAACATCAGCTGTGAAGACCAGGGTTTAATAGATCCTGTTCAAGGTCCTGCTGCAGCTGTCCGTTTAAACCTGAAATTATAAAAATCAGTCTATCATCTCATCAGATATATAGTAATAACATAATACAATTTCAAGAGCCTACAATAATTTTAGACGCTTCTACGAAAAAAGTCCGAAAACTTATTGAAGGCACCTCATAAAACATTATTTACATACAGTCAGTTAGTTAAGTGCCATATGTGATACACGCTTGGGCGATCATGTCTCAAAAGAGACATGACTGACTGGGCAGAAGATTATCCCGCAGTAGGTTGCCATTGCTTTCTGTGGTAGACTGGTTGCCAGCCAAGGCTATAGAACCCAATCTGTCCTGTTATTTAACCCATAACTGGAAGAAATAGACAGATTAATACCTTTCCCAAGGGTATTTGCGTGTAAGTGAATGCAATGAATGCAGCTGGAATTCGAACTCAGTTCCCCGATTTCTCGTTCTGAGGCGATATCCACTGCACCACAACACACACAAATAACGTAAATACCTCATCTCATAAATATAAACAAGTACATAATAAAACATTTCAGGAGTAACTCGAGTGGGTGCATTAAAACTGTTTTTGTCCCCAGATAACGAGAAAGAGACGTTGACATGTAACTGCTTCATACTATTCAGAAATACAAACTTATTTTCAAATCAAACATCACCTGTCATCAGCTCAAAATCAGCTAATTCTCTATTTATATATAAGCTATGTTTCTGTATGTCTACAGCTATATCATGTTGAATACACCAGTTCCTGGCCGATCACCGAAGTTAAGCAACATCAAGCCTGGTCAGTACTTAAATGGGTGACCATTTGGGAATACCAGTTACTGTAAACGTTAGGACCAAGAATGGTCCACCAGGTTTGGGGGTTGGGTGCAGGATTAACAACCCTGCCCCATAAAAAACAGTTTGTTACAGAAACAGCAACAAAAAATTGCTGCCCTATGCACCATCTGGGTGTGATGGATAGATGATGATGATGTTTCTGTATAATTCAGATTTATGGGATCTTGCAAGTCAGTTAAGTGCCATATGTGATACACGCTTGGGCGATCATGTCTCAAAAGAGACTGGGCTGAAGATTTTCTTGCAGTAGGTTGCTATTACTTTTTGCAGTAGACTGGTTGCCAACCAAAGCTATAGAACCTAATCTTTTCTGTTATTTAACCCATAACTGGAAGGAAGAGATGGATTAATACCTTTCCCAAAGGCTTTTGCATGCAACAAATTCAACTGGAATTCGAACTTGGCTCTCTGATTTCTTGTTCCGAGCCGATATTCACTGCAATACAGCGTGCATCCAATCAGAGGAGAAAAATATATGTGCTTTCCAGAGGGAATTATTTTGAATTTGTCACAATGTCTGTTGGCCTTACCAGATTTTGAATGACGAGACGCAAGACAAAAATATAAACATTGCAACAAAACCATGTACAGAAGGTTTGCCTTCCTGGAACTGTCTAAAGAAATGACAGTGAGAAAAGCCTTAGAATAATGTGTTAGACTAGGAAACAGCTGTATTAGTGTCAAGCCTGTATAAAGTAAGCCTTTTCTCAATAAAATCATACATTTCACAACATCAGTATAAATAAGAATCATACATGTGCATGTTAGCTATACATTTACTTGTTTATTTTTTAATACTTTTTGTTTACCCAAGAGCCACTCAAAGTAGATGATTACTGTGTGGTGTTGTATTAGCATAAGAAAGTGCAGATGCAAAAGAGGCTCCAAATCGTGTGTGGACATGTCTGTCAAAACCAGTTACATCCAAGTTTTCATTGTTATCAGCAGAACATCTTGATATATCTAAATACAGGCCTCCCTGCAACTTGTCATAATTTGGGTTCCTCTCAAAAACAGTGATAGAAATCATTTCCCTTTGGACAGATTATGCCTCAAGTTGTGTACTGCTCACAGAGCTGTGGTTTCTGAGATATGTTGTTTTTTTTTTCTGCCTGTTACCCCATAGCTATTAGATAAGAAGTTGGTTAGGTGTTTCCCCCAACCTAAACAAATCCTGTATTTTACTGCAAACTCTTTTGGCACTCATGCCAGAGGGGAATTTTGACCTGAGGCTAATCCCTGAATTTTAATTATTCAGATGGGGTCTCTCTGTCATTGAATGGTTCAAGAAAATTGAACAAGTTTGTAACTTCTGTGATGTGAAGAACATTACCAGTGTTCTGACAATCTGATTGTTGAGAGGGGCACTTGTTGTGTTATAGCAACTCAGCAAAGAAGACAGAAAAATGAGGGTTTTTCATGAATGCCCTTTACATTGACTTTGTCACAGATCCATTCGTAGCATACAGCCAATCTGTAGCTAGACACATGAATTTGTGAATGTCTACTTGGTAGATCACTGTAGGGTGTCAGTAGTGGGGTGTCTAACCGTTAGCGTGTGTGTGCATTTGTAGTTGGGTTGCCGGAGTACATCAGGTTACTGCTTCACGCTTCGTCTCGAATAGGTGCACTAAGGATGATGTATTGGCAGCCGCAAATCCTGTGCAATGTGGTACAGACTCAACTTTCACCAATGATCCTAAGAATAATATTGTCTGCCATGGATGTGATGTTGCTAATCACTTGGCTAGTTATTATTTGAGTTGACGAGCTAGGCAAAGTGGGAACCAGCAAAGTCGAAAACAGACGTCAATGCCAGTCTCATTCTTTGCCTAGATATAAATGTAGCTCTGCTTCTAGTCAATGTATTGGTTTCCTTCCAATCTATAATAATAATTTTTTTTGTTTAAAAATTTTTCCAATTATCGAAACTTATTTATAAATGGAACTTTGTCTCTGTGTGTGTGTCTGTGTGTGTGTGTCCGTTACCTATAGACTCCAAAACGGCTGAACCGATTTTCTTAAAAATTTACACAGTTGTACTATAAGCATCTGCAAGTGTTCTTAGCTAGGTTTTGTGTTGAGGTACCCCCGATAAATATCGAAAATTGATAATTGAGAAAATCGGGTTATAGAAGGAGTGGTCCGAATTTTTAATCAAATTTGATACACTCATAGACAAAGACATAAGAAACGATATTCAGAAGTTTCAAGGTTGCAGTTCTTACAATAGTGCAGAAAATCGATTATATATATATAAAAGGCAAGATGTTTGTGTGCGTGCCTGTTTATCTGCCTGTATGTCTATTTTTTTCAGCCCTTTTATTTTAGTTTTTGCTTTGGGTTTGGCTCTAAGTAGGTATAATTGTAGTTTTTAGTCTCAGCCATGATACCATTTACTCAGAGGACTTATTTAGCCTTCAAAATTCAGTTTACGACGAAAAAAACTTATTTGATATTGATACCAGGAAATCAAAATTTGACTTACATCTATTCATTTTTCTTTTAGTGTTTGGTTTCACTTTAACTGGAAACAACTATTACTTTTTAGTCTTTCGTGCCAACGTCCAAAGAGTCTGAGCTCCAGGACCATGGATTAGTTTTAAAGCTTTCATTACACCCGAGCAACGCTGGGCTATTCTGCTAGTCTATAATAATAATTTTTTCTGTTTAAAAATTTTTCCAATTATAATTAATATTCAATTAATAAAATTAATTACTTCTATTTCGTTAAATATTGTTACACTTTAGTTTCCTTGTATATTGTGTAAAGACTCACGCTCTGTTTGAATACCTGGTAGTAAACAATCAATTTACAGCATTTAATTTTATTACTTTGAGAATTTACTTAACAATGCCTGTAACAGTTGCATCAGGTGAAAGGTGTTTTCCAAAATTAAAACTGATTAAAACATTTATGGTGAACAATTTTACTAAACTATCTATAGAAAATGAGATTGCTAAAACCATTGACCTTGAAAGTATCTCTAGAGAGCGGAACCTAGGGAACCTGTGCATAAAAGAGCCCCTAATAATAACTAAACTACACCCAGAGATCAACAATCAACAAGAGCTTAATCCAGACTACATAACAGAATAGTCAACGCTAACATGCACATGATACACACTGACCACAACAATAAAGCGCATACACACAAACACGCTATCAAAGTTTAACACACACATAAATATATGTACAATAAATATGGGTACACAGCTCATGCCGGAACAAATGCGCTCATATGTGCGTGTGGGTGTATGTATGTACATGAGTGTATATATATATATATATATATATATGCATGTGTGATGCTATTCCCCCCACTGGCAAAGTAGTGGAGGTGTCTGTAGCACACCGCACACCAAAACGCACAAGCATATACACATACAAAATAAAGTAGAATAAATTACAAGAACTACGCACACATAAACACACACATGACACAGTCACAGACACGCACACACAACCAGATAAAGCAGATAGATAAAACAACAGTAATGAAATAGATCCTCTTCAACCCGATCAAAAGTCAAACTAATGGTCAGATCACACTTAGATAAACCACACATTAAAGCAGACTGATACCATCAGACTAGAAAAAGGTCCCAACTGTAAATCATACATATACCATAAACACACACACACACACACACACACACAGAGTAAAATTAATGACAGCAGCAGCAGCAGCAGACAGCCAGCCAGGAATGACCATTCTTTGAAAGGCCAGGAACACACTCGGACAGACACATGCTTCTCCGCCATTCTGAAGATGAAATTTTGATCTCGAAATATTAATGTATAATAAATAGGTAATACCCCAAAACTTCTTTACCTTCCTTTATTTTACTCAACGCATTGTGACAGCCTTCAAGACATAATCATATACCTATTGTACACAATGCTTCAAGCAAATTACAAAACTTTAAAACTTATATATTTGTAGTGGGATAGGAAATTAAGAATTAAAATCAACCTTCTTCTCTGCTTTTACAAAAAATTCACAATGACATGTGAAATCCTGGTTTTTCCCAAATAGAAAAAGGATTGACTATGTGCTGAAAGAAAAAGTAGAAACCAGATTTTGCAAGTAGGTGTTAAATTGATTTTTGATCAATGGGAGTGACTTGCAAGACTTGAGGACTTAGTGATCCAGTGCGAACTTCAAAAAGGACTATGTAAGCATATACTCTTTCAACAATTACTACTATGAACAGTTTCTTCAACTCTTGATACCTTAAACTTTCTAATTGAACATTAAATTTTACGAATTCTTGTTATCCTTTTCAATAATAAATTTCTATTTTAACATGAAAAATGTATATTTTATTGTTACTTTGTTCCACATAATTCCACATATTCTAACCTGCCAACAACCAACCTTCTGATCACGATAATTCTGGATAAAACTTTTAAGCTGTAGGGAGTTTGGTTATGTCTGACACAAGGCCGAATCAACTAAACATTAACCAATATGCAACCTATATCTTTAGTCGTGACCTCCCCCTCCCCCGACAGCTGAAAGAAACAGGCATGCTACCTCTTCTAGCATATCAATGTTTTTTTTTATTAAAGACAAGCATACTACACAAAATATAAACATACATACATTTTTTACTTTTATAGAGTAGGACACCTGAGGTGGGTCGCTATCATCAGTTTTCTAATTGGGACCCACAATTCCTGGAACCAGTCCTGCTTGGTGCTATGCAGGAAAGATAATAGTTAACCTTAAAGACTGCTTTGAAATCTAAATCTAAACGTATTTATAAATGGAACTTTGTGTGTGTGTGTGTGTGTGTGTGTGTGTGTTACCTATAGACTCCGAAACAGCTGAACCGATTCTCTTGAAAATTTATACAGTTGTACTATAAGCATCTGTGAGTGTTCTTAGCTAGGTTTTGTGTCGAGGTACCCCTGATAAATATCGATAATCAAAAAAATCAGGTTATAGAAAGAGTGGTCCAATCTTAATCAAATTTGATACACTCATAGACAAAGACATAAATGATATTCAGAAGTTTCAAGGTTGCAGTTCTTACAATAGTGCAGAAAATACCAGGAAACAAAATTTGACCTACATCCATTCATTTTTCTTTCAGTTTACGGTTTTGCTTTAACTGCTTTTTAGTCTTTCGTGCCAACGTTCAAAGAGTCTGAGCTCCAGGCAAGATGTTTGTGTGTGTGTGTGTGTCTGTGTGTGTGTGTGTCTGTCTGTCTGTCTGTCTGTTTATCTGCCTGTATGTCTATTTTTTTCAGCCCTTTTATTTTAGTGTTTGCTTTGGGTTTGGCTCTAAGTCGGTATAATTGTAATTTTTAGTCTCAGCCATGATACCATTTACTCAGAGGACTTATTTAGCCTTCAAAGTTCAGTTTATGATGAAAAAAACTTATTTGATATCGATACCAGGAAATCAAAATTTGACTTACATCCATTCATTTTTTTTTTCAGTTTACGGTTTCACTTTAACTGGAAACAACTATTGCTTTTTAGTCTTTCGTGTCAACATCCAAAGAGTCTGAGCTCGAGGACCATGGATTAGTTTTAAAGCTTTCATTACACTCGAGCAACGCCGGGCTATACTGCTAGTTAAGTAGATTATAATTTTGTGCCAAATTTAACTAAATAATTAAAAAAATTATTGGACATATTTAAAAAGTAATGTTTGTTGTACTTTTACATTTTATAAAAATATCTGTGAACTAGAAAATTTAATAATGACAAATAACTAATTGTAAACTTTGAGAAAATGCATTTTCTGGGCATTTCTTTCATTTGCTCTCATGAATTCACTAAAAAAAAAATAGGTTGTTGAGCCTTTTTGACAGCATCTGTTTTTTTTTTTAATCATATCACCCCCAAGCAAGGCGAGAACACCACTGATGCGCAGGGGGCTACGTAAGAATGAAAAGATTGGAAAAGAGAAAAACCAGAAACCACAACCTAAACAGGAAACAAGGGATGAGCCTCCTCACCTGTTCAATAGACGTGGGTGGAGTGTGAATCGGGCAATAGTTTAGTCTATCTACTCCAATTGAATAAAATAAAATAAAGTAACAAAAAAAAGTGAAAAGATTGGAAAAGAGAAAAACCAGAAACCACAACCTAAACAGGAAACAAGGGATGAGCTTCTTGTTGCTTTTATTTTGATAATTTTGTAATTTTTTATAAATTTTTGTAAAAAAAAAAAGATTTCTTCTGAAGTGGTAAATAATAATTTTTTTTTTTTTAATCATTTCACCCCAAGCAAGGCATTCCATTGCCACTATTGCACATGTGGCTACATAGGGGAAGGTAAAGAGGAGGAGTGGTTAGGTGTAGGAAATATCAGAAGGAAGGTGATAGATGGGTAAGGATACCGAAGATGAGGGATGAGCAGATGGGAAGTGTTTGAAAGAATGGGAGCAAGTTAGTGTGTTATAAAAGGTAAATAATATCACATTTTACTTGGTGCCCACATTTTTATAACCTTGTAAATGAAAATAAACTAAAAGTGTATATTGTGATACCGGTATTTAAGAGAATAACGACCCCCCTTCTTTTTCTTTTTTTTTTTTTGTGATAGTGTTTAGTGTTTATTTTTATTTATTTATTTATTTTTGCGATCACAAAGATTAAATATTGCCAGAGATTGCTTATGCAATAATTTTTTTTGTTTAAAGAGTGAAAAAAAAAAAAAATGAAAGTAAAAGGAAATAATCACAAAGAATTAAAGTGCCACGTCAATTGTCTTCTCCTTGGATTCCTGTCCTTTTCTTATCCTTTCTTCGGCATCCCCTGTACCTTGTTTTTTCTCTCACTGTAACTCCCCGGAGCACCAGTGACGTTCCTGCCTTGCTTGGGATTAATTCAAGATAAAAATTAAAAGCAATATTTTCTTTTTTAAAATGACGATAGTTAAAAAAAAAAGAAAAGAAAAGAAAGACAAACACTAACTAAAAAGTCACTAAATACCATGTAAAGACCAAAATTGACAAATCGCTTTGGTCAATCTAGTATTAAAAATACCTGGATAAATCGCCCACGTCTGCAATTGAATAAAAAGAAATATAGATACACTTTTTTTTGTCTTACGATGATAGCATGAATTTATGGATAATTTAATAATTATAACGTTAAAAAATAAATTGAAAGAAGTTATTTACAAAAAATACCCAAGTTCGTAGGGCAGCGGAAAACATCTGATTTTAACCCTCTTTTAAATTCTCACGAAATGTGACCTTGTGTCAAACTTTTTAGTAACTTCAAAGACGGGAAGTTCTTTCAATAGGGAACTGATTTGTCTTTGTACCGCTTTAGTAGTTGGAGAGGAGTGAACCCTTCAAAATTGCGAATGAATCGTGATATTTTGTTATTGTCAACAAATTATACGTAAGAAGCTTGATTTTTAATTTGCTTTTGATGTACTTAGCACCTTAAACTTGTCTTATGTCGTTAATCAGTGTTTTTATTGCAGCTTATTATTCGTCTCTTACGCTGCTAATTTATTTATTCTAGCAAGGCGTTACAGAAAAAAACGCTCTTCCTTGCATTGTCTTAAAACAGATCGGACCTTTTTCGTCTGTTTTATAACCTAAATCGGCTTTAAAAACATTCAAATGTTTATTTGTTTTGCTTCTAAATCTTTTTTAGTTTGTTTCACTCTCCGTTTTCTTATGTAATTTTTCTTTATTTTGAAAAAATGTCTTATTGGTTGAGTCATTTTTTTTTTTCACCTCTATCTGCCACCATATGTTCGGCTCTGTTCTGTTTACGGATGTCCAAAAGAACTATAATTTTGTATTTCCTATATTATTTACAATAAATTTCCTTCTTCTTCTTACACACGCGCACACACACAAACACGCGTGTATAATGTCTCACAATGTTGCTAAAAATTCTGGTTGGCATTTTCATTTTGCAGATATTGTATTTTTAATTGTAAACTGACAATTCTTCGCCTTAAGCGCATTCGTCATTTTTATCAATTTTCGACTGAACTTGGAAAATCGAACATTAATTATTGGGTTTCATTATTTTTGATCGCTTTTATCTTCGCCTCTAAGCGAATTCTAACACTCAGTAATTTCCCTACGTCTTAGTGACTTTATTGCCATGCTTGGGGTAAAATTATCAAAAATTTAATATGTAATAATTTTAAATTTAATATTAATTTAATATTAAATTTAAAATTATCAAAAATTTATATTAATATGTAATAATTTTAAATTTAATATTAAATTTAAAATTATTACATATATAAATTTTTGATAATTTTACCCCAAGCATGGCAATAAAGCCACTAAGACGTAAGGAAATTACTGAGTGTAGAGAATATGATAAAAATATACTTAGAGAGAGGTCAATAAAAAAAAAAGTAACTTGGATAAAAAAGACAGGAGATTGAATTTCATTTGATTTTTTTAGTTTTAAAATTTGCTTTTATTATTTTTGTATTTATTTTTGTTGTTTTCCATTGTTTTTATTTGTTTTGTTTTTGGAAAAAAAGTTTGTTTCTTGACAAAAAAATTACTAGTGAAGTTAAATATTTCTCGTGTTCATGGAAAATGTATTTCATTCTAATTGCTTTATTGCTTTGTTGTGCATCCGTAAATAAATCAAACATAACAATCAGTTGTTTCCTGACGACTGCTTGCTGATATGACATTTATGCCAAGTCAAGCTCAACAAATCTCTTGTTTTGTTTTTGTATAGCCTTATTTTGCTTTCTTCCGCCTAATACTGACGGCTTATTTTCTTTTTCTGATCATTAGTGAACTCGAAGGGTTATCGCAAGATTGAAAAAAAATAATGACCACCTTATTATTTTGAAATGAAGTGGCCTGTGCTGCCATGCGTATGACGCCTCAGAAACATGCAAATAAATTGTATCACCAAAATGTGTGCAAACTTTTGATAATTCAAGCAAAACAAAAACAGACAACAACAAAAAACCCTCAACTGTCAGTTTTTCTAAAATTTACCCCAAATCAGAGAATTATCCGATTTAAATTAAATTTTCAGTTCTATGAATACTGTGTTGAATAGGTCATTTACTCATTAGAAAACTTTGAGAAAATATTTTTAGTTTCACCCCCGCCCTCGATATGTCGTTATCTCATTTTTGATGGTGTTGAGAAGTTTCATTTTATTTTTATTTGTTAGTGCTTCTGTTATAAAGAAAAATGCCAGAAGATATTATTTAAATTATTTTTATTTAATTTCATTAAATGCATTGACATACTGAACATCTGAACTGAAGTAACAGAACCTTAAAAAAATAATTTTAAATATTTATTTATTTATTTATTTATTTATTTTTTTGAGGTGGTGATTGCAGAATTTAAAACTTTATTCATTTCGCTCCTATTTTGACAGGAAAAATCTCTATAGTAATTTTTTTATTGTAATTTTTCCGTGCGATTTTGAAATTCATCCAGTTCACAAGATTTTTTTTAATCTCATCAAATGAAAAGACGTCTTTGTCTCCTTTTTTAAAGTTCTCGATTGCTCAAAGTCTCCGTGGAATCGAAAAATGTAAAGTTTAACTTTAAATGCCATTTATTTGTGAACTGGAACATTTTAGAAATTAATTTTATTATTTTTTAAATTTTTACAAGTATTAGAGATTATTTTAAGAATATATAAATAAAAATAAAATGAATTGATGACGTTCAAAACGCCGTGTGTGAAGGCATTCAATTTTACAATAAATCAATTCAATAAGTTTTTCTTTTTCTTTATTTTATTTATGTGCGTTGTGGTGCAGTGAATATCGACAAATGAAATCGCCGTGCCGAGTTCGAATTCCGGTTGAATTACTTGCAGTCACTTACGCACAAATACCCTTCAGATAGGTAATCCGTCTCATCTCATCTCTCCAGTTATGGGTTAAATAATAGAACAGATTGGGTTCTATAGCCTTGGCTGGCAACCAGTCTACCGCAGAAAGCAATGGCAACCTACTGTGGGATAATCTTCTGCCCAGTCAGTCATGTCTTTTTTAGACATGATCGCCCAAAGCGTGTATCACGTATGGCACTTAACTGACTGAATATTTAACTTAATCTATTTTAAAATCAGAATAATTTTAAAAAAATACTTCAGTGAATGCAATTAAATATTTTATGACATCAAATAGGTAAGAAAATAAAAAAAATGGATGCAATAAGTAAAACATATTCATTCTAATATGTTTTATAAAAACTTATATAGTGTAACCCGGATATAAGCGAGTTGCCGGCACAGGATAAAAGTTCTCTTATATCCGGGTTTGGTCACTTTTATATACATTACCACAGGCTCTAATTTTTAATTAAAAAAAATATGCTGAGCTTATTTAATCTATTGCCTGTATATGGTTAAAGTTTTGTATTTTAAAACATAGACAATACTAATTTTTACGTTCTAGTAGTTTTGTCCTCTATACTTAATACACTTTTATACACGTTTTGTTTTCTTCCTTTTTTGACTTTTAAATGGGGTGACAGGAGATGACCACTATTGCTAACCTATGACTTTGAAAATAGCTCATGAGTTATTGTACCTCAATAACCATTAATTTGCCAAGTTTTAAGCAAAAAAAAAAAATAAGCATTATTTTTACAGAATCCAGTTAATTTGTCCTTAAATTTACTAATTACCTTTGGACTAAATCTCGATGACAAATATTGAATTTTTAAGAAATTTAAATATGTCAAATAATTTTTTTTTTTTTAAGGATTATGCATGAGATTCTTTCAAACAGACCAAAATTTAAAGGCAGCATTTAAATTATTTAAAATGTATTTTTTGATACTTAGCATTCACAATTTCTCAGGCAGGCTGCAACTTCTAATTAAATTCAGTACTCTACATTTGTTTAATAAAAGTAATTGGCTGTTTTATCAGTTTTACTTGTTCATTCCTCATTCATACTCATTTCATCACAGACTACAATTGTTGACTTTTACTAAATAAAGTAAATGAAAATACAGTTTTTAATTTTTTTTTATTTTAATTTCTTAAAGTTTTGTCAGTTATTAATAATTTTTGGATTTTCTTACATCTAATTTCAATTTTTTATATAAAAATTTTCCACCTGATATTTTTTTATTTCATCATTAGTAAGCAATTTATTATAATAAAATGGTGAATACAAAATTATCTGTCATTAGTAAGCTACTTGACTTGTGCTGTAGAGCAGCTGGCACCCCACCAACACTCTCAAAGATGGAATGTTATGTGGATCGAAATAGCTATATAAATAAAGATTAATAGCAGTTAGAAATTTGGAGTGTCATTGACAATTATTATTGAACTGTTTTCCAGCAACTTAACCTCTCCTCTCTTTCTAATTAATGTTGTTCTGTTTTATCTGTGTTCGTCTTGTTTGTACTTATTATCCATTAGTACAAATATTGTGCTGTAGATACTTCAGTGCATATCATCCAGTATCATACTGCCACCTTGGCAATAAAATAAACTGAAAAAAAAAACCTAACCAAAATAGTAAATGACAAATGGTAATGCAGCAAGACACACTGGGCAACCATGAGGGAATACGAAAAAAAAGGTTGCCAATATTTACCTTCATGCCCTAAAATAAAAACAGAGTGACAAAAGGATGTTTTAATGTTGATATCACTATTTAAATTACAGAGACTGCCTTAGTAAAGTTTATGTAAACCAAACGCAATACTATTTTTTATTTACTATTTTATAAAGAAATAAATTTGAAAAATCTTTTTACTCAAAAATTTATAAAAATCTACAAAATTATCAAAGCATGCAAACCAACTACATGGCACTGTTTATTTACCATTTCATAAACAAATATTTTTTATAAAATTATGAAAACAAGGTTTTTTCATAATTTTATAAAAATATCTCTGAAGTATAGAGCAAGAGAATTTAAATAAACATGATTTTTATGGACATTACACATTTTCTTCTCAGATCATTTTATAACACATCACTCAATAAGTTTCAAGCCTGACATATAGATGGCACCGCTAATAAAAAACCCATATGATTTTTATGAAGTACTAACCTCCAAATGGCACATGACAAAATTTGTGTTCAATCGGATTATTAGTTTACAAATTACAATTATTTAAGTGAAGCTACTGCTGCAAATTTTTAAAACAATTGAAAAATCTGAATTTTATGTATTGATAAAGCATTGCTTTCTGTGGGGGCAAAATATTGTTCAAGTAAAGCAATGGCTTTGTAAGTGTTATTCAGACCCCCCTGCTCCGTCAGAAACAATGGTTAAAAGGTGGTATGCTGACTTTAAATATGGTCCTATGAACACAAACAATGCTGAACGCACAATGTGCTCAAAATTGGCAGTTGTCCCGGAAAACACCAAAAAATACACAAACTCATTTTGGACGATCATAAACTGAAGTTGCAGGAGTTAACAGAGGAGTTGAACAATCAGAAGGCAGTGCATTCACCATTTTGCATGAACATTTGTCAATGAGAAAGCTGTGTTCAAAGTGGGTGCCTCGTTTGCTCACAGTGGATCAAAAACAACAACACGTCAATAATTCAGATTGTTATTTGCAACTTTTTCAGTCTAACAAGATTTTTTGCATAAATATGTGACAATGGATGAAACATGGATCCACTACTTCATTCCAGAGTCAAATCAGCAGTCAGCTGAGTGTACAGCAGCAGTTGAATGCTATCCAAAGTGACCAAAGATGCAAACATCTGCAAGGTTTTGGCCTCAGTATTTGGGGATGCACAAGGTATTTTGTTCATTGATTATCTTGAGAAAGGAAGTACCATCAATATCAAATATTATATCGCACTATTAGGGTGCTTGAAGGAAGAAATCGCCAAAAAATGGCCATAAATGAAGAAAAAAAATGATCTTTCACCAAGACAACGCACACTGTCATAAGTTGATCACAACAATGGCAAAATTACACGAATTGCACTTCTCATTGCTTTCACATCAACCTTATTCTCTAGATCGGGCATCCAGCGACTACCGGCTGTTTGTAGACCTCAAAAGAATGCTCCAGTGAAAGAGATTTGGCTCCAATGAAAAAGTTATATTGGAAACTGAGGCATATTTTGAAGTAAAAAAATAAATCGCTCTACACAAAAGGCATCGAATTAGAGAAGCGTTGGAATTAGTGTATCACCCTAGAAGGAGACCATGTTGATGAATAAAGTTGACTTTTGCTTGTTTTATTAGTTAGGCCTGGAATTTATTGAGCAATAAATATGTTATCTCATATTACTTTTTGTTTTCATTTTCTAATTTTTTATAATCATGATCTAGGATCAAGTATACTTAATAGATAGAAATCCAATGTGCAAAACTCCAGCAAGTATCGGCTCCTACTCTTTTGGGAAAACACTGACATCAGCAAATGATATCATCTCAAAGAAAAAATGGATAGTTCACAAATGAGATTCTCGACATGATGCAGATCCTGGGCATGATGGTAAACTGCATCCGGCAGCAAGGCCTCTGATTGAAATGTTGTGAGGAGCATGAAACCACCTCTTAATTGCTGCTGTTCCCAGGTCCACCCTGACCCGGAGTGGTAACACCTGTTAAGGTCCCAGCTATGGGCAAATAGTTAACCCCCACCAAACTGGGGTCACTGGTATGAAAGTATAAAAATAGACTTTTATAGAAATATATACATAAAAATAAACTTTTATAGAAAAATATACATTTTTGAAGGGAAAATATAACCAACAATACATTTTTGAAGAAAAAATTATGACCATAACACATTTTTGAAGGAAAAAAAGTTCTCAGCAAAATATTTTTGAATACAAAACTAGAAGACATTTTCAGTTTTCTAAAATAAAAAGAGAATAAAAAAAAAGTTTTACATTTAAAATCTGACTAAATCAACCTTACATAAAAAAATACCTTAAAACCCCACCTTTTTGGCATTAAATAACCCACAGAGGTTGATATGCCGTTAAACAAAACTCAAACATAAAAATTGTCCAAATGTTTTATTTATCTAAGCGCTTTCAGCTATTATCAAGGATGAGCTTTATTTCACTTTGAACTGAATAAAACAATCTTTATATACAGTTCAAATACATCCTTTGATAAGGGCTAAAAATATAACCAAAAGTGCTTAGATAAATAAATCGTTAGAACAGTTTTTATGTAATTTATGTACTGAAAAGGAAAGAATTAGAAGATCATCTAAAATATTGTATAGAAAGTTTAAACACAGCAGCTTGTCTTTTGTTTTTAAAAAAATTTGGAATATATATATATATATATATCTGGAAGAATGGGAGACTTTGTAAACAGTAGCTACTCCGACATATACGTATCGCTCATTTGATAATGAATTAGAGCACTCTAGCTATTGGGCATGTTTATACGTGCTAAAAAGCCTGCCTTCTTCTACCCGACGCTCGTGGTTTAGGGGTAGAATCGTCGACTGACGCCGATTCGGTCGGGTTCAATCCTGGGTTAGAAAGCGATCGGACTCTAAGCCGTACTGATGAGCTGTGATGCAGCGAGGCAGATCTGTCTGCGGATGACTATAGTATATATATATATATATATATATATATATATATGCGGATAACTATTTACTCTCTCACACCCTGATTGAGCACTCTGGAAGAATGGTAGACTTTGAAACAGTAGCTACTCTAGCATCTACGCATCGTTCATTCAGTAATGAATTAGAAGACTCTAACTACTGGCGTATATTTACATGGTATATCACATGCTAAAAGTCTGTCTCCTTCTACTGATCTACTTAGGGTGAGATGATTTAAAATTTACCTGATACTGACGACTGTAATATTATTTCCCCTTGGTCTTTTGAACAGGATTAGTGGCTTATTCCTTGTTTCCTGTTTAGAAAGAACCAGAAGCCCAACGTTAAAGCCTTTTCAATTTCTTTCACTCTCAATAGTCCCTTGCATCTTAGTGACATTATCTCCTTGCTTGAGGTGAACTGATTAAAAAAAACAAATTTATATTTTCTGATTGTCAGATCTAATAAGTTAATTTATTGTCCCTCTTATTCTAAAAACAATTCTAATGCATTTTCCTTACAGTTTCTTGTCTTTCAATCCAATCTGAAGAAACTAAGACCAACAGACATTAGTGAAACCTTTTCTTTTTCTGTTTTGTCTCATCATCTCCACTTTTGCTTCAGATACAGTTATACATTTCACTAATGTCCGCCTAATTAAAAAAAGAACATAACCCTTTAAGGAGAAAGTATTTTAAAGGCATAACAATAGCATTCCTACTAATTTTAGATTTGAATACACCGGTTCTCGTTCGATCACCGAAGTTAAGCAACGTTGAGCATGGTTAGTACTTAGATGGGTGACCGCTTGGGAATACCAGTTGCTGCAAGCGTTTATGGAGAGATGTGCGTTATGGTGCAGTGGATATTGGCTTGGAAAGAGAAGTCGGTGAGCCGAGTATGAATTCCAGTTGAATACCCTGCATTCACTTAAGCACTGGTACCCTTCCGTCCCTTCCCTCCAGTTATGGGTTAAATAACAAGGGTAAGACTTGGGGACCCTGCCCTTAAAAAAAAACAAATCCCAATGAATCTTGATACTCAAAAAGAAAAAGTATTACTAGACACAAAACTTATATGAAAACAACAATAAATTGTTGAAAGAAAAAGGTATTACCAGCAATAAATAAATAAAATTTAGTTGGCAATAAATGACCTGCCGAGGTTGATATGCCATAAAACAAAACAACAACAACAACTCCTCTTCATCATTGGGACAATCAAATAGTGCCAAGATTATTTTGTGTCATTTTTGAATTCGCATTTATCCTAAAAATTTGACTTCCCTCAGTTCGTATTTTAATTTGTCATAATTGTAACAGAGGCCTATTCCTGGGCTCATAACATATAAATGTAATTGGTAGAGCTGCCAAAAAAAACGGAATTGACAAAGTTTGTAATAAACAATAACAATAATAGCAAAAAGAAGGGCAAAAAATAGAATTGATCAAGCAAACAATATAAACCAGATAAAGCAATAGTCAGTGAGTTAAGTGTCATATATGATACACACTTTGGGCGATCATGTCTTGAAGGAGACATGACTGACTGGGCAGAAGATTATCCCACAGTAGGTTGCCATTGCTTTCTGCAGTAGACTGGTTGCCAGCCAAGGCTATAGAACCCAATCTGTCCTGTTATTTAATCCATAACTGGAGGGAAGAGATGGATTAATACCTTTCCCAAGGGTATTTGCATATAAGTGAATGCAAGGAATTCAACTGGGATTCAAACTCGGCTCTTCGATTTCTCATACCGAGCCGATATCAACTGCACCACAACGCACATCCGGAAAGCAATAGTAATAAGGTAAAAAGTTCACAAGCTAAGAACTGGTGTAAATTATACAAGAGCAAATTCTTATAAATGAACGTAGAATTCTGACTTTGTGAGAAGACAGCTGAATTTAAGCAGTGCTAGATTGCTGGTTGGGTCTTTTCATTTTACAGTTGTAACCGTAAGTTCTAACAGTTTCTTCTCTTGCACTTCTCCCTTATGAAACTCTCTTCTTGCTTTTTGCTTTTTGGTCAACTTTGAATTTCAAAACTCTAAATGCAATGTCAGTCGTTGTCTTCTTAATTTCTGTTCTTTTATTGTTCTCTCTCCTTAATGCTTTCCTTTTTCTTATTTTCTTTCACACTCAGTAAACTATTGCATCTTAGTGGCTTTGTTGTCTTGCTTGTGGTAAAATGATTAAAAAAAACTCCCATGCTGAAATTCCATAAAGGTTACCCAAATCAACAGATGAAGAAAGCTGATATGCACAATGATCAAAAGATATGATAATAAAAACAAAGATGGGGACATTATATGTAAATATTAAGTCCTCTTCCTGAAAATTCAGTCAGGAATGTTGAAAGGTATCCACTTTTCATCTCTCATCACAATTTGTTTGTGGAAGTCAAACATCAGCTCCTCCAAACATAGTAGGTTCTAGGAATTATTCTTTTGGTTACATTTTTTTTTTTTTTTTTTTACCTTGTTCATTTAATTATTTATAAGAATTTTAGAAAGTTGAAAACTTTAAATTATATTTTCCTTTTTAGGAGTAACTGTCCAGGGTGATTGCTGTGAGGCGTTAACTGCTTCTTTCCCTAGTTTTGCTGTATGTGCTGCAGCTTTGAATTACTTAAGAAAAAAATTTTTTTTTTCTCCAAGAGACAAGACAACAAGAAAATTCCAGGTAAGATAATCAGAATTTGTAATTTATTTAATCTATGCTTCTATGCTAAGGAAACAGTGGGTGGCATGATGGTTAGTGACACAATGAATGGAATCTATGCATCTAGTTCAGGATTTAACTGGGGCAGTTAGTGTTAATTTTGTTATACATTTCGAAAAGGCATGATTCCAATTCTCCCTGAACAGGTGAAGAGGCTCATCCCTTGTTCCCTGTTTAGGATGTGGTTTCCGGCTTTCTCTTTTCCAATCTTTTTACTCTTTTTTCTTTTTTTTTTTTTAATTGGAATAGATAGACTGAACTATCGCCTGGTTCACACTCCACCCACGTCTATTGAACAGGTGAAGAGGCTCATCCCTTGTTCCCTGTTTAGGATGTGGTTTCTGGCTTTCTCTTTTCCAATCTTTTCACTCTTACGTAGCCCACAGCGGATCAGTGGCGTTACTGCCTTGTTCGGGGTGACATGATTAAAAAAAAAAAAAATGTTAGTAAGATAGGAGGGCAGTTGGAATGCCAGTCATGTGAAAGAAAAAAAAAAATTGTTACTGAAACTGCAACAGCATCACATTGGAACTCGACTCTCCAATTAACAATTCAGAGCCGTTATCCATTACACCAGCTGCACATCCAAGCTTATGGCATTTGGTCTTTCCAAGTGGTCACCCATCTAGTTACTGACAATGCTTGATGTTGTTTAACTCCAATGATCATACAGTAAATCAATGTTTCAACACAATGTAAACTGAACCTGATATGATCGCAGCCCTATCTATGTCCTACAATGAGCCTGGCAGCCTAGGGAACGATTTGTATGTGGGACAGAAACTCTAATGGATGTGTGACACTAACCACCACAAGAACAGTAATAATATTTTTATTATATAATGTGCAAAAGGAATTTATGAATTGTTTGTAACGTCTCTTAATTCTTTACTGTCTGTGTTATCTCCCTTGCACTCGCAATGCCAAGTATTAGTAGATTGCGCCATGATGCTTATGAAACCAGAAAGTGAAAAAGGCAACTTCATAAAAAAGTAGAGTACAATAACAACAACAGCAAGTTTGAGTTTTGTTTAATGGCATATCAACACCTTTGTGGGTTATTTAATACCAAAATGGTGATGTTTTAAGGTATTTTTTAAATTTCGATTATAGTGGAAAGGTTGATTTAGTCAGATTTTAATGAAAAGTTTTTATTCTTTTTTATTTTAGAAAACTGAAAATGTCTGCTTGTTTTGTATTCAAAAATGTTTTGCTGAGAATATTTTCTTCCTTTAAAAAATGTGTTATGGTCAGAATTTTTCTTCAAAAATGTATATTTTTCTATAAAAGTTTATTTTTATGTATATGTTTATATAAAAGTGTATTTTTCTACTTTCATAGTGTTTTGACCCCAGTTTTGGGGTTAACTATTTGCCTATAGCTGGGACTCTAACAGGTGCTACCACTCTGGGTCAGGGTGGACCTGGGAACAACAGCAATTAAGAGGTAGTTACACACTCCTCACAACCTCCCAATCAAACGCCTTGCTGCCGGATGCAGTTTATTGTCATGCCCAGGACCCAACAGCAATAGTAATGATGGAAAATATATTTAATGACTCACTTGTGAAAACCTAATAACAGTAAGGACTTAAATAAAATATGCTATCATTTTGCAGTGATACTGATAGTTTTTTAATGCAATGAGTCCCAGGACTCACATGTGGTGATTTGGGTGACTCCCTGCGAAATTCAATGGGTCCTAAGTAAAGTGTTAAGCTGCAGACTCAGATTTTTTTTTTTTAAACATATTTAATTTTGCCAAATTACTTAAATTGACAGAACATATTTTTAAAATTACATTAATAAATTAAAAACAGAAACAGTATTTTTACTTAATTACAGTTCAATTAAGAAACTATATTTTTTGAGAATTTTGACAGGACAGTTTCTAAATTGACAGAACAAAAGTTGTTTTTTGTTTCATTTGAATCAACAGATTTAAAACAACGGTTGGCTAAGTCCAGAGTTCAGGTATGGCAAATAAATTTTTAAAAAAATGAACCAAGAAAGTTTCTGCTAAAGTGACATTGATGCCTGTTTCATGCCTGCCATCCACTCATCCCACCACCCAATGAAAAAAGGAAAGAGTGAAATAAAGAAAGGAAGAACTATTAAAAACTATTTGAAAGAATAACATCAAAGGATTAATGCCATGTTTATTATTTAAAATTACAAAAAGTATTTGTCTATATTTCTGAGATGAGGTATTTACATTATTTACATGGAGAAGGTTAGCTGCATCCCTGGGACACACAAATCAAGAAGTTATTGTGTCCTTTATGATTTTTGTGTGTCATGGAAGCAGGATGTGCATCTATCAGCATCTCTGATTTTGGATAAACTATAAAAATTGCATTGGATATAAAGAAGGGGAGTTTTATTCTATAGTTATCAAGTTATAAACTAACTCCCTTATACATGCACTTCACCTGGAATTACTACATGTTAATGTAACTGATAAAATATGTGATAAAAAGCATAAATCAAACACAGTGGTCCACTTGAAAAAAATATGGAAAGTTTGTTTGGAAATAATTTTTGTAGATTAGCATTCTTTAGGCTTTCCTTGGGGCACAACACTTGTCAGAATCAGAAACTACTGATTAATCATTGATTAAAAAGGGGGTCCTGTTCATAATAGAGATACAGTGTAAAACTGATCCCTGACTGTGAAGAATTATGGGAAATGAGCAGTTTTGTTTTGTTTTGTTTACAAATCTCATATTTGAAATTATACTTATGTTATTGATATCTTAGTAGTTTTTGTTTGTTTTGTTTTTGTTTTTTTTTTAAATTTTCAAACTCTTATTTTTTTTTTTCGTATCAGGCTATACTGATCATCTTAAATGTAGATCTTAAATTTATCTAAATAAATCTTAAAAGTATATATACTTTTTAATAATTTGTCATTTTGAAAATTATGCTTGAATATTAATAATTCTTCAGAAATAGTTTAAGAGTGTGCTGCTCTGGAAGTGAAGCAATTTTTGTTGGAGTGTTTCAATGTTGCACTTTTAGGGAAAAATATTTTCTTCATGGATAGAAAATAAATTCAGTAAATATACAAAAACAGAAAGAAATGTAAGAGAAACATACGTCTTATGTCAAGGATAAGAATTTTGTCATCATCAAATGAAGCTATCCTCTTTATTATAATAAAAACTGTTGTGTATTTTTGTGTGTGTATATATATATATATGTAGGACCTTGAATAAGTTTACACTGATTTTTAATGAAAAGTAATATTTTATTTACAAAAATTAGTTAGAAACATGTCACCATCGCTAGCCACTACTTTTTCCCACCTTTCCTTTAGCATTTGAATTCCACATCAGAAAAACAACATATCTTTTGAGACTAACCAGAAGTCAACCCATTTTTTTGGCATCTCCATAAAAAAGTGCTGCTCAGCCAGGCCATGTGCCATTGATCAGAACAAGTGATAATCAGATGGAG
This sequence comes from Ascarosepion bandense, assembly GCA_037127315.1. Taxonomy (NCBI): domain Eukaryota; kingdom Metazoa; phylum Mollusca; class Cephalopoda; order Sepiida; family Sepiidae; genus Ascarosepion; species Ascarosepion bandense. The sequence continues at coordinate 758,215 of JBBBDQ010000328.1, read as the reverse complement.
CAATGTCTGGTGAATATGGCTAGTGGGGTAGGAATTCCCATTTAAGCATTTCCAAGTAGGTTTTCACCTGTTTCACAACATGTAGCCTAGCATTGTCATGTTGCAAAATCACTTTGTCATGTCTCTGCTTGTGTAGTGACTGTTTTTTTCTTCAATGCTTGGCTCAAACACATCAATTGTAGTTGATAGCAATCTCCTGTGATGGTTTCAGCCGGTTTGATCAGCCCATAATAAACTACACCTAGCTGATCTCACTAAATACAGAGTGGAAGCTTTGAACAACGGCTATTCGGCTTTGCCATCAATATTGATGCATGACTGGACTTACCCCACAATCTTCTACACTTATGGTAGTTTTTTTTTGTTTTTTTTTATAAGCGTTTCACCCCGAGCAAGGCATGTCATTGCCACTACTGTGCAGGGGGCTACATAGAGTGGAGAAAGGATGATTAAATATAGGAAATGTCAGAGGGTGGGTGATAGGCGGGTAAGGATACCGAGAATGAGGGTTGGGTAGATGAGAGTGTTCTGAGAATAATTGGAAGTTAGAGTGATAGGAGGTGTCTATTGACCCTACATTTAAACACCTGGAGATTGTAGCTGTCGGGAAAGCAGACTTGTGGAAGGGAGTTCCACAGGTGGGAAGCACGAGAAAAGAAGCTGTTGGAGTAGAATTTACGGTTACATCTTATCTGTTTAACTGTAAAAGGGTGGGACCTATTTGCTAATCTAGTATCTCATGTAAATTCGTGCTTAGGCGGCATTGATCTAAGCTCATCGGAGCAGAAGCCATGAAAGTACTTGTAGAAGAGGCACAGGGAAGCCACATCACGCCGGTGAGAGAGTGGTTGCAGCCGGTCTGCTAAGTCAGTATCAACCACGTTACAGATCCTCCTTTGTATTTTAAGAAACCCAAGGAGAGCAGCAAGGGCACCCGACCAGATATGGCAGCAATATTCAATACACGGGCGGATGGTAGATTTGTGTATGTGCAGAATAGATTCAGGTGGGAAAAACTTCCGGGCCCTGCACAGAGAGCCAACTTTCATAGCAGCAGATTTGGCAATGGATTCAATATAGTCATTCCATTTGAGGTTCGCCGAAAGTGTAAGGCCAAGGAGGCGTAGTATTTTACTCTCTGGGAGGCTAGCCTGTCCTATGCTAATGGGGGGTAGATGCGATTGTCTATGGTGGTTAGTTGATAACAGCTTCATTTTAGAAGCATTGAAATTTACTAGCCATTTCCTACCCCAGGCCACTTCGCTTTGTCGGCCACACCTGGTTTTTGATCGATGCGAGAGTAGATTGTTGTGTCATCGGCATACATGCCAACTTGGGATCTAATGGCGTCGGGGAGATCATTAATGTAGATCAGAAAGAGCGTGGGACCTAGGATAGAACCTTGAGGGACGCCCGCGTTCATATGGTAGTTTTGGGAGGCATGCCCATTTAATACCACCTTCAATGTGCGGTTAGAGAGGAATGACTGGATGAAGTCAAACAGATGTCCAGTTATCCTGGAGCTCTGCAGTTTGCACAAGAGGCCAGCATGCCAGACCCTGTCGAACGCTTTGGAGATATCCAAGGCAACGGTTCGGGCTTCACCATTCTTGTCAAGTGCTCGGTATATGTACTCGGTAATCGTCGTTAGCATATCAGCAGTAGACCTGGTGAAGCGAAACCCATACTGTTTGTCAGAGAGAAGCCTGTGGGCCGTGAGATGCTGAATCACCTCGGCGTTGATGATGGCTTTGAAAACTTTGCCAAAGATCAGAAGGAGACTAATAGGATGGTAATTGGCGGGGTCTGAGGGTTCGCCAGAATTCTTAAATATAGGAACTACACAGGAGGACTTCCAACAGGTAGGAAACCAGGAAGCAGATAGGCAGAGGTTATAGAGTTTAGAGAGGACAGAGGAGAGTTCTGGGGCACATTTCTTCAGTACTATGACTGGGATTCCGTCGCCGCCGCTCGCTTTGTGTGGGTCAAGTTGTGCAATTATCTTGGCGACCAGCGAGGGTGTAATGTGGACGTTATTTAGTTGAGCCTTAGTTCTGGGTGGGAAGTCGGGTGTAGGTATTCCTAATGAATCCAGATCCATTTTTCATCGCCAATCACAATATGATGCAAAAAACCTTTCCTTTTCTGCAGCTGAAGCATCTGTTCACATGTGACAAGATGTCGTTCAATGTCTCTCAGCTTCAATTTGTACAGCCCCCAATATCCTTGCTTTTGAATCATTTCTAATGCTTTCAAACATTTTAATAATTCTGCAAGCTCAGTTTGCACCTGACAGGAGTCTTTATATAGTAATGCCTCTGATTCTTTGTCTTCAAAGGTTTTAGTATGCCAGAGTGTTCTTTAACATCAAAATCATTTTTTTTTAAGCATCTAAACCAATCTCTGCTTGTTGTTTCTAACAGAGCATGTTCGCCGTAAGTCTCAACAAGAACTCTATGTGTTTCAGCTGCAGATTTCTTTTGAATAAAGTTGTGCAGTAAAATTCCCTGCAAATATACTTTCTTCAGCATGTAATTTGACATGTTTAACACTATGAAAAACAAAGATTTTTACACTTTGACAAAATGATGTACACTGAATTTCAAACTTGCTTATAGTACTTCCTTATAGATGCGTTACCATCTGAAACTAGATGCACATAGTTCTGGGAATTCCATCTGTTGGAAAACAGCAAGAGCTTATTCAAGGTCCTAATATATATATATATTCGTCATTCACATACAAGCCTGTTTCGCTGTATCACAGCTCATCAGTGTGGCTAGACAGATCCACTTGCTTCCAGCCGTGATCAAACCTCGACCGATTTGATGTCAGTCAGAGTTCCTAATCCCTAAGCCACAGGCGCATAAAATGAGTAAGGGGAAATTTTAAAGTGTTATATATATGTGGTTTATGCACATGCCAGTCACTAAGAGAACTCAATCCATTATTAAAGATCAATGCATAAATCGCAGAAGTGATAACTGTTTTTAGAATTTTCCTCTCTAGAGAGCTTAATCATAATGAGAGCATAATGTATTAGTCATCCACATACAAGCCTATTTTGCTGTATCGCATCTCATCAATGTGGCGAGACAGATCCACTTGCCTTCAGCTGTGATCAAAACTTGGCTGAATTGGTGTCAGCCGAAGTCCTTACTCCCTAAGCCACACACGGAATGAAAGATTGGGTTCTATAGCCTTGGTTGGCAACCAGGCTACCGCAGAAAGTAATGGCAACCTACTGCAGGATAATCTTCTGCCCAGTCAGTCATGTCTCTTTTGAGACATGATCACCCAAGCGTGTATCACGTATGGCACTTAACTGACTGAACTCTCTGCACACTAGTGGTGGTTAATGATTATACAGATAGAACCCTCTGTTGTTTGCTTTTTTTTTTTGGTCATATTGACAAGGCAGTTTTCATTTTGATTTTATACTTATCTGTATATATTCTCTTTCAGAATTGGTACTGTCTCAAGAAAAACTTTACTCTTCAAGAGTCTTAGAAGAATCATCCCCTGGAGCAGTTTGGTAGATTCTTGACAAAATGGATAAAGGCCTCCAGCACAGCACACATACTGAAGAAGCATTAGTGAAACAATACTTCCTAAAGTCCGAATACCTGACACCAACTGTGGGTCCCACCAACCCACAACAGTTTCACTGTGACACAAATACCAACAAGCAATACGGAACAAGGATGGACTATCCAAATCCTCTTATCAGACCAGCCACCACGCAGCAACAATTCCAGTGTGAAACAACCATGTCAAAGCATTATATGAACAAACCCGAGTATCTCCCACAAACCGGCCGACTTACAAACTCACAACCACAGTTCCAGCTGGATGGAACAGTTCCAAAATCTTACGGTTTCAAATCAGAATGTTCCTCTACCGTTGGGAGACTTGTGAACCCACCACAATTTCAGCTTGATGGAACAATTCCAAAACCATTTGGGAACAAAACTGATTACTCTGCAACTCCTCTCAGAGCTGCCAACCAGCCGTTTCAGTGCGAGACGGGACTCCATAAACTGTTTCCCAGCAAACTTGATAATTCCATGACACTTGGAAGAATTATGAACCCTCATATGCTCCAGTCGACCAGCAAGATCGAATATACCACGGTTTCTGCTCTGAGAGCCAACAACCCGCAGCCATTTCAGTCAGAGGGAATGCTTGCAAAGCAGTTTACCAACAAAACCGAATATTCTTCTTTAATAGCAAGAACTGTAAATTCTCAGTTTCACAATGACGGTCATGTTGCAAAGCAGTTTGCATGCAAGAATGAGGAACCCCTTGCACCGGCAAAAATACCTAGTCCACCACACTTTCACGAGTTGGAAGTTAAGCCTTCAGTTCCCTCCACACAGGGGATTACAAAAGCTGTAGACCCACAACCATTTCAGAATAAAGAAATGCCTGTCGCAGATTTTGGGACCAAACCTACAGCTGATCCCCTTGCAGGAAATGTTTCTAACCCGATGCCAATTCAGCCGAAGGAAACGGTGCCTGAAGATCTGATGGAACGTGAGACAATTACTCAAGATTCTCCAGATAAGGTGACCGTTTCAGAAGATTCCACAGATAAGATGACCGTTTTAGAAGATTCCACAGATAAGGTGGCTGTCTCTGAGGATCCTGCAGACAAGTCTGATGATGCTTCTCCATCAGAGGAAGCTGCTGACTCCCAGAGCCCACAACCTGAAGAAACGGCATCCAAAGATGATGCTAGAAGTACTGAAGAACTTCCTGTAGCTTCGAGTGATCAGCAAAAGTTTCAGTGTGATGTGTGCGGCAAAGCTTTCTCAAAGAACAATTACCTTAAAGTTCATATGAAGAAACATACAACAGAGCGGCCATTCTCATGTCGATACTGCCCAAAGAAATTCACCCTGAAAACGCATCTAAAAGTTCACATGAAAGCTCACTCTGGTGAAAAGCTTTTTAAATGCGACGTTTGCAGTAAATCTTATTCTCGGAGTTGTGATTTAAAGCGCCACAATTCAATCCACTTGGGAGAGAAGGCATTCAATTGTGATTCCTGTAGTCAGTCCTTCTTGCAAAAATCTGACCTTGAAAAGCATGCTGCTACTCATTCCGAAGAAAAGGTGTTTGAGTGTGATGCCTGCCACAAAACATTTGCCCAGAAACGAGATCTGAAACGGCACACGATAATACATTTCCTCGAGAAGCCGTTTGACTGTGACATATGTGGCAAGTCCTTCCCTCAGAGTTACGCTTTAAAAAGACACAAATCCATCCACTTGGGTGAGAAACCCTATACATGCACAGTATGTAAAAAATCATTCTCTAAAAACACAAACATTAAGGCCCACATGCGTAAACATACTGGAGAAAAACCATATCGCTGTGATATATGTGGCAAGAACTTTGCCCACTGCAGCCATTTAAAAACCCACATGCGAACCCACACTGGGGAGAAACCTTATCGTTGTGAAATTTGTGGGAAGAAGTTTTCTCACAGTGGTCACCTAAAAGCCCATCGAACTGTTCACACAGGAGAGAGACCATATGTTTGTGAAACCTGTGGCCGAAAGTTTGCTCAGAAAGACATACTGAAGACTCACATGCGAATACACACTGGAGAGTTACCATTTCAATGTCAGGTTTGTAGCAAAGCCTTTCCTCGAAGCTCTGACCTTAAGAGCCACAAAGTAAGCCATTCAGATGTGAAGCCATACATCTGCAATGTGTGCAGCAAAGCTTTTTCTCGAAACAGCGACTTCAAAAGACATCTAACAATACACTCTGATAACAAGCCATTTGAGTGTAACATCTGTAGCAAAACCTTCACACAGAGCTGGACTTTGAAATGCCACGTTGGGATACACACAGGAGTGAAACCATTCCAGTGTGAAGTGTGTCACAAAACATTCTCACGTAACAGTGATGTGAAAAGCCATATGCGAAAACACACAGGAGAGAAACCCTTTGAATGTGACATGTGTGGCAAGGCTTTCTCTCGCAATGATCATTTAAAAAATCACCGTCGAATACACACTGGAGAGAAGCCATTCACTTGTGAGGTATGCCCGCAAACGTTTTTACAAAGGAGTGTTTTAAAGCGACATATGCTGACACATTCAGGAGAAAAACCATTTGATTGTAAACTTTGTGGAAAGAATTTTTCTCGTAATGATAAGTTAAAAATGCATATGGAATCCCATGCATAGAAATTTTGCTTAAAATTCTTTAAACTAAACCAGTGCATTTTTGTAGGAAAATATATTTTTCCTATTTGCTTTAAAGATATTTCCTCTTTTGAAAAGTTTTCATATTTTACTGGAGCAATGGAGGTTCAATTTTTACAATATAAGTATAATGTTAAACTGAACTACTACCTAGTGACCGTTTTTATGCTAGTTAGGGTTTGTTCCTTTCATTTAGTCCATAATTTTAAACTACAGGAGCCTAAAAAGTGCAAAAAAATACAGTTGCTTTTTCTTTTTCTTTGCAACTTAAAACTCAGTTCACCGCAGCCCCACTATCGCCCCCCCCTCGCCACAATACATCGTTATTCATTTTGAGACATTTTAGTGTATTTAATTACCTGTTCATTTATATTATTTACATTCAGAGTAATATTCTCGTCTTTATTTTTTCTTATCCCAACATTTTAGTCGTCATACCTCTCAACCTTCAGGCACCTCCTCTTTGTGTATTGAAATAAATTTTTACCTTGAATTGTTTCATTTTACATGTGAGGAAAGCTCCAAAAGTAATGCAACCTCTATTTTCACAGAAACTACAGCAAAATGGCATGTGTGCAGCGACAGCATTGCATAGATTGACACTTTAATTTCAACAGGCTATTTCTTTCTTTAAAACGACTGCCATTGGCAATGCGTCTTCACTAACGATGAATAGAGGCATTTGAACCATGCTCATATAAAAACCAGCAATAGTGGAGATGACCCACTTTTTCACACATATTACTAATCCCACTGCTGAAATACATTACCCAGTGCTGAGCTGCATTCACTATTATAATTAAGAAGACACGAGTTTATGCTAGTTGGTTTCCTATATAGAGAAGTAGTAAATCTATGTGTGCTAGAATCAATGGATACATCAAGGAATGGGATTTTGTTATTAATATTAAGTTCTAATGTAAATTTGAGGATGGAGTAATTTTCAAATTTGTTTTTAAGATGTGTAATTTGATCGATATTCTTAGCTAAAACGAAGATGTCATCTATGTATCTTACATATATAGAGGGTTTATTGTTGTCATTAATTATTTTATTTTCTAAATTTGCCATATAATAATTAGAAAAGAGAGGACCTAAAGGAGACCCCATCGTAATACCATCGCAATACATATACAATGCATGTGTATATATATATATATACATGCATTTCCCTCCTATCATGCTCATGGAGAAAGAGACAATAATGAGTCATTGTTCATTCTCTTTATTACCAGTTATGAAAGCTCTTGCCGCATATTTGCTCTTTAACAGTGGTTTATTATTATTTTTTTTTTGACAATAATTATATTGTTGAGTAGTGAAGAATATATATCCTATATAATAACGACTGTTTAATATGCTATGTGTTGAACAGCAGGAGAGATTAGGCTATACAACCTTGGTTTGCAACTATTCTACTGCAGAAAGAAATGGTAACCTACTGCAGGAAAATCTTCTACCTAGTCAGTCATGGATTGAAAGAGACATGTTCACCTGAGGGTATCATGTATGGCACAACTGAATGACTATATTATTCTTAATGTCGTACATATATTTCACCTCTACCCCTTTATGAATTATAGTGGGCTATCCTCCCACAAGGCCAAATTCCGTTAACCTGCTATGGAATCCTACTACAACTTTTTTTTTTTTTTTTTTTTTATAAGCGTTTCACCCCGAGCAAGGCATGTCACTGCCACTACTGTGCAGGGGGCTACGTAGAGAGGAGAAAGGCTGGTTAAATATAGGACATAACAGAGGGTGGGTGATAGGCGGGTGAGGATACCGAGAATGAGGGTTGGGTAGATGAGAGTGTTGTGAGAATAGTTGGGAGTTAGTGTGATAGGAGGTGTCTATTGACCCTACATTTAAACACCTGGAGATTGTAACTGTCGGGAAAGCAGACTTGTGGAAGGGAGTTCCACAGGCGGGAAGCGCGAGAAAAGAAGCTGTTGGAGTAGAATTTACTAGAAAAGGAATAAGAGATACCCGCTATACCTGTTCTTTTCCAGGTTTAATATAATCTTAAGAATATTATTTTCATGTGTGCATTTTCCATGTAGTCCATGATTTTTCAGGCATTGCTTTTAACTTAATATAAATTTAATGCTGAAAATCGCATTCAAAAATATTAAAAATAAAGAAATTTATCTGCAATTGATGAAAAAAAAAAAAATAGAAAATTAATTATGATAATCAATTCTGATAAAATGATAAGTGATAAGTTGTACGCTCCGACCTTCTCCAGGCGACTGTAACTTCGAATTGTATTTCGTTCACCGTGGTAGATTAACTCGTGGAATTAGAACAATCTATTCAGGTGAATGTAATAAAGGGTTCAGTACATAATATACATAATACATAATACATAATACATAATATACATAATACATAATACATAATATACATAATACATAATACATAATATACATAATACATAATACATAATACATAATATACATAATACATAATACATAATACATAATATACATAATACATAATACATAATACATAATATACATAATACATAATACATAATATACATGTTCAGTACGTAATTCTGATCACCTGAGATAAGTCGGAGCGGACAACAACTGAAACGTCTTGAATATGGCCACAAAGATTAGGACAGTAGTATGAATATATTTTTTGGTGGGTGGGGTCATTACTTGCGTCACGGAAGTTAATCGTCAGTAAGTTTTGATTATATGTCTCTGGTTAGCTAATGTACATGGATAAAGGTTGAGAATCAAGTCGTTTTTGAAACACTCGTGATCTCCAACACCACATCGTATTCAAGAGACGCACATTACTGCAAGCGACTATGAGGCTGTATTGTCGAGGAGGTTCTGCCTCTTCTCAGCATACTTTGATAGTTTCTCGAGGGGTGTTTCTTGGCGAATAAATCATTATTTGGACGGGACTTGTTCACTTGTCTTCGCAAATCCAGCGGGTAGATTGTGTGTACTGGATGTTACCATAAAGGAAAAAGCTTTCCGACTCATTGGGGTTTATGTGCCCAGTGACTGTGGGAGTTGGAAAGTTTTCCTTCGTTGGACCGATCAGTTTGCGATAACATTGAAACAAGTAGTTTCAGTGGGTAATTGGAATGCCGTCCTTAATCTCGATTTAGACCGTGAAACATTCGAAGTAGACAAAGTGAACTTGGACAGGTAGGAGCGGCTCTTACGAGCACGGTGCAGTATTCTAGCGTTGAAGAAGGTCAGGAAGGATAAGGTTCCATGCATCGATGGTTTGCCCTACAAAGTGTAACTGAGACTGTCGCTCATGTTTGTCCCCTTTCTGGAAATTCTCTTCAACCACTGAAAGGAACAGGGAACAATTCCCCGATGTTCACCGAGTTGTGTGGTGAAGTGTTTATGCAAGAATAAATATGGAGGGTGAATGAGATTAGTAATTTTCGACCCTTAACGAAGAGTTAAAGATTTGGGCCAAGGTCTTGGCAGACGATGAGGCATCACTCACTTGGCTTATGATTAGGAATGCGTCCTGGGTCGGTCAAAAAAACTTTTGCAGCGAGACTGGTTGTTTCATCAAAATGTGTCCAGTAAGGTGGAATGTTCAACCAGCATCAATGAGTGCAATTTTTTTTTATTTCTGCATGAAGGAATTCGATAATACATGCCTGTTTTATATGCATTTTGTTTTCACGTCAGATACCATTTTATCAGACTGCAGTAAGGCAAAATAAAAATTATGTGTTATTGTTGGTGAAGTTCATCTTCGACTACCATATTGTCAATGTAAAAAGAAAAAGGACGCATTACTTTCGGAGCAGTTTTCATACATTTTGATTGTTATGTTCGGTTCAAGTAATGTTTTATTTTTAGACAGTGTTTTTCCAACATAAAAGTCTTGGAAAGCACTCTTCTAACTCTGACTTGTAACTCTATTTTTTCATGAGATTCTTTCTCTATCTTTTTAGGCTTCTCTACATATAAAATTGCACACGCATTTGCAGAAAGACAAATACAAAATCAGGGTCCCTTTTTTACTGGTTTGCCCCCAACTTTAGAGCCACATCACACTCACTCTTAATTTAAACTTTTCCTCAAAACATGACAAATATCAAAAAGAAATGTTGTATTTGAACAAAGTTAACCCAACTACATAAGAAAAATAGGGAAATGTTTAACCTTTCTGCCTACCAAAAAATGTTCGCTCAAAAGGATAGTTATTCCTTTCAACTCACTATTACTATATGCACTTTTGACTTCCTCAGAAATGTTCTACAAAATTATAAAAATATGTGAACCAAGTATAACTGATACGTATTATTTACCTTTAATTAAGAAATAAATTTGAGAAAAAGGTCAGTGCAGGTATAGCTAGTGATCTATAACAATGTTTCAAGTTTCCAAAATGCAAGTCCAGTAATAAGTTGCTGTCCACCTCCTCTCTCTCTAACGAGTTCAAATTTAAATTAAAGTTGTCTTCTTTGAAGATTACTGTCTGTCCACCATAATTACTAGCAAAAAAGGTGGTATCTACATTTCAGGAACATTCAAAGAAATTTTAGATTTCAATTAAAGCCTTTGAAGATTACCACCCACCTCTTTTTACACATTCTTACTCGTAACACACTCTTCCAATCAGAATTGCACATTTATAATAAAATTTTTAATGTAGATTACAAGCTTGTCTAGATTTAAACTGTAGATCACAATGGAATGTTAATCGCATATTATGCCAGCACCAAAAAATCTTTCTGTTCAAACATTTATAAAAAATTACAAAATTATCAAATATATAAACCAACTACACAATGCAATATTTATTATTTACTATTTTATAAATAGCTTTGAAAAGAATTTTTTTTATTCATTATCTTATAAAAATATCAATGAACTATGCAACAAGCATTTAATTATAGTTGGTTCACATATTTTTATAAACTTGTAAATAAAACAATTATTCTTGTAAATAATCAATTTAATAAATAAATAGTGTTTAATATATCTGTTGTCAATTCTCAAGAATAAAGAAACTCTTTAAATCCATTTTCATATACTTGGATTTTATTAAGAAATCTTGTCATCACTTTTTTTTAAAACAGTAAACATAGCCAAGGAAGTCAAAAGTGTATTTTTTTTATCAATTCACCCCATGCTAGGCAGTAATGCCGTTCAGATATGAGGTGTTACTAGGAGTGAAAGAGAATGATAAAATGTTAGAAGTAACTGGAGACCCAATCCTAAACGGGGAACAAAGGAGTAACCTTTCCTTATGTGCAGTCATCATGGTGTTAAGGAAATCAGTCAGTCAAGTGCCATACGTGATACATGCTTGGGCGATCACGTCTCGAAAGAGACATGACTGACTGGGCAGAAGATTATCCCGCAGTAGGTTGCCATTGCTTTCTGCGGTAGACTGGTTGCCGACCAAGGCTATAGAACCCAATCTGTCCTATTATTTAACACATAACTGGAAGGAAGAGACATATTAATACCTTTCCCAAGGGTATTTGAGCATAAGTGAACGCAGGGTATTCAACTGGAATTCGAACTCGGCTCCCCGATTTCTCGTTCCGAGCCAATATCCAATGCACCACAACGCACCTTCCAGTTGAATCCATTGTATTCACTAACGCGCAAATACCCTTGGGAAAGGTATTAATCCGTCTCTTCCTTCCAGTTATAGGTTAAATAGCAGGACAAATTGGGTTCTATAGCCTTGGCTGGCAACCAGTCTACCGCAGAAAGCAATGGCAACCTACTGCGGGATAATCTTCTGCCCAGTCAGTCATGTCTCTTTCGAGACATGATCGCCAAAGCGTGTATCAAGTATGGCACTTAACTGACTGTTAAGGAAATAACTGTCCTTTAGAGACACTTTTTTTTTTTTTGTGGGCCCAAAGGTTAAATATTGCCAAAAATAGATTTTTCATACAGAAATCTGCTATTTCAGTTTAATGAACTTTAACAAGTTTTGTTTTTTTAACAGCACTTTTTGATTTTCAAATATATAGCAGGTTTTGGCTTTTTGTTTTGGATAAAAGGAAATATTGACTTCTCTTAAATTTAAAGAAACAGTTAAGACATAATAACCAAACTGAAAAAAAACATACTGATAAAAAACGCATCTGTGTTTTAATAACATAGTAACTCCGTTTTCCAAATTTGTATCTGATACCTCAATGGTATTGGCACTAATGTCTTCATTGGGTTGCCGTAGTTAATGGAAGGGTTTTACCAGGCTTTCACTGGTCACGAGGTACTTCTTGGTATATCACTGACTGATTGTCCATTTATTAATTATTGTGATTTTATTAACATTTATCTAGAATTTTTATTGCTTGGAAAGATGCTGTGCCAATTCATATGCAAACATAATATAAATGGAATTATAAATTATGTATGAAAAAATTGAAAAAATCATGTAACCTTATATGAAATATAGATTACTATAAAAAACTATCAACTTTTTAAAAATCGTTTCATGATTTTGCACAACTTGTGTGTGTATGTGTGTGTGTGTGTGTGTGTGTGTGTGTGTGTTGTGATACAATGGATATTGTTCCAGAACGAGAATTCGGAGAGCCGAGTTTGAATTCCAGTTGAATTTGTTGCATTCACTTATGCACAAATACCCTTGGGACAGGTACTGATTCATTGCTTCCCTCTCCAGCTACGTGTTAAATAGCAGGACAGATTGTGTTTTATAGCCTTGGTTGGCAACCAGTCTACTGCAGAAAGGTGGAAAAGTTTCCTGCCCAGTCAGCAAACATGTATTATGTATGGCTCTTAACTTACGATGTGTGTTTATATATATATATATATTGAAATGATTTGTTTGAACTTTATTTTTGATCGATACTCATATTTAAGTAGATATTTTGTTTTTAATTAAAGTATATTTTATATTTATATCTACTTAAATATGAGTAGCGATCAAAAATAATGTTCAAACAAATCATTTCAAACTGTCAGTTGTTTATAACCAAGTTTCCTTAATCTTCGTTAATTTCCGTAATATATATATACACACACACACTACCGGCCATAATTATTAGGCCACCACAGTGTTTTAAAAAAAATGATGTATTTCATACTATTTTTTTAGTATTAATTGCCAAGTGAATAATTGTAAATGAAAATAGAATGATTCTTTTGTTAATATTGCACAATAATACGTGCATCAAATGAATTTATAAATATTTAATAATTACCTATATTGCAGTTTTTTTCAATGAAAGAATGAAGAAAATTTAGGGTGATTTGGATGAGTTCATCTTTGCTTTCTTGCCTTGTAAAATTTTGCAAAGTAATAATAACAAGAGAACCATTCTATTTTCATTTAGAATTTTCCACTGAAAATAGTATGAAATAGATTATTTCTTTTAAAAAATCTGGGGTGGTCTAATAATTATGGCTGGTAGTGTATATCTAATGCAAAGCAAAGTATAAGAAGAAACATATAGCTGAATATACTTCTGATATGGGAATCTATTGTTATGACACTGGATTTAAAGGGGCTGTATTCATCTCTATATCCCAGCATGATGGTTGTGTTGTAAGCTGGACATGGCAGGATTTATCTATGTTCCAGTGAAACATGGCTATAGCTTTGTAGCTGTTTGTCCACTGATAGGAGTCATCTATGTTCCTGCAAGCTTCTGCTGTAGGCAGACCTAGCCTGTGATCCTGCAAGCTTCTAGTGTAGGCAGATTTAGCCTGTGTCTCCCTAGGCAGAAGGAAACAACCTTCTCCCTTGGTTAATGTTCCCTGACTCTGATAACTAGCACTTGGGTGACGATCTGGAACGGTATCACAAAGTGGCTGTCATGTGACCATGTTCCTGATCTCGACCAATTAGAGATAAACATCCCTACAAGCTTTTTGTCTTGTCTAAGAACAAAGAATGTATATAAACTTATTGTGGTGCAGTGGATATCGACTCGGAACAACAAATCGGGGAGCTGAGTTCGAATTCCAGTTGAATTCCTTGTCTTTACTTATGCACAAATACCCTTGGGAAATGTATTAATCCATCTCTTCCCTCCAGTTACGTGTTAAATAATAGGATAGATTGAGTTCTATAGCCTTGGCTGGCAACCAGTCTACCACAGAAAGCAATGGCAACCTACTATGGGATAATCTACTGCCCAGTCAGTCATGTCTCTTTCAAGACATGATCGCCCAAAGCGTGTATCAAGTATGGCACTTAACTGATTAATTTTATAAAAGAAAAAAACTGTAAAGAAACTAGAAAAATTGATTAGAAAAAATTTCCATGTCCATCACAATAACTGGAACATGTATGAAAAAAGGTTTGCTGCCCAAATATATATATATATATGATGGGCTCTTCCGAGGATTGCAATTATTTTGGTAGACAAAACATCAAGTTTTATGTTTGTGTCTTACGTCGCCCATCAAGTCTGCCTTGGATTTGCATAACAGGCTGCAAAGGAACATTTGAAACCTTGCATTTGGGAATCAGAAGCCTAAAATACACACCTAGATTCTGGATGTTTATAGCGAGCGTGAGCCTTCAAACCAGCCTTGGATTTGCAGAACAAATGACAAATTGAGCACTTGAACGTTGCCACATATGGAGAAAGATCGAGTTTTAGTTCTCAAATGAAGTGCATCAAGATGTTGCAGGCAATTCTGTTCAAGTTTCTCAATGTATGCTCCATATGGTGTCCATCACACATGTATGAAAGAAGGTTTGTTGCCCAAAATCATTTTTTTTAATTAAATTTTAATTTTTATTGTAAAGTGAAACTAACACTCAATTCGTAATACTTATCTCTATTTTAATCAAATATTAACATTAATGCCCTTATAAATTGTTTTTAGAGTCCGTTATGTTCTTCAAATTAAAAATCACTTGTATTTTGCTTGGTCAGCACAGACTATGTAACAATGTCTCTCTGATTGAAGGGGCTTAGCTAGTTTTGAACTTTTCAAAACTCTTCAACTTGAAATCAACACCATCACTTAATAAGACACAAGTAGTGTCAAAACAAAATAGCTACTTTTCTAGTGATATTATAACATACTTATGTTATAAACATTAAATAAAAATTATTCACTCTATTTTATATTGAGTGCTTTTTAAGAATAGCGTTTTTTGGATACTGAATTCTATTCCATCCATACCTACCCTATACTTGTGTGTGTATATATATATATATATATATATATATATATATATATATAATATACATATATATAATAATTACTTCAGATATTTGTAGCGGATACCCATATTTGAGTAGATGTTCCATTTAAAACAGTATTTTGTTTGCTGGCCTGTGTATTTAAGGAAACTTAATAAAGAAACTATACCTTCAGCAGGATTTGAACTTGCGTCCTCCTTTTCAGGAGGAACCACTGTTTAATAAAGCATGTTTTTACATAGGTATCCCCTAAAAATAAGCTTTAAAGTAATAAAAATTTGTCAAATTAAAAAATAATGTCCATCATATATATATATATTTACAATTAATACTGGGAGAAGGTGGAACTCCTTTAAAAGTAAACTTTAATAAAAAAAAAAAAAGTATTGTAAGTAATCCTTTGGTTTTGTCCTTTTTTTGACCCTTTAAAATTAAGCCAACGAAGCCCTTGATAAGTGTTGGCCAAAAGGTTCCTTGGGTTTGGGATAATTGTGATGTCTACTTTATTTAAGGCTATTAGTGTTTTCTGTGGGTACAAATCATTATATATATATATATATATATATATATATATATATCTGTAAATGACAAATGAATAAAAATGGAAGGAAAACTTAGCTGAGCCATTTCTTTCTCTTAAGGACTTCATCAAAGCAAATGCAAAGATTTTATTTTATAACAAGCAAAAAACAGTTATAGCAAAAATGTTATTTGTTTTTTAAAACTTTTGAGTTTAGGAATGCACAAGCTGATCAAAAAGCTTTCACAAGCTATGGAGAACCCTAAACGATACAATTGAATGTCTGATATCTGAAAGTAAGTAAATGATATTTTATAAAACTTTTTGCAGAAATTTCTATTTAAATTAATTCAGTTTGAGATTAATTTATGTGTTATCTATTTTGAATGACATGAGGTCATCTATTTAATTGTTTTCTTTTAATTTTTTAACATTTTTCTTATTGTGTACTAGCAGTATAGCCCGGTGTTGCTTGGGTGTAATGAAAGCTTTTATATATATATATATATATATATATATATATATATATTATCGATTTTCTGCACTATTGTAAGAACTGCAACCTTGAAACTTCTGAATATCATTTCTTATGTGTATCAAATTTGATTAAAATTGGACCACTCCTTCTATAAGCTGAATTTTTCGATTATCGATTTTCAATATTTATAGGGGGGTACCTCGACACAAAACCTAGCTAAGAACACTCGCAGACACTTCTTTCAGGAAAGGAGATAGTGGAAAAAATCTTTTGATAAGATTTGATAGCTGTACTCTTGAGGAATTTTTCTTCTAAATAAGTTACTTAATCTTTTAATAAGTGTGGTGCAGCATTCCTCAGATTGGAGTTGGGGTTGAATTTATTTCTATAGATGACTAATATTACAACCACACTCAAAAAACGCAACCACACTTCCTCTGCAGATGCATAAAAGCCCCACCAAAAAATATCTAACAAAACAAAACATTCACACATCCCCCTTCAATAAAGAAAAATGGAATTGTAGTTATGGACAAACACATTTATCTTCTGCACTGTCCTTAGACTGACACTCTGAAATGTTCGTGTTGGAGGTTCTGGTGTAAATGCTAAGCAGTACAGCATGCCATTTCCAAATTTCTAGCAAAGTGAATTGTGTCTTGGTGCTCTCTGTCTCATAGACAATGCCCAACAGACCCTACTACACTGTGCAGTTAACAAAATCAAGAACAAACAATGCATTGGCATGAAATAAAAAATATAAAATGACGACAATTTAGCCATCGCAACCCCCCCTCTCTCTCTCTCTCTCTCTCTATATATATATATATATATATATATACACATGTATTTAAATACACATAATTTCATGTTCATTTTTTTTTTTTTAAATATCTGGACCTTTTGGTCAACACTTCATCAAAGACCAGTTGTTGGTAATTTTAATTATGTCGGATTGATTAGGAAAGAATTATGAGAGATAGTACTGGCACATGCTTAGAATTACAAATATTGTAAATACGTAAAATTAAGAAGAAAAAATAAATAAATTTACGATTAAAATGCGTAAATAAGGAAAAAATCATCCAGTGGAGCATAAAAAGGAAAAAGTAAAGCTCACATTTCTCCGAATAAATGCAAGGATCTTAAAAATTTCTCCTTCTGCTTGCAAAGTACAGACTGAAATAATTCTAAGCATAAAGCTTCTCAAATTAATAAGTCGTGTTTTGATCTGCCTACATGTGAAATGGAAAATGAGTCGGTCGAAAAATAAAATGAGCATGACTCATTATCTAATAGATGTTGTTCAATTGAAGACTTGTGAACTGATTGTGACACCTGAGTACTCTTATCCTTCTTCTACCCTCTTCCTGATCCCCCCTGTAATTTGTCATTCTTTCTCATAACTTATCTCCTATGTAACCCCTGCTCGACAGTGGCAGTAAAATGCCTTGCTTGGGGCGACACAATTATAAAAAAAAATAGTAGAATTACTTAATCTTAAATCTTAAATGCTTTTATCATATTTACGTTAATTACATTCAGACATTTCTTTTTTTTCGTTAACTTCAACATTATTTACTTAATTTGGACTGTAGTCTTCATCTTTATTGTCATATTTCACATTTTGGCCGTTCCATGTTCCAACCTTCTTCAAGTGACAGGAATTTTTAACTAAACCTTTTATTACGATCACTGGGGTAAATTGTTCTTGTTCAATGAGTCATGCCACTTCTGGATGTCTTAGTTATCTCCATTTAACTTAACTCTCTAAGTTTTTGTTTGCCACTAATGTTGCCAGATATTGAACTCACAACACTTGGGTCAAGTCCCTGGATCCAACCAACATTTTTATCCAGTGTATAAAAGTGACTTGAATATCTATGCACTTGATACCCATGGTTTATGGGTGCACTCCCTAAAATCAAGATGGTCTGAACCTGGCTGTTGATCTCTCGTCTGTTCTAACTCTGATCTCAATGAGGAAAATACCAGCTTCTAATGTTTAATATGTCCAAAACCAAGCTATTAACATTCTATCATCACTGGTCAAGTCACTTTTATGCACTGGATAAAAGCGTTGGTTGGATCCAGGGACTTGACCCATTTACATTTATTTTCAGTATTAGATGCTTCAGGATTAATAATCAGTTTTTCATATCCCAGTCTATAGTTAAAATCACTCTACTTGTATCCTTTCTTATTTTTATTGAAAACTAGCAGTATATCTCGGCGTTGCTCAGGTGTAATGAAAGCTTTAAAACTAATCCATGGTCCTGGAGCTCAGACTCAGCCTAAAGAATATGTGTGTGAAGTTTGGTGAGAATCGGATAAAAATTGTGGATTTGTATAAAGGACATACAGACAGATAAACAGACACACACACAAACATCTTGCCATTTATATATATATATATATATATATATATATATTATCGATTTTCTGCACTATTGTAAGAACTGCAACCTTGAATTTTCTGAATATCTTTTCTTATGTCTTTGTCTATGATTGTATCAAATTTGATTAAAATCGGACCACTCCTTCTATAATCTGATTTTTTCGATTTTCGATATTTATCGGGGGGGTATGTCGACACAAAACCGAGCTAAGAACACTCGCAGACGCTTATAGTACAACTGTGTAAATTTTCAAGAAAATCGGTTCAGCCGTTTCGGAGTCTATAGGTAACGGACACACACACACACACACACACACACACACACACACAAAGTTCCATTTATAAATAAGTTTAGATGTTGAGGTTGGAGAATAATTGGTTAATTCTCATGTTAAGAATGTTGCGTATTTGCTTTGTAATAGTTTTTGGGTGGTTGGAATACATATTAATATAACTGAGGGTATTATAGTCTTTGAGATAAGGCTGGTAGGAGCCATCATTAAGGTTAAGGGTAATGTCTCACTATTTTTAGATTAGAGGAGATTTCAATTTTAAAGCCAAGGAATTTAAGGGCTCTAATGACTTTTTTGTGGATTCTATTCATTAAAGGTTCATTACTATTAGGGATAAACATAAAGTCATCATCCTGATATAATCCAATTAAGATCTAAAAATCTATTTAAGATACCTAATATGTAAATGGATGTGCGTGGTGGTCCAGTGGATATCAGCTCGAAACAAGAGATCAGAGTTCAAATTCCAGTTGAATTCATTGCATTCACTTACATGCAAATACCCTTGGGAAAGGTATTAATCCATCTCTTCCTTCCAGTTATGGGTTAAATAACAGGACAGATTGGGTTCTATAGCCTTGGTTGGTAACCAGTCTACCGCAGAAAGCAATGGCAACCTACTGCAGGATAATCTTCTGCCCAGTCAGTCATGTCTCTTTCGAGACATGATCCCCCAAGCGTGTTTCACGTATGGCACTTAACTTGACTGAATATGTAAATTCCTACAAGATCAGCGATCTGGGCCAAATCATATGCCCCCATAGGTACTTCAAAACTATCATAGGGACCTTTTGATTAATACCTTGGGAAAGGTATTAATCCGTCTCTTCCTTCCAATTATGGGTTAAATAACAGGACAGATTGAGTTCTATAGCCTTGGTTGGCAACCAGTCTACCACAGAAAGCAATGGCAAACTACTGCAGGATCATAGGGACCTTTTGTCCAGGTAGAATGATCAAAGGTCAGAATTTATTTCCTAGCAGCTAAAATACTTTTAATTTCTCTATCTGTGATATCTATGTGATTTTAGAGCAAAGCTTATACAATTTTCTTGGAGGTTTTTGGATAGCGAAGAATAAAAATCTACGGATTTAAGGAAGGTGGATTTAGATTTATCTTTGATATTGTTGAACCAATTAATGGTGTCAGCAGAGTCCTTCCAGAGGTTGCGATGTAATGTCGATCATAATTTCTAAATTGTCTTTTTAAAAATTTCTCTAGAGACTAACCCTACCCTGTTTTTTCTCCCCCCACCACTTTCCTGTTTTCATTTCCCCCTCTCATATTCCTGTAACACACTTAATTTTTGGTTTATTAATGCGGATGTGCGTTGTGGTACAGTGGATATCGGCTTGGAACGAGAAACCGGGGAGCCGAGTTCGAATTCCAGTTGAATCCATTGTATTCACTTACGCGCAAATACCCTTGGGAAAGGTATTAATCCGTCTCTTCCTTCCAATTATGGGTTAAATAGCAGGACAGATTGAGTTCTATAGCCTTGGCTGGCAACCAGTCTACCGCAGAAAGCAATGGCAAACTACTGCAGGATAATCTTCTGTCCGATCAGTCATGTCTCTTTCGAGACATGATCGCCCAAGCGTGTATCACACATGGCACTTAACTGACTGAATGCAGATGTAATCTAAAAGTCCTTTTCAATGATCAAGTCTTGGACTCATTTCACTGACTCTCTTTTCTTCTCTTACTTTCCTCCCCTCCATGTCAATGTCTAGACGACAACCTTCGAACATAATCTACTCTTTATTTTAATTCCTCTTCCCATTGTTCATTCTTATTTCTTTTCTGTTTCTTTCTTTTCAAGTGAACTTCCAGAATATGAATTTTTTTTTTTAGTGAACTTCTGGTGTATGAATTTTGTCACTGAAGAAGCAAGGATTCCTTTCTGAAATAGCTATAGGACACATGTAATTTTTGAAATTTTATTTGAAAATATATATATATTATATATAAATATGAGCTGTGATACAGTGAAACAGATCTGTCTGCGGATGACTATTTACGCTCTCACACCCTGATTGAGCACTCTGGAAGAATAGGAGACTTTGAAAAACAGTAGCTACTCTAGCATTTACGCATCATTCATTCAGCAATGAATTAGAACACTCTCAGCCATTGAGCATGTATAATGATAATACACACGTTAAAATGCCTGCTTCCTCCTAACTCAGAGGTAGAATTGCCGACTGACACCAATTCAGTCAGGTTTCAATCCTGGGTTAAAAGTAGTCGGATGTCTAACCGTGCTGATGAACTGTGATACAGCAAAACCATTCTGTCTGCAGATGACATATACATATATATATATATATATATATATATATATATATATATATATTTACAAGTATAGGGTACATATGGATGGAATAATATTCTGTATCCAAAGAAACACTATTCTTAAAAAAGTGCTCAATACAAAGTAGAGCTAATAATATTTATTCAGAAATTATAACATGAATATCACTACAAACGTAGCTATTTTGTTTCAACACCTCTTCTGTCTTATCAAGTGATGAAGTTTATTTCAAGTTGAAGGGTTTTAAAAGGTTAAAAACAAGCAAAACCCCTTTAATCAGGGAGGCATTGTTGTATATACAATGTGGACCAATCAGAATAAAGCAACTTCTAATTTGGAGAATATGTGAGCAGACTTAAAAATAATTTTGGAGGGCATTAGTATTAATATTTGATTAAATTGAGATCAGCATTATTGATTGACTATTAAATCTACTTAATTATTATTGCAAAATTTAAAAAGATTTTCTAAGTTTAACGATTTATTAGATTTAGAAAGTTATTCATATATTGAATGAGGAAGAGAAAGAACGCACACATAAATAAACCTACAAACATCCACACATGGAAAAATAGACGAATATATACACATACACTGGCAAACAGACATACAGATTAATACACGCACACATATATACATGCAAAAATTTCAAAATTTTGTTTTTATTGACTTGTCAATTTCTGTTAAATTTTAAAGCTCTATTTGGACACAAACTGAATTGCCACAATATTAAAATAAAAATTTATATAGGGAGTACTAAAAATACTCTAAAACATTGGATTTACCAGCATACCTCTTCATTTAATAATAACAAATACAAAAATAGAACATCCCTATCGAAATATCATTGGTATCTAAAGGAAACAAAAAAAAACACCCACAATAAAGTGGAAAATTCTAAAAGAAGCTAAAACACGTAAGTCCTTAAATGAACCATGTTCATTATATTTATCCAAAAAACTATTTAATATTAAATCACTTAAGAATAAAAATCTATTAAATAAATGCAATGAGATAAATGTCATATGTAGACATTGCAAATTGTTCACATTAGAAAATGGGTAAAATCTAAATGAAATAACATGCATATAACCAACAAGTGCTTAAAGAAAATAATTACTGATGAACTATCAAAATAAATTGAAATATAAAATTATTTATTTAAAAAAAAACTTGCTTTTTATTAAAACAAAAAAAGCTCTACAACAAATAAATAAATAGACCAAAAATGATAAGTGAAAAATACAGCATTGGTACTAAATGAGAATATCACATCAAAGACAATAAAACTAAATGGAGAAGAGAGAAAATAAAGGGGGAAAATGATAAGATCAGGTTAAAGGCAGGTTAACCTCTTGGCCGTTAAGAAGGGAAAGAAAGAAGGGAAAAGGGTAGGATGAGGGAGAAAAAAAAGAAAAAGGAGAAAAAGTTGGTTAGTACGTATTCTTTGGGACGAAATTCCAAAATAAATCTTTGCTCTGATTAGTCAAAAGAAACATGAATGACTATATATATATATATATATATATATACAAATGAATAAGGAATGAAGAAAATATTTACAATGTTCAAAACTTTAATTTAAAACAGTGCTCAATATAGAAATAGAGGTGAATATTTATTACAAATTATATTTTAGAACATGTCCAAATTACAATCTACTACAAAAGTGTTCCATTTATAAATAAGTTTATATATATATATATATACACACACACACACACACACACACACACATATATATATATACATAACATAGTGATGATCCACATATACTGTCTTAATATGTATAGGAAAATTACAAATTAAACACCGGGGTTTCTGACATTTGAAATTCTTGATAGGTTTGTATTTTTTAGATATTTGGTAGAAGTGAGGATAGCTGATAGGTTGGGTGTTTGTTTCATTGCATTTATGGGTGGTTTATCGAAAATGTCTTTGATTTTTTTGTTTGATTGGAGGTTCTTGTAATCATTTTTTAAATTTTTGATAAGTGTGTGGGAATATTGATTGTGGTTAAAAACCATGAGAATTCGGTTGTTGTTTTTTCTTTTCTTGTATGTGAGAAGTGTGTTACGATTTATGTGGGTGGTTTTATTTAGTGCTTCTTTTATTATTTTTATTGGGTATTTACATTTTAGAAATTGCTTTGTTAGGTTGTTAATGTTGTTTAGAAAATCTGGATGGTCTGAGTATATGTGTTTGATTCTTAGAAATGAGCTGTATACGATAGATTTTTTTAATTTAAGGGGATGACAACTGTTAAAGTGTAGGAATTTATGTTGGTTTGTGGGTTTGTTGTATAGACTGGTGGAAAGTGTATGTTTGTTTCATTTTATCATGACGTTTAAGAAAGGGACGGATGTGTATGAGTACTCCATGGTAAATTTAATTGTATTGTGGAAGTTGTTGCAGAAAGTAAAAAAGTTTTTTAATTTTTCTAATCCATGAGTCCATAATAAGAAAATGTCATCAATGTATCTAAAATAATGTGACGGTTTATATTGTGAATTGTCTAGTATCTTTCTTTCTAGAATGTGCATAAAGATATCGGCATAACTAGGTGCCATTTTCATGCCCATTGCTGTGCCACTAATCTGTAAATAGTGTTTGTTGTTGAATTTAAAATTATTATGTGTTAAAATGAAATTTATTGATTTGCATATATCTGTGATTCGGTTGTTAGGTAGTTTGATTTTACTAAGGAACTCATGGCAAGCTGATACTCCTTCAACATGTGGAATATTCGTGTACAGAGACGTAACATCCATCGTTACTAGGATATTATCATTGTGGACTAAGTTAATGTTTTGTAATTTGTTGAGAAAGTCAGTAGTGTCTCTAATATAACTAGGTATGTCAGGCAATAAAGGTTTTAGGATATTGTCTATGTACCTAGATATAAGTTCTGTGAGGGTACCAATGCCTGATATTATGGATTTGCCAGGTGGTGTGATTTTAAGGGCTTTTGAAATTTTATGACTGTTGCAGGAATTTGTATTAGTATTATTTATGGTACGTTGGTTATAATTACTATTATAATGTTGTTTCAGAATTTTTTATTGTGTTTTTATTATCATATCAGGATTATCAGTGCAGCTATGACTAAGTTTCAGTGTACTTTTATCAAAAATTTTGCTAAGTGGATTATTAGTTGGAAAGTGTTTTTGAACTAGATTAAAGAATTTATTGTCTAACTTGGTACGAACCATTTAGTTAAATAGTGGTGTGTACCAAATTATTTCATTTTGATTATGTTTGGTATTATGGTTAATTTGTTGATGATATTTAATATTATTGCAATTATAACTGCTGGGTTTTAGAGCTGTACTATAGTAATTGTGGTGGAGTGGATATTGATTCGGAATGACAAATCGGGGAGCCGAGTTCGAATGTGATATATGTTTAATAATGAATGGTGGGTGATTTGATTTAGGATGCATGTAGATATGATTAACATTGTTTTACATATGATGAGTAAGTACTATTAACTAAATCAAGTGCAACATTTAGAAAGCCAACTTTTTAAGATTAAATTTCTTCAGCATTCCATGTATCTATTTACGGATTCTATCTACGCTTGAGTTTGTGGAAAATTACTATATATATATATATATATATATATATATATATATATCTTATGGAAGAGTTGAAGTTCAGGTTTGTTTTTATTTTGAATGTAGATGTGTTTTCGAATTTGAAATGGTTTCCTTCTATTATGATAATGCAGACCCCCACATCTTTTTTTGTTGCATTTTGTGACCCTTTGTGTTGTGTGTTGCTTGAATTTTGATGTGGTTAGTAATTTTATTTTTTTATTTGGGTTGGCGTTTGCTTTTAATTGTTTTAGTTGTCTTTAGGGTTCTTTTAGTTTATCATTTTTGTTGAGTAATTCTATATGCCATTTTATCTTTGTAAATAATTCTGGATTGCTTTTAATAACCCAAACTGTCCCCAGTCTCAGGCTTGCATGTATGTATGTTGCTTGTGTTAACTGGCCGTAAGTTAGTTGCACCTGAGTCTGCAGCTGTTCACTTCCGTTTCATCCCCAGGTGATTGAAGATGTCAAATGAGCAGTCGGAATCCTTCATTTTCCCTGCCATGTTGTGATTTCTGATCTCAGAGAAACTTAAGGACCTGAGGAAAATGGGTGGTCGTCTTCGTGCTGCATTCCTCAACAACTGAAAATCAAGAGATGGTTGGGTGCATAATGCAGAAATAAGGGAAACAGACATGAACGCAAAAAAGATAACAAGACAGTAGCAAATGTGGACTAATGATTATATTGTAACTCTTTGTCCAGCAAAAGAGAAAGAATAAAAAAAATTAATAAGAAAATGCAATCCAACATTTTTCAGAGTCCACAAATTACTTGCTGCTACTATGTCTATTTGTTGTTAGAGGTAATACAGTCTTTATGCTCCCCCTTCCCTTGGGTTCTGCTTGGAATAGTAGACGTGTCTGAGAAAGAAAATTTTTTACATCTTCGTTCCGTGTTTCAAGCTGGTCTCTTCTAACATCTCTCTTTGACTTCTCTCTCACCTCTGACTTATTTATCAAATTCGTTGTTGTTTTGTTGAAACTGTTTCAATATGGTGTGAGTTGGTAAGTGTCTGAAATGTTTCTCCATAAAAGTCTAATGTCAATTTCATGTATCTGGCTTAAATCACCTGCTTACAATTTTGAGCTGATATATACAGATCTGGAGTTTTGGAGACAAGATTCTGTTGACTTTGGACATTCACCTGTCAATGTTAATTATAATTCCATCCCTACGTGTGTGGTCTTCTTTCCGGAATCAAACGACAATTCCATTTTCAATCTCTCCTATATCTTTTTCTTTGAGAGAGAAGCAAACAAGGAAGAAAGTAACAGAGTTCTCTCTCTTCGCAAGGCAAGCTTGGCATCTGGCCATTGTTATCATATCAGTCGATGTCATTTTATGAATGCCTGAAGTTTTGCCTCTGTCCTATCTCTTGGCCACCCCAGCGCTCATTTCTTTCTTTCTCTTTTTCTTAGCTCTTCCCAAAAAAGACAAAAATATACAAACAGATATTCTTCAAATATCTATCCCGGGTTTCAAATCCAGGGTCCATCGATACTTAGTTTAACATGCGTGCATAAAGAACACTTACAGTGTTACGCTTTTGTTGTGCGTGGAGGACGTATGTGAGAATGTTTTCTTCTTTTTCATGTTTTTTTTGTATTCCAGAGAGGTTCTAATGTTATTTCTCCTGCCAGTTGGAAATCTTTGTTTATTAGTGGAGTAGGGTATCCACTTTTTGTAGTTCCTCTAGCTGTATTTTACGAAAGGTTTTGTTAGCTATTATTGTGCAAATTCGTCATGCTAGGGAGTAAGGGATGGATTTTAGACAACTTTTAGGGTTGTGATTCTTGAAATGAAGGAATTGTTGGGTGTCTATGGGTTTATGGTAAATGTCTGTAATAATGTAATTGTTTTTGTTTTTTATGAGTATGTCTAGGAATGGCAATTCATTATAGATATATTCTAGTGTGAAGTTAATTTTTGGGTGCAAGTTTTGCAGTAGATTGTGTAGTTTATTTATGTCTCCGCAAGTTGATCTCCAAATAATAAAATGATCATCTAGATATCTCTTTCATGATTTAGTGAATTCTGTTTTTATGTCTTCCCCATATTTGTGTAGGTTTTCTTCTAGATATACTGGTGTGAGTATTGCATATGTTGGTGCCAATTTTGTTCCCATTGAGGTACCTGGTTGAATATAATTTTGGTTGTTAAATTGGAATGAATTGTTGTCTAAAATTAGTTCTATACTCTGTAAAATAAACTTATTTGTGAAGCATGTAGGAAGTATTTCTGAGTTTTTCAATTCTAAATGTAATGGCCTGTTTACCTAGTTCATGGGGTATGTTGCTGTACAAATGTTACTATGAGTGTACCTGGGTTTACTTTTTGTGATATGAAGCTTAGAAAATGTATGCTATCTCTGATGCAGCTTTTTATTTTTTCAGTGTATGGTTGTAATATTTTATCTATTAGGTTGCTCAGTCTGCTTGTGGGGCAGTCTTGCCCTGCTACAATTTGTCTGAATTTAAGATCACTAAGGTTTGGGGTGTAAATATATTCAGATTTTTGTTCCTGGATAGCTGCTTTCATTGTGTTTGATTTATGTATCTTTGAGTCTGTAAAAATTGCTGGGTTTTTTTCTGTAAGAAAATCCTTTTCTCTTTTTGTTAGTATTCTATTGTGTGTCAGGCAGGGGTTTTTATTTTTATTTTTGATGCAATGTTTTCATCTATATTATGGTTGCTTAATCTATAGTTATTTTTGTCTAGCATATCTTTAATATTTGTTTTGTAGTAATTTTTATCCATAATGACTACAGGACTGCCCTTGTCTGCTTCCTTTATTATTGTTATATCATTGTTTTAACAAATGTTTTCTAATGCTAGTTTTCGTTTGTGTGTGAGATTGTTAGGGGGAGGGTTGTGGTTGTTTTGAAAGTGTGTCCCAGACTTTTTCAAAGAATATGTTCATTTCATTTGAATTATTACATTATATGACTATATATATATATATATATATATATAATGAAATGTTATAGAAAGTTACAAAATAGTATTAACTGACATTTATTTAAATTTGTTTTAATATTATTTTGAGTGGATACTCTATTTTTCTGTAATTAAACAGTATATTTATATATATCCCATGGCCTGAATAATCGAGAAATCTTATTAGAAAAATATGCCTTTTCCAGCAGGATTCAAACCTGCAACTCCTATATACCTAGAAGCTGCCAATATTTTTGACGTGTCTTACCATATAAGATTTTGTGGTTTAAGAAAGTTGAATTAAATCATAAAAACACAAGTTCCTGATTTCTCACAACATCCATATCTACTTTAGTTCATATCCTAATGTAAACCAACATAAACAAAAACAGTATTATGAAATCTTACTAAGTTTGAACATTAGTTTTAATGGATTTAAGTGGAGAGTCTGTTTTTCTATAATTAAATAGTACATTTATATATCTACCAGCTCGAGTATTCAAGAAATCTTGTTAGGAAAATATTAGATATATAAATTGAAAAAAAGGAAGTAGGGGTTGTTCCAAGAGAAATTGGTATAGGTAAAAAAAGTGTGAGAAGCCGTAAACATTTTGTTTAAAGTGTCAGTCAGTTAAGTGCCATACGTGATACATGCTTGGGCGATCATGTCTCGAAAGAGTCATGACTGACTGGGCGGAAGATTATCCCGCAGTAGGTTGCCATTGCTTTCTGCGGTAGATTGGGTTCTATAGCCTTGGCTGGCAACCAATCTGTCCTGTTATCTAACCCATAACTGGAAGGAAGAGATGGACTAATACCTTTGCGCGTAAGTGAATGCAATGAATTCAACTGGAATTCGAACTCGGCTCCTTGATTTATTATTAATAATATTACTTGCCTTTTGTATAATACATTAAGTATCCAAAATAGTATCTGTGTTGCTACACGTGTTTCGAGTCCAAGGTTGACTCTTTTCTAATGAATAAATTTGTGACATTACATATCGAAACCGGTTTATCTTTCTGACAGCTGAAAACGCTGAGTATATAGAGATAAGTGGTTGGTGAGCAAGTCAGAAAGTTCATATTGCAAACGTTCGTTTGTTGGCTATTTTTACACCGGCTTGTTAAATTTCTTTCAGTTTTGAGAATTGATCACTTTGTTGGCCAGAAATATTTTTTTTTCTTTTTTTTTTACACTGACTTGTGAAATTTGATTTTGTCTTTTTTCAAAATTATTTTCAGCAATTTTGATCCAATTGTGTGTGCAATTCTACTTTTTAGTGATAAGAAATATAATATGGACCATCAAATTCCGTTTGTTGTTTTTGGAATCCAGAATTACTATTTTTCGTAATTACTTAAAAAACCTTTAAAAATTTGAATACACACACTATATATATATATATATATATATATATATATATATATATACATACACACACAAATATATATCTAAATCTAAACTTATTTATAAATGGAACTTTGTGTGTGTGTGTGTGTGCCTGTTATCTATAGACTCCAAAATGGCTGAACCGATTTTCTTGAAAATTTACCCAGTTGTACTATAAGCATCTGCAAGTGTTCTTAGCTAGGTTTTGTGTCGAGGTACCCCTGATAAATATCGATAATCGAAAAAAATTGGGTTATAGAAGGAGTGGTCCGATTTTAGTCAAATTTGATACACTCAAAGACATAAGAAACGATATTCAGAAGTTTCAAGGTTGCAGTTCTTACAATAGTGCAGAAAATCGATAATATATATATATATATATATATATATATATATATATATATATATAAAAGGCAAGATGTTTGTGTGTGTGTCTGTTTATCTGCCTGTATGTTTATTTTTTTTTCAGCCCTTTTATTTTAGTTTTTGCTTCGGGTTTGGGTCTAAGTAGGTATAATTGTAGTTCTTAGTCTCAGCCATGATACCATTTACTCAGAGGACTTAGTTAGCCTTCAAAATTCAGTTTATGACGAAAAAAACTTATTTGATATCGATACCAGGAAATCAAAATTTGACTTACATCCATTCATTTTTCTTTCGGTCTAGGGTTTCGTTTTAACTGGAAACAACTACTGCTTTTTAGTCTTTCGTGCCAGCATCCAAAGAGTCTGAGCTTCAGGACCATGGATTA
This sequence comes from Ascarosepion bandense, assembly GCA_037127315.1. NCBI lineage: Eukaryota > Metazoa > Mollusca > Cephalopoda > Sepiida > Sepiidae > Ascarosepion > Ascarosepion bandense. The sequence continues at coordinate 728,162 of JBBBDQ010000328.1, read as the reverse complement.
GTTTTAAAGCTTTCATTACACCTGAGCAACGCTGGGCTATACTGCTAGTATATATATATATATCATTGAACAACCCCAACAAGGGTAGTTTAATCAATCATTTGAGTTTTCCCGTCATTTTAAAATTTTAGAAGTTAACTCCTAAAAAACGGATAAGCCTGCACCAGTTTTATGCTACCAGAATTCATGTGGACAGTGGAATTGATACACTATGTTGGTCGTCACTAGTTTAGATCTGATGGGGTTATTTTGAATAGTGACGAGGAAGCTTATGGGTTTTTATTTTCTGTAATATGAATCTTACATGCTTTTCAGGAAGCATGGAAGAAATAAGGTGTTTAATGATTCTTTGTATAGCCGACTTATAATTATTGCGCATCTGGTTGCAGTGAAATATATTGAGGTTTTGTTGTGTGCTATTTATTACTGGTGTCGTGTATTTCTTTGTAAGAATAATTTTATTTGTTTAATGATGATGTAGTTTGGAAAATTATTTTTGACTATTGTTTGTTTTATATAATTTAGGATCTTCAGAAATATTCTTCAGAAAGAGGAATTTTGATATTTAAGAAGTTTGTTATCACTGCTGCTTTATATCTTTTCTGGCATTGTCTATTATAGTTAAAATGACAAGATTCCTTGCTGGTGTATTTTTATACAGGTAAGTGATAAATTCTTTGGCTTTTAGCTCTATATTAACATTAAGGAATGGGATTTTGCTATTAACCATGAGTTCATGAGTAAATTTTAGCATTGACATTTGAAAGAGAAAAAAAACAAAAAACTAATAATTTTAGATTTATAAATTTGTCCTTATTTTTATCAAAACAAAAATGTCATCAACGTACTTTGGGTAGATTTCTGATTTATTAGTTTTTTTTTTAAACAAGTTTCAATACAGAACATATAAAAGTTAGAAAAAGTAAGACCTAATGGGTTTCCCATGATGACACCATCAGTTTGGATGTACGTGTTATCATTACAGTCCTAAAATGGAGTTTTCGCGGTACAGGCAATGAGTAGTTGCCAAAGAACTGCTGATCCAATTTTTGGAGGAGGAATCGACAGGTTCTTGTAGATGCAGTCATTGATTATTGTTGTTTCTTCAACTTGGACGTTGTTAAATTTGATTTTCACTATCAAGCAAAGCTAGTGTACTACCTGTGAGATTTGTTACTGATATATAAAAGATTTATACAGACATCTATATAAAACGTATGTATAAATTGTTTGTTGTCATGCTTGTAAACAGTAATATATATGAATAATGAAATGTATACTAAGTAATGTATTTTGTACCAAGAATGACTAAGAACCTCTAATCTGAGGTGGACTGGGGTAAGAAATGGCTCATAAATTTGAATGCTTCCAAAACAAAGCTGCTATCCTTTAACCACACATTAGCAAATCGCTCCTACCCACAATCATCGTGGATCAGACTGGTGTTCCTGGAAGCAATACACTGCACCTCCTCAGCCTAACTCTCAAAGCTGACCTAAAGTGGAATGACTACATTGAATCAGTAGTTAAATCTACTGCTAGGAAGGTTGGGCCACTGTGGTCAGTCCAGAAAGTTTTTCCTTGTCTGGATACATCTTGCACACATATACAAATCTACCATCTGCCCATGCATTGAATATATCTGAGCGTCCCTACTATTCATCTCAGGGTTCTTGACAAAATCCAGAGGAGAATCTGCAATGTAATCAATCCTAACCTGGAAGCTCAACTCCAGTCACTTTCTCGCTGACGAGATGTATCTCTGTCTCTTCTACAAATATTTTCATGGCTTCTGCTCCAATGAGCTACTAAACTGGCAACTAGGTCCCACCCCTTTCACAGTGAAAACAAGCAAATATAACTGCAACTTCTACTGCATCAGCTTCTTTTCTCGCATTTCCTGCCTGTGGAACTCCCTTCCCCGATAACTACATTCTCCAAGAGTTTAAATGCAACGTCAATTGCCATCTCTTATCGCCTTGACTCACACCCTTTCCCTGGCACCCACTGTATCTTGTTCTTCTCCATTTTCGACTTGACTCTCACCCAGCTCTTTTCACACCAGTGGTTACATCCTTCTCTTACCCATTCTATGGCACCCCCTAAGGACCTGTTCCTCTTATGTAACTTCTGTACACCAGTGGCAGTAATGCCTTGCTTGGGGTAAAACGATTACACACACACACATAACAATGATCGTTCTACTATCCAAATATCTGATTTGTTTTCTACTGCTTAACCCTCTTTTAAAGCCAGATAATATTTTTTGTAAGTTTTACTAATTAACCCATAGCTGGGGAGAGACTAGGTGGATTCATATCTTTCCAAAGAATATTTCTGCTTAAGTGAATATAATAAACCCAACTGAAATTGAAACTCAGCTCTCTGATTAACAATTACACCCCCCCCTCCAATCTTACAACATCTGGTATTTCCAAGTGGTCACCCATCTAGGTAACAACCAGGTTTGATGTTACTTAGCTTCAGTGATCATATGTGAACCAATGTTTCAATGTGATATGTCTGTAAGCCTATCAATGAAGTAAGAAAGAATTACATCAAATCATTGATAAAAAGCATTATTAGTCTGAAGAAGGCCCTTCTAGGAATGAAACAGGGTGCTGAGAATTTTTTTTTTTCCCATTAAATTTCAATTAGTCTGATATATCTATCTGAGATAAATATACAGACATCAACTGTTCAAGCATTATAAAAAGCTTTAATTTTTTTTTCTTAAAACTTCCCTCCTTCAATCCAAAGTAAATTACAACAATTTAGTTTTAAAATTCTAGTCAACTCCATTTTTATTCATTTTTGTCAGATGTTTCAACATCAATTTCATGAATTATACAAAAAGGCATTTGTACAAACTTTTTGGCCTGTTTTGTTTTTCAATACAATTCAGTTCAATTCTCTACACACAGAAAAAAAAAGTTTTAACTGCAAATTCAAGATAAACTAATTGAGCAGAGTGTGAATAAAGAAATAAGGCTGGAACCTTTATTATTATTATTAAGTTTTCAGGAAGGAAAAGGGGGAAGAGAAGTGAGTAGATCACCCATCTGCCGTGACCCACAATCAGATCAAATGACTAGGAAATCAGTTATAACAAGTATAAACAAATATTTTCTTTTCTGGTTTGAAACCCCAGCCAAAACAATTATTTATTTACTTACTTTTTTTTTTTCTTTTACCCTGCATTTATGTAAAAAAAGGGAGGGGAAAAAAAAGCAGGATATTTTCTTAAAAAAAAAATACCAGAAGTAATTTATTTGTTCTATATATTTTTAAGCTTTAACATTTGATTTTTGTGTGTATTACTAACAACAGACAACAATGGACAACAAACTTTTTCCTGTGGGTTGTCATGGCCAACAACATTCTGACATTTGCATGGTCCCAAAATGGGTCAGTGGGGGAATGAAAGTCTTTTTTTTCTTTTTTACAGCTGAGTAGACGGTTGGGTCGACTGCTGTCCTCCTTCCCTGGGATAGTATTTGGCCTGCATATCTGCAGGAATTCGCTTCAGCATTTCTTTGGGGAAAATACGCAAAAGCTGCCATCCAATATCCAAAGATTCAAAGATGGTACGATTCTCATAATGGCCTAAAAAAACAACAGAAAAATAAATTTAAAAAAAAAAATGGTTACATTTTTTAAGTGAAATAAAAATAATCATTAGTTTGAGTCATAATTTCAGTTTTTGTTTATTTTTTTTTTTTTAAGAAAGTTGTTAAAGTACAATTACCTTTTATTCAGTAATTTATTTGTTATTTCCAATGACTTGCTCTTACTTATCAGGCAGCTCCTCTTCACTTTTTGATCGGGTTGTTTTATTGTTTATCAACCTTTTACATGTTATTTAAAGCCAGAAAACATGTTTTAAATTCTAAGAATTTTTTTTTTTTTGTTAGATTTATAGCAGAAAAAACAGGTCTAACTAATTATCATGTAGCTGGGGAGAAAAAGAGGAAGGGATTCATACCTTTTATCAAGGGTATATTTGCATGTAAGTGAATAAAATAAATTTCAAATCCGCATCCATTTCACCACTTGTTTGAGTTTGAATTTTATTTAATGGCATATCAACACCTCTGTGGGTTATTTAATGCCCAAAAGGTGGGGGTTTTAAAGTTTGTTTTTTTTTTTTTAATGTTCAATTAAAAGATTAATTTATTTTGTATTCAAAAATGTTTTGCTGAGAATATTTTTTTCCTTCAAAAATGTGTTATGGTAAAAAATTTTCTTCAAAAATGTATATTTTTCGATAAAAGTGTATTTTTCTACTTTCATAGTGTTTTGACCCAAGTTTGGGGTTAACTATTTGCCCATAGCTGGGACCCTAACAGGTGCTAGCACACCGGGTCAGGGCGGACCTGAGAACAACAGCAATTAAGAAGTGGTTCCATGCTCCTCACAATCTCCTAATCAGAGACCTTGCTGCCAGATGCAGTTTACCGTCATGCCCAGGACCTTCACCACTCATAAATTCAAGCTTACACCACCTAGTATTCCCCAGCAGTCAACCATCTAGTTGCTGAATAGCTGAATATGGCAGGTGAATCAGAACAGACAGTTCCAACATCTTTTTCAGGTGTTATTCTTAACTGCCATATAGGATTAGAAGTTTGGATAAAACGCTTGTCAACAGAGTTGGTTCTCAAAATTATTTATGCCTCAATTTAATACATATGCACTCACATGCTTCGTACTTATTTGTAGATATGATACTTGGACTCAAATACTAAACATAGATCCTAAGATGGAATCAGTTATACTTTCTGAGACACCTACATAATAATCTTAATTAAGAGAAGGTTACTCCATTTTTGGTCTGATCTAGATATTCAAAAGCTAGAGCATAGCAGGAGGAGTCTGATACTTTCTTGAAGCTGACATCACTTAAGAGACCTAAATTTAATTCTTGCAAACTAAAAAGGTTGGAATTTGCGAAACAAATTTATAATTATAAACAGAATAATAATTTGCAGTTCTTGATAACAATTGTAATAATTATTGAAAACACTCAAATGCAATATATATATATATATATATATATATATAAAGTGAAAGAACAGATAGATTAAAAACCACTGTTCATGCATTTACTTTTATAAAGAGTGCTCAATATTAAATAGAGCTTAATATTGTAATTTTTTATTAACAATGGTTTATTATCACTACACAAGAATTTTCATACTTCTTCAGGTGATATTTTAAAATAAAATGGTGAAAATTATTTATTTTAGAAAATATATGATGAAATAAATCATTTTCATGAATCATTTTAAAATATCACCTGAAGAACAGCATTGTTCTGAAACATGAAAATTTTTGTGTAGTGATAGATATAATGCTTTTGTAATAACAAAAAATATATATATATATATATATATATATATATCAAGAATAATTTTAGAGAAAAGATGTATGATAAAGGAGAAAAGGTTTTAGTGTGATGCATTTTGCTCTTTAGCACTTTATCGGACTAAATTTGCATTTACGTGATCACATGTGCGCAAGTGGTGCTGGAAATTTTAAATTTAAGGATCATGCTTTTTATATATATATATATATGGGTAAAAAAAAAAAAAAAAAAAAAAAAAAAAAAAAAAAAAAAAAAAAAAAAAATTAAAAAAAAAAAAAAAAAAAAAAAAAAAAAAAAAAAAAAAAAAAAAAAAAATCAAGATTTTCTTTAGATTATTTTGCAAAACAACACATTAAATACATTATTTGCTCACTGGAATTAGACTGACCACAATTCTGTTATAAAAAAAGATGCTACTCTAATTGAAATGAAAAAAAAAATTCACTAAGACAAAATGTTAAGAAAGGGCTTAGATCTTCCACAGTAAATTTGTACCCAGGTTCTTTTATTACAACATGCGATATTTAATAACGGAAACAAAAAGAAAAAAAAATTCTAAATGAAAATGGCTAGATAGAAAAATAAAATAAAAACAAAGCAGCTTTAAATGTAAAATTCCCAGCATTTCTCATTTGTGTGCATGTGGAGTTGCATTAACGTAAACATGAACTTCAGTCGAATAAAGCCTTAAAAAACAAAACATGGCACAAGAAAACTTTTTTCATTTTGTCAATAATATTAATGAATAACAATTAGTGACATATCTGAGCAATTAGTCACTTGAACATAACTAGAGTTATAATATTCAGTAAATCAATATTATCTAGTGGAGTGCTTTTTTTTTTACTTTAAAAATAAAAAGCAAAAATATTTTAATATACACATTTTTTCATTTGCATCATTTATATATATATATTACTAAACTTTTACATTAGAACATGCAAATAACTACTACAAAATTGTACATTTTATTCCAACATGTCAAAACAAAATGTACACTTTGTAGTAGATGATAATTTATATATATATATATATATATATATATATTTACAGAAATAGAGTATTAAAAGATAAAAAAAACAAACAAGGCTGCTCACTCAAATTTCAACCACTCTCAATATGTGAAATCTCAGATCGAAGAGAACCTAACAAGAAAACCCCCTTGAAAATGTGTTGAAGAAGTGGTTGGACGTTATGGAAAATATTTGCATCTTAAGTGACAATAAAGGAAAAATTGAAAAACAAAGATTCTTGATGAAGAGCAAGAGAAATTCAAGAAAGAAGATGCAGAATAAGAAAATCACTTGTCTTCTCCTTTAAACATATGGGCAAATTCACTTGCCAATATCAAGTGTGGCAGAGTGCATGATTGCTACAAATATCAGCCATTTTATATTTAAATTTTCCCTGTAAATCACAAATAAAACAAAGAACAAAGAACTTTAAAGAACTTTTGTTGATCTTGAACCAAACTTTTTTAATTTTTTAAATATAATAAAAAATAATGTGAATAATTTTTTGTCCAGTGTTCAAAACATTACTTATGGGCATGCGCGCACACACAATTGTTAGTAACTGTCATTTCATTTATTTCTTGAAAAGATTTAATTAATTTTATAAATTCTTATTTTTCAAAGTAAAAGCTTAAATATTCAATCCTTCACATGTTGTCAGTATATAAAAAAGATAAAATTAAAACAAAAAAAGCCGTCTTACCTTGTGAAATAAAGTTCTTTTCAAACTTAGTCAAAAATTCTAAGTAAAGTAAATCATCTGGTGTCAGGGCTTCCTCTCCCACAACAGCCTTCATGGCTTGGACGTCTTTTCCAATAGCATAACAGGCATACTGTGGAAAGAAAAATAAAAATACATTGTTCGAACGTAAATAACCACATAAAAGTTTCAAAGGACAGGTTGGTGGTTGGAATAAAATGGGAGGCTGGATTTTTTTTTTTATCAGGAGTAAATTTGCTGATAAGAGATGATTGAAATTGGGAAGTCTTGGGCCGATTTTTATTACCAAAATGATAATCCTCCAGGGATGGTCTATTTTATAAGTTATTTTGAATTAGTTACCAAGGGTAGGGAACTGTACCAAATAAAAACGTAAAATATTTTGGGTATCTATACCCCTGACCACCCTTCGGAGCAACAAAAATCTCAAGAGTGTGTGCATGTGTAAATACATTATTTTTGTATTTCAAAGTTAGCATTTATAGACGTTGAAAAATCAGAGAATTTGTTTGTTTGTGTGTGTGTGTGTGTGTGTGTGTAGAGCAAATGTTTTGTTGATGAATTAACAATCGTGTAGACGTCTAAGTGATGTTTGCATTTGTGGGTCTTTTTACAGCAGGGGTGACAGTAGAGAATGATGAGAATCTTGAAGCGGCTGACAAAATATTTCACTTGTATGGGTATTAAGACTTATGAATTCTAGGATGTGCATTGTGGTGCAGTGGATATCAACACAGAACAACAAATCGAGGAGCAGAGTTTGAATTCCAGTTGAATTCTTTGCATTCACTTACGCACAAATACCCTTGGGAAAGGTATTAATCCGTCTCTTCTCTCCAGCTATGGGTTAAATAACAGGACAGATTGGGTTCTATAGCCTTGGCTGGCAACCAGTCTACCACAGAAAGCAATGGCAACCTACTGTGGGATAATATTTTGCCCAGTCAGTCATGTCTTTTTTGTGACATGATCGCTCAAAGCATGTATTCACGTATGGCATTTAACTGACTGAACTCTTGTTGGGTTATGTAACATTGAAAATTTTTTTTTTTAAATCTATATGTATATGTATTTCTGTTATGTCAAACGTTAATTTTTTGTAAATACTTGTATTTGAGTAAAATATCAGATTTTTTTTTCTTAAGTGTATATTTCATCTACTGGTCTGTGCATTTGTATTGTCTGTTCCAGGCACTTTTTCTCAAGTGCTCAAACTGAGAAATAAAATAAACACTGTTTAGAGGGGACAAAAAAAAAAAAAATTTTTATTAAAAATAAAAAAAAAATCTTTGAAGTAAAAACAATAAAACTATATATATATATATATATATATATATATATCTGCAGACAGATCTGTTTTGCTGTATCACAGCTCATCAGTACGGTTAGACAGCCGATTGCCTTTTACCCAGGATTGAAACCTGACCGAATTGGCCTCAGTCGGCGATTCTACCTCTGAGCTACGGCTGCTCGGTAGAAGGAGGCAGACTTTTTAGCGTGTATATTATCATTATACACGCCCAATAGCTGAGAGTGTTCTAATTCATTGCTGAATGAACAATGGGTAAATGCCAGAGTAGCTACTGTTTTTCAAAGTCTACCATTCTTCCAGGGTGTGAGAGCATATATATATATATAAATAAATACTGTCAAAAAAATACATTTTTAAACTTACAACTTTTTAGTAGTTTTTCTTTTATATATATATATATATATAACACAAACTTAAAACTATACTAGTTTCGAAAAACCCTCCGCGTATCTACGTGAAAGGAAAAAAATGGTTGTAAAAAAAAGAAAGAGCTAAGCCCATGAACATCAGCCAAAGGAATTCAGACCGAGTCAGCACGTAGCCCAAAGAAAAAACCCAAGACGAGTAATCAACTAACAAAAAAGCGCTCAATACGAAAGCAGAGCAGAATAAGTAAAGCATACCAAGTGCCTAGGTTTGTTGGCTCACTAGGTATACTTTATATATATATATATAGTCATCTGCAGACAGATCACTGTACCACAGCTCATCAGTACAGTTAGACAGTCAGGATTAAAATCCAACTGGATTGACATCAGTCGGCGATTCTACCTGAGCTTTGGGTGTTCAGTAGAGGAAGGCAGACTTTAGCCTGTTATATACAATGTAAACACACACCAGTAGCCGAGAGTATTCAAATTCATTACTGAATGAATGATGCGTAGATGTGTGAGTAGCTACTGTTTTTCCAAAGTCTACTATTCCGCCATAGTGCTCAATCAGGGTGTGAGAGCGTGTGTGTGTGTGTGGGGGGGGGGTATGTTGAGTTGTGATAATGTTTAGCACTAAGGTTATTGTTTTTCAGTGGTTTTACAGATAAAATGTATTTTAACAAACAGGTTTTTTTATTGCAAAGGGCTCTATATTGGATAGAGATAAAGTGTTGATAAGTGCAATGAGTGTCACTTTAACTGAGCAGTTTCATGCCCTGCTAGTTAAAGATTGAAACCCGACTGAAGTGGCGTCAGTCGGCAATTCTACTGGGCCATGAGCGCATGGTAGAAGAAGGCAGACTTTTTAGCATGTATATTATCACTATACATGCCCAATAGCCAAAGTGCTCTAATTCATTAGGGAATGAGTGATGCGTATATATAGATATATATATATATATATATATATATATATATTTATTTATTCGTGTAAAATCTTCTGTACAATAAAGACAGAAGCTGATGATGGTTTGCCTGAAATAGGCCTATACTTCCAATTTACCATGAAATAACATGTCTGCCTTAATGTTTTCTTATATTTGCTCTCTATATATATTTATATACATATATATTTAGAGCTCTCTTAGATAGTTATCCTACCACTGTATATACAGGATACTCCTTTGGATTCTTCTATATCTACACCGCATGCTGATATATATATATATATATATATATATATATCTCATCCACATACAAGCCTGTTTCGCTGTATCACAGCTCATCAGTGTGGCTGAGATATCCACTTGCTTCTGGCCGGAATCGAAACTCGACTGATTTGGTGTCAGTCAGAGTTGCTAACCTCTAAGCCATTGACATATGGAATCAGAGAAGGGAATATATATATATATATATATATATATATATATAAAAAAACCATCTGCAGACAGGCGTCTTTCACTGTATCCCAGCTCTTCAGTGCAGCTAGATTAACTATTTTGCCTCAAGCCGGGACTGAAACCCGGCTGATTTGACAACAGTCAGATATTCACCCACCAGGCCATAGGAGCAACATCAAAGAAAGGCTGATTTCATAGTGTGTAATGTATTTTATGAAATGTAAACCACGCCAACAGCAAGAGTGTTCTATCCGATAATTGCTTCGTATGGGCGCTCTACACAGTAACCAGAGAACATAGCCTAAACAGTAAACAGATGCTGTTTATGAAAATTTCCCCTCTCTACAGGGCTCAATTGCAAGTGAGAGTGTAAATATATGTAATTAAAAAAGAAACATGACGAACTTTTAGTTTCTAGCCGATGGACTTTATCAAAGCAAAAAATTAAATGTATTTATTTTAAATAAAGTTTTTGTTTGTAGATACTTTATTTCAAATAAATTCATTTCGGTTTTTGCTTTGATAAAGTCTGTCAGTGGATGAAACATGACGGCTAAAACTAAATTTTCTCCTTTTAATTATGTTGTTCCTCTCTACAGATTATATCTGAGAATATTTGCACATGTTGGGTTTGTAGGGTCCTTTTGAGTTGCTGATGACAGAGCAATTTGCTGAGATTATATATATATATATATATTCTTTGGGGGGGGGGGGGGTATTTTGCATGAGAAAAGAAAAAAATGAAAAGAAAAGAACCCCAAAATAAAAAAGATTAAGAAAGAGAAAGTTTTTAAGAATAATTAATAAAAATTTTACAAAGTTAAAAAAAAAAAAAAAAAATTACAAAATAATTAAAAAAAAAAAATCCCAATTACAAGTAACAGCTTCTGAAATGACTGACTCTTATATATAAGGAAACTTTATAAAAAATATACAAACTAAACTCAGCTTTGTCAAGTCTGGTACAAGGTGACATGTAAAGAGTGTAAATCTAATTCATATTTAGAAATATTATAAAAAAAAAAAGAAAAGTTATTTTCAGAATATTCTATTATGAAATTAAATCCATACAATTTGTTGCAAAAATAGAAATTGGAAAAAAAAAAAATTCCTAAAAATAATCAAAATGGGATCAAATAAATATTCGGAATTTTCCTTTTATAAATTCCAACTTTGCTCACCAATTGATTGGAGACATCAGCATGGTCTTCTCTGGTCATACCTTCACCAATAGCAGACTTCATTAGACGAGACAAAGATGGAAGCACATTGATTGGGGGATAGATCTACAATAAGAAAACATAGTGCTTGAATCAGATTGCTAAAAAAAAAATTTAATGCTCACTCTCCAGTGGGGGTGTCTGCTGCCAATATATATCATGCTGAATGTTACAAGCCAGTCCCACCCCCCCACCTCACCCTATGACCTGTGCAATGTACTCACCTGTCTGTTATGAAGCTGTCGGTCAACATATATTTGTCCCTCTGTGATATAACCAGTTAAATCAGGAATGGGATGAGTAATATCTGTACGAGGAGGAAAAAAAAAATCCAGATTAAAAAAAAATGCTGAAATTGTCACTGGGGCAATTTTCTCAATTACAATATTGAATTTACCATACAAAAAAAAAAAAAAAAAAAAAAAAAAAGATAAATTATTTTAAAAATAGGAAGGTACGATGATTTGTATTAAACTTTTTAATTTTTGATTAGAATGGTTCTTTTGTTAAGCGAAGATTATTATTACTATTTTCATTAACAATTATTCACTTAGCAATAAATACTAAAAAGTAGTATGAAATCTATTATTTTTTTAAAACACTGGGGTGGCCTAATAATTATGGCCAGTAGTGTGTGTGTATATATATATATATATATATATATATATATGAGAGAGAGAGAGCATACAGAGTTCAAATGTTGGTTGAAATATTTGACATTTACTTGTACTCTGGTGAAAGGCATCTATCCACTTCTCCCTGTATTCTGTCACATTGCTAGATATGTACACAAAATCTAGTGTCATTTATATGCCATTGTAAGCACTTGAATGACCCCACTCTCCCTGAACCACTTCACCTGTTGAAGGAGCAACAAAAAGCTGTTATACCCATAACCAGCCTTAACAGAAATTAAATCAATATCATTGTCTTCCCAATATGAAACAAAAAAAAAAAAAAAAAAAAAAATTTGAGGCCCATACCATCATTAGGCATAGTTAAGATAGGAATTTGTGTGATGGAACCATTTCTTCCCTCAACACGTCCGGCTCTCTCGTAAATTGTGGCCAAATCCGTGTACATGTAACCAGGGAAACCACGACGACCAGGCACCTCCTCACGAGCAGCTGATACCTGCAATGAAACATCATTTTAAGATCAAATAATAAATTTACTGATCCTTGAGGACAGTTTTGTTATTTTTGAATTAGAAGAAAAAAAAAATTGTATTCTTAAATATAATTGTATTTCATTTTTTCTTTTTTTAAATAACAAATTAATACCTATTAAAATTTTACTAGCACATCCATTCCTCATTTAATGGCCTACAAAATACTCTTGGGAAAGGTATGGATCCATCTCTTCTTCCTTCAACAATGGGTTAAATAGCAAGACAGATTGGGTTCTACAGCCCTGGTTGGCAACCAGTCTAGCACAGAAAGAAATGGCAACTTACTGTGTGATAATGTTCTGCATAGTCAATCATAGATTTAAAAGAGACATGATCACCTAAGTGTGTATCTCATATGGCATTTAACTGACTAGCTGATGTCAGTTACGAGTTAGCCCATCACTATGAGTGGCCCAGGCTGCTGGGTGTTTTTATCAAATCACTTTCTCGGGATAGCTTGCCAACCAAGCCTGAAGTGTTTCTGTCTGTTCATTAGCACAACCATCAATGGCTTTCAAACAGTTTCCTCAAACCAATTTCACAGGCTTAAGTCAACCTCTCATATTATTTTCATGCACTTCCCAATGGTTCCAACTATTCTGGAATCATCTCTTCAGGATGATGTAATCTAGTAGTCAAATTCGCACTGATTGACCATGATAAAATTTAAAATTCAGGTTTTATAGTCAGAATGCTAAGATTCTAATAATTTGATCATGTATTCAGAAGACAACTGCATAGTGTAGGTTGAACCAAAGCCATCTCAAATCAAAATAAAACTTCAACTGGGCCCCTCTACATTTTGTACAGCTCAGTAGAAGGAATGTTTGAAGTGTGGATGGTATTTGATATTAAATATAAGCTTTTGTGTGCAGAGGATAGAGAGAAAGAAGAGAAAGAGAGAAAGAGAAAGAGAAAAAGAGAGAAAGAAAGAGAAACAGAAAAAAGGGGAAAGAAAACAAGTGTGAAATCCACTTTGCAAAGTTTAATTAAAAAAGCAGATACAACAATTTACATATTGCAATTGTCATGAGTCCAGATGAAAAATTTACATTAGCACAAAACTTACTTCTGAACGATAACTCATATTAATTTTGTACTGATGCTGGATAGAAAACATGAAGTTGGAAGCTTGTGTAAGTCTTTGCTGATTGGCTAATAAACCAAAGGCACGCGAGAACACGTCATATGTTTTGATGTATTTTGCATCAAAAATTTCAACCTTCGTTTTGATCCCCTTGACTTGCATAAAAGGAGAAAACCCAGTGAGAACCTTCACTTCAGCAGGAAGCAGACATCCATGCAAGTCACCATGTAACAGACAAGCCCAATGGCTCACTTTGTTCGCCATGTGGCAAGAACCTGAATCTTCAAGTGAGAAATTTACTTTAAAACTCTCTCTCATTCACTTACATCAATTTCAACTCTTATTCACTCAATATCATGTGTCATGGCAAGTCTTATTTGCAAGGGTCAGAACACATAGAACTAAGGAATATAACTTTTGAGAACATTTCTCATGGCAACGAGTAGCAAGTGACTTGCAATGTTGCATCAAAGGGTAAGGGGTGGTTGAGTGAAAAATAATTCCCCACTCACAAGGCCATCACTGGAAAGCCTGGAAAGAGAGAATTAGGTAGCTTAAGAACTGATATGGCAGCAATACTCCATTTCTGGTCTCATCTGACTCTCTTAAAGATAGAGCATGGTAGAAGGGGTTAAGGACTTCATAGAGCGAACACAAGGAACCAACCATTTTGCCAGTATCTTTAGCACTAGTGCTCTTGCGAAGAGCATGAATGTACCTCTTCCCTCAGCTATGGGTTAAATAGCAGACTAGACTCTTGAACTTTGGATGACAGTCTAGGAGATGGGAAACTGAAGGCAATGAGAACCAATTCCACTATCTTCCCAAGAAAGTGTGGTAATTCCCAAATAATCAAGAAAAGGATTCTAGAGGATAATGATTGCTGCCTGTGTTCCGAAGAGATATGGCAGTAAAAAAGAAAGAAAAAGAAAAATTGTAAGAATGGCTTCAAAGAAATGGTTCAAGGAAACCAAGAACATACCTCTCGAAGAGCCTCAGCATAGGAGGTCATATCAGTTAAGATGACCAAGACATGCTTATCACATTGGTAGGCAAGGAACTCGGCTGTCGTCAAAGCAATACGGGGAGTAATGATACGTTCAATGCTGTAGGGAAAAGAGATCATGAAAGTTGAGTAGAAAAAGTTTATTTAAGGCAAAAAAAAGTGGGGAATGTGCATAAAAATTAACAGTGTGTGTGTGTGTGTGTGTATCTTACAATATTGGCATATGTCACAAATATAACCAATTTTTAAAAAATTGGTGGACCTGTACGACTGGCACCTGCACACTTGCAATTTTTTTAACTCATTCTTATCGATTAAACCCTAAACTTTCAGATTAGCAAAAAGGAAAAAAATTCAATATGTAAAGATTTTTAAGGGGTGCTCAGTTTCTCATACAACGTTCTTGTAAATCGATCCCCCATATTGGAAACACTCGCTTTGGGGTTGAGTAAAAAGATAATGACGATTTGTTGCACCCCATTTTTTAAAACTTGTAGGGAATTAATGAAAAAACCGTTTTGGGGATCGATTTACTAGAATGCTGTATGATAAACTGAGCACCCCCTAAAAATCTCTAAATTTTTTCCATGTTTTTTTTTTTTTTGCTCGTCTGAAAGTTTAGGGACTGAATTGGGGGTGGGGGGAATTACAGGTGTGTGTGTGGGGGGGTGCCAGTCGTACAGGTCCATCAAAAAATTTGTTTAAACAAATTTTAATGGGTGCCCATATTTGAGTAGATATCCTGTTTTTTTATAATCAAACAGTATATTTATTTATATCTACTGGCTTGAATAATCGAGAAATCCTTGTTAGGAAAATATACATTGCAACATGTTCACCTTAGAATACGGTTAATAATTCTTCATAAAAGAATATCAATTAACTTACATATAATCTGGTACTTTGTTTTGTATTATCATTTAATAGATATTAGAATTTATGCAAGTTAAGAATATATGAAGAATTGATGAAAAAAATGCATTCTGAACCGAATGAAAATACTTTAATCATACCAAAAGTCCGTCTAAGTCAGGTCAAAAATAAAAAAATGATTTTTTTTCTTTTTTGTTTTTAAAATAGCTAAGATGCATAGCAATCTCAGAATTACCTTTGTAGCCAATAATGTATACATCTTACCAGATGGAAGCAATCTAGACTAACTGAAGAAAAACGACATTTTCTCATAAGCATCAGAAAAAAAAACAAAAAAACCCAGCATACCCCAACATATAACCTATATTGTCAAACTTCATTCTGATTAGTTAAATTAAACATACCCAAAAATGGAAATTTTTCTGTCTTCCCTCTCCATATTAATCCTTTAAATAGCAAACGTATTGTTTTCTAAATTCAAATGTAAATCATTTTCACCATAGTTATTAAACATTGCCTGATGACTAGATAAATCTTGAAACATAGAAGCTTCCGTGTTGCAATGTAAATTAATTCTAAATAAAAAACAAATTTAATTATATTATGCTCTATGTTGCATTGAGCACCGTTTTAAAAAAAAAGAAAAAGTAAATGCTGGAGGACTCAGGATTCAAAACCTGTTAATTCTCTTCATCTGGAGATTATATATATATATATATATATATATATATATATATATATATATATATATATCCACACACATGCTACTGGCCATAATTATTAGGCCACCCCAGTTTTTAAAAAACAAATGATGTATTTCATACTATTTTTAGCATTTATTGCCAAGTGGATAATTCTAAATGAAAATAGAATGCTTCTTTTGTTGTTATTACTTTGCAAATTTTTACAAGGCAGCCAGGAAGCCTTTGCTTTGGCCAGCCAATAAGAAGAGACTAGCATGGGGAAGAGAGTATGAAAACTGGACACCAGAACAGTTCATTTGACGCACATGTTATTGGGCAGTATTAACAAAGAACCATTCTATTTTCATTTAGAATTATCCACTTAGGCAATAAATACTAAAAATATTATGAAATACATGATTTTTTTTAAAAACTGGGATGGCCTAATAATTATGGCCAGTAGTGTGTGTGTGTGTATATATATATATATATATATATATTAACTATAGTAATTACAATACCAATAGTAACAGAACTAACTGCCAAAACTAGTACTAATTAAGCTATAATTTAAATCATCTTGAACAACCCACTGAGGACAAACTCGGAGGGAAAAGAAGGGGAAGTAAAAAAAAAAAGAAACAAACGAAGTACATGAACAAAAAGTCAAGCACTCGTAAAAAAGAAAAAAAAACCCAAGATGAAAAACCCTAACACTAAAGCACTCAATACAAAAGTAGAGCAACAAAGACAGAAAATATAAGCAAGAGCCAATAAACCTACCTAGGTTTCACCCTATGGTTCTTCAGGGAAAATTGTCCAATTTTCCCTGAAGAACTGTTGAAACCTTGGTAGGTTTAAAGGCTCTTGGTTAGATTTTCTGTCATATATATATATATATATATATATATATATAAAATGATAAAAAATGTAGTTTTAAGGTATGCTATATTTATGAGTCAAAGGGCTAAATATATGTTTGTAAAGATAAAAGTGGACTCAGTTTCTTTCCTTTTTCTGTTTTTCTCTCATATATATATATATATATATATATATAAAAATCAAGTATGGGAGAGAGTTTACTCAAAAATTGACCCGTCATAGCAAATTTTTAAACAGTGCTCAATACCTGAACTGTCCATCAATTTAAATATACCAGTTCCATTCTGCTTCATGTAAAATGAAGCTTACTTACGTTGGATCGTTGGCCAAATTCAAGAAAAGACAGACATTCTCCATAGAACCATTCTCTTCAAAATCCTGTTTGAAAAATCTTGCAGTTTCCATATTCACCTGAAAAAACACATTTTTTTTCCTTCAGAATATTTATGCAGTTTTTTTTATCTCAGTGTGAGACATTCTGATATTAACCAGAGACATCAGGGAATGCCCTGACCTTTAAATTGGATTAAAATCAATAAACAATTGATTTGTCAGGTGAGAATCTTGTTAGAAATTATGACGAACCTTCGTGTCTGGAAAAAAAAAAAGATAAAAAAAATAAAACCAAAACATTGTGTCAAAAGGATAATTTTCCCATTGACAACCACTATTATTTTAACTACCATCACTCCTGATTTATTGCTTTAAAATGTCATTAGAATTGTAATAAAACCTAAACCTTTGATGAAAGTGAATTTATACATTTTTTTGTTCGAGAATTGACAACAAAATTATTAAAAACTATTTACAAGAATCTAAATTTATTTATTTATTTATAAATGGAACTTTGTGTGTGTGTCCGTTATCTATAGACTCCGAAAGGGCTGAACCGATTTTCTTGAAAATTTATACAGTTGTACTATAAGCGTCTGCGAGTGTTCCTTAGCTAACTTTTGTGTTGAGGTACCCCCCGATAAATATCGAAAATCGGAAAAAAATCGGGTTATAGAAGGAGTGATTTGATTTTAATCAAATTTGATACACTCATAGACAAAGACATAAGAAATGATATTCAGAAGTTTCAAGGTTGCATTTCTTACAATAGTGCAGAAAAATCAATAATATATATATATATATATATATATATAAATAAAAGGCAAGGATGTTTGTGTGTGTGTCTGTTTATCTGTCTGTATGTCTTTATACAAATCCACAATTTTTATCTGATTCTCACCAAACTTCACACAAATATTCTTTAGGCTGAGTCTGAGCTCCAGGACCATGGATTAGTTTTAAAGCTTTCATTACACCTGAGCAACGCCAGGTTATACTGCTAGTAATTTTATATTTACAACATTCTAAAAACTAATACAATTAAAACTAATGCAATGCAATATTTATCATTTACCAGTTTATAAAGAAATAAATATGAAAAGACTTTTTTTTTTGTAAGTTTATAAACATTTGCTAAATTATTCAAATTATGGGAACCAACTATAAAGAAATCTTTATTACTTACAATTTTATAAAGTTTGAATAAACTGGTAATTAGCCGACGTTTTCAACCATTCCAATAAATAATAAATAGTGTAAATAAAAAATCTAATAAATAAATAACATTTATTGTTGTCAATTCTGAAGAACAAAGAAAATATATTAATTCATTTTTCATTGTTCAGGCTTTATTACAATTCTAATCATTGTTTTTTTTTTTTTTAAAACATTGCCAGGATGTGAGGAATAGTTAAGATAATAGCAGCGTCAAAGAGAAAACCATCTTTTTGACATGTTTTTTTTTGTTTTTTTTTTTTAGGTATGAATGTCCAACTTTGCTGAAGCTACTACTTTATAAAAAAAATAAAAAAAAATAAAAAAAAGTGATTCTGAAATTGTGACTACCAGTAAAGTGTCAGATGATAACAGAGTCGGGTTGAATTGAGGCATTTGAGAGACTAATGTTTACTCAAATTCCATAGAACTCATCTCTACCTTCACTCCATAATACAATAGTATTTACCTAAATATCAATATCATTATGATTGCTTTATAATGAAAAAAAAAAAAAAAAGTAATTGCAGAAATTAAAAATAGATTTTCTGAAATGTTTAGCACCCAATTTCAAGATGGTTACATAAGGAAAATGATTGGATAAAAACTAAAATAAATTGTATGATGAAGCAAAATAAGAGTTAGTGAACATTTCTTGAGTGCTAATTGCAGCAACAATAAAAGAATGGAGAAAGTGAAAGACCTATAATATTTAGTGGACTTGGTAAGGACTTTCCATTTCCTTACAAAGCAAATATTTGGAATTCATTGACTAAACAATTAACATTACTGTCAGTTGAAAATGACAGTTTTTCAAGAAAATTGGTTTCTGAAGTCTCCTGTTACTTTATAGCATTGATGGGGCTTCCTTTCTAACCTTTGATTTAAAGTTAGTGTGGAATATCAGAATCTCCACCATGTTGTCATTTTCTCTTCAATTTAGAAGTGCTATACATTTTAGTTGTTGCTACTGTTGGATGTATTCAAGTAATGTAATTTCTATTATTTGGTACAGTTTTTGTGATTATGTAACACCAGTTTACAAGACCTGATGAAGGACCATGCTCTTCAAGACCCTCGGGATTTATTTGTTTGATGCCATTTCTAATTATTCCCCTGAGAAAATGGATGTATATATCACTGACAGTTTAAACATACAAGGGGGCGCCCGGGCACGCATGCCATCCACAATGATGAGAGTCCCGATCTGACAAGGCTAGTTAAAGCTAAATTTTCCAAAATTCTAATATAATTGCAATTTTCAAATAGGAAAAGTAGTTTGTGTAAATTTTATTTTTGCATGGAACTTAGGAAAAAAAAAAAAAAAAAAAAGAGGCAGTGTATAAAAATTACTTACACCCATTGCAGCAAAAACGATGGCAAAATTATCTTCGTGATCGTCTATAACATTTTTTCCAGGAAGATTTACCAAGCCACCTTGACGACAAATTTGAGCAGCAATCTGAAATGTAAATTTAAAGCAGGACAAATCAAAATATATTTCATCAAATTCAAATGCAAATCACAATTTATTCTGTTGTACCAAATGCAAATGTTGTCCCAAATAGTAATGATGGGGGGGAGAATTTGACAACTTCTAAAACAGGTGTCAGTCAGGTAAGTGCCATGTGACACACGCTTAGGTGATCATGTCTCAAAAGAGACACGATTTTCCTGCAGTAGGTTGCCATTACTTTCAGAGGTAGACTGGTTGCCAACCAAGTCTATAGAATCCAATCTCTCCTGCTATAACTGGAGGATTCATACCTTCCCTAAGGATATTTGCACATATGTGAATGAAACGTATTCAATGAGAATTTGAACTCTGCTCTCCAATTTCTCGTTCCGAGCTGATATCCACTGCACCACAAACAGATGTACCAGTTCAAATAAAGATTTCCAGCAAGAATTTTTATATAAAATTCAATAAACTTGCCAGCTTGAATAAGGAATGCCAGGAACTATTTTTTGAAACGGGCACTGGAGTCTTCATATTTATCCTAAGATAGGTGGTTCGTTTCATAATGTCTTTTCAGGTCATACTCTTCGTATGGCAATGGAGTTGTTGCAAATTAAACAATGTATCTTTTCATTCACCACTGTGCAAAAAATTATATATATAATTCCCACTTATTCTTCTTAGTTTAATTTCTGTTTTTCTCTTGGGTCAAGGTCAGATTGGCACTAGCTGTTTTATGGTTGAAATATTAGGAAAAAAAAAACAAAAAATGAAAAAAAAAAACTAGTTTTCAAAATTGATGACGTAGAATCTGAAAAATTTCTGGTACATTAAAACTACAGCTGACAGTAAAAAGAAGATGAAGGAATTTTGATAATGACTAAAACTTTTTGGCTGACACTTTATCTTTAAAGCAAAAACTTTTGAAATTTTGAAAAGTTTTCTGTTTACAACTGTTAATAAGCTGCCATATTGTTTTTTTTGTGGTGTGATGGCTGGTGGCATGGTTAATAAAGAAAATTTGTTCCTATGCTATTTTCTCAGCCACCAAAAAACATTGAATATTTGCCATAACTTTTAAAATAACAGCATACTAACTTAAAATTTGTCAATAATATTAAAATTATTTTAAACCAATTTATGCAGTAAATTGCGTTCTTATTTGGTATTCTATTAAGATAAATAAAAATGTAAAAAACATGACATATTTTCTTAAATACTGTAATTCATAAATTATAAAAACTGCAATTTTGGCTGTTAAATGACTAAATTAGTATTCTTTGTGCGAGGCACAGGTGTAACTGTAAAGTGTCGCATGTTTGACGTGCCTGGTCTATTGTATTGCATTGTGGGTAATCTATTGTATTATTCTAATTGTTATTTTGGTGGGCGGTAATCGTTTTGAATTATAATTGTTAATCCGAATACGAGATAGTAACTTTACAAGGATTTAAAAACTACAGGACCTTCTCAACAAGTTAGCACAGGAAAAAATAAAAGAAACAACTAACAATTGTAGGAAGAGAGAATTACTATCAAAGGCATGAAACTACAGTAAATTGTAAACATATTAAAGGATTTACCTTACAATCCTGCTAATATTACTAAGGTATGAAACTACAGCAATTGTAAATATTTTATAGTATTAACCTTATTATTTTGCTAAATTTTTCTATTTAATCTTTTATTTTATGTTATTTTATCTCTATTTTTATCACAATTTGTGATCTATTTATTTCACTCTATAATTACTGTTAGTATGTTTAGCCATGAATTAGCTTGTTGTATCATTTGTCAGCTTCTAATCTTAATTTGTGTGTATGTATAATATATATATATATATATATAGTCATCCACAGATAGCTCTGTTTTGCTGTATCACAGCTCATCAGTACGGTTAGACATCTGATTGCTTTTTTTACCCAGGATTGAAACCCGACCAAATTGGAGTCAGTTGGCGATTCTACCTCTGAGCTATGAGCGCTCAGTAGAAGGAGGCAGACTTTTTAGCGTGTACATTATCATTATACACACGCCCAATAGCCGAGAGTGTTCTAATTCATTGCTAAATGAACGATGCGTAAATGCTAGAGTAGCTACTGTTTTTCAAAGTCTACCATTCTTGCAGAGTGCTCAATCAGGGTGTGAGAGCGTAAAGATGCCAAAATCAAACAAGTACAGTAAGTTAAAATATCTGGGAAGTGTTTTAATGTACTAAGGAACCAAGCAGAATATGATGATATTTTTGGATAAGCGATTGTGTAACATTGTGTGTGCATGTGTATATATATATATATATATACATATATATATATATATATATGTGTGTGTGTGTGTGAGAGAGAGTAGACTTGAAGTGTGTGTCCTTAAATCATAAAATGGTCCTCTTTGTTGGCCTTAAGTTATTGCATGTACTCTTGCCTCTTGAATAAACAAATGTGCAGTGGGTGTATGAAGCCCTTCTATCAATTTATAAAATTCTGTGACTTCTCTATTTGTCTATGCTTCTGAGACTATTTACACTACTTACATTATTTGAACTATTGTCTTCATCTTTGGTGTCATTTTTTTTACAATGTTTCGGCTGTTGTACGCTGCAGCCTTCTTCGGGTGCTAGGAATTTTGGACCGGACACATGATTGCAATCACTGGGGTATATCATTCTCATTCCTTGTGCGAAGCCAATTCTGGTAGTCATGAGTTATCTCCCTAAGTTACTTGTTTACTACTACTGTAGCCTGGTATTGAACTCACAACTCTTAGGGTCAAGTCATTGGAACTAACCAACGTTTATATCCACTTGGCCATGTGTCCTCCAGGACGGTGGATATAGAGTCGGGAGTTCAATACCAGGCTACAGCAGTAGTGAACAAATAACTTAGAGAGTCAAGTTAAAGGGAGATAACTCATGACTACCAGAACTGGCTTTGCACAAGGAATGAGAATGATATACCCCAGTGATCGTAATAATGGGTTTGGTTCAAAATTCCTAGCACCTGAAGAAGGCTGCAGCATACAATAATTTATAAAGAAATGAATATGAAAGGAATTTTTTTTTCATAAGTTTATAAACATTTGCTAAATTATTTCAAATTATGGGAACCAACTATACTTTATAATTTACAATTTTATAAGGTTTGAATAAACTGGCAGTTAGCCAATGTCTTTTAACCATTCCAATAAATAATAAATAAATAGAATGATATACCCCTCTGTGACTTCTGTTAGGCCATCTATCAGTCACACCCTCTAAAACTGCCATACATTGACTGATCAAAACCAAATTTTGGGGAGAAGTGTAAACAGGTAAAAGGGTTCAAAATACAGTTTACTAGTGTGCATAGTTAGTATGATAATTTTTTTTGAAAAATTAAGTTTTATTATTCAACATACAAAATACTCCTATATCCCACTATTTTAAAAATAATTTAATGATTAAAATAAATAATTTAATAAGAATGCAATATTGATTTTTGTATATCTCTTCTTTAAATTCTTATATATGTAAGAATTCAGTTTCCAGTTCGCCCTGCACTTGTGAGAACTATAAACAAATCTCCATGACAAATCTTCAAAAAGTTGGAATTTGGCCCCAGAAAGAAATATTTATACATGGTGAGTTGTAAGTTGCATGCTCAAGAGTAAGAAATCCTAAGAATTTATGCTTCACTGTTAAAAAGGGAAAAAAAAAAAAATATTGATTATAAAATTATAAAATATTGATAAAAAAAATATTGATTTATAAAATTAAACTAAAGAATTTATTAAGCTGAAGTACAATTTTTGTCAAAGTTTCCAAACAAATCAGCTTATTCAAATTTCATTGATTGGTTTGTGAAATTGAATATAAATGCAGAGTTTGTAAATCTTTAAAAAAAAAAAAAAAAAAATGTTAGCAATAACTTCAACAAAACTAAATATTGTGAGGATTTCAATACTCATCAGAATGTTACAAAAGAATTCTAGTTTGTCAAAATTCCCTGACAGCAAACAATACTGCTTTTAAAAATGAATATTGACTGATTTCGATTGCGCATTAGTATATTAATTAGAAATCACAACACATCCCATCTGGCTTTATACGCACTGCTATTTTTTTTTTAAATTTCTGTAATTGAGAAAAAAAGTAAACCCATCATTTACTACACCTGCCCCCACCTTGTTTATACATTATTGAAAACTGAAAAACCTCTTGTTTGATAACTCCTCATTTATTCAAGAGGCAAGAGTATGAGTGAGATTTACTTAAAGGAGCCAACCAAACTTGGAACACACCCAGGAGTAAATTCTACAGAAAACGTCAGCTTATCAGAAGTATCTCTCACTGTCCATTATAAATTACTCCATTCCCATGACAATATTTAGAATGTAACCTAGATTAGGTGTGAGCAAAAGTAACCAGGGAAAAACTGGTTTTCAATTGTGGATTCAGTTCAGTTTTCAAAGAAAGGAGTGTTGGGAAATTTTCCACTGAGTTCAAGTTTTGTACTACCTGGCCCTTAGATTGAACTCACAATTACTAGGTCAACAAATTGATCTAACTTTTGAAAAAAAAAAAATTAGTACTCATGTTGTTTAAATGGTTGCTTCAGTTTTTATGCCTTGGCTTGATGGAAAAGAGAGATAAGAAAGAAAAAAAGCAAAGAAAAATATTTCAATATAAATGAATTGGTAGAATTCTTGAATACTGTACAAAAGAATGTATTTAGTAACTGTTTTTAGTTAATTTTATATTATTATGTTAGAACATATGAAAAACTACTACAAAATTGTACATTTTGTTTTGACATTGAAAAAAAAAAATGTCTCATCAGGTAGTTAACAATGATGGTAATAAACAGTTTTATTAAAATTTTTTTTGATTTTATGAAAGCATTTTGGAAAAAAATTCCATATAAGGTAAAAAGAAAGCGGGAAGAAAAGATGAGAAAATAAGACAAAGGAAAAGCCAATGAAAATGTTGGGAATGGAAAAGCCAATGAAAATGTTGGGAATGGAAAAGCCAATGAAAATGTTGGGAATGGAAAAGCCAATGAAAATGTTGGGAATGGAAAAGCCAATGAAAATGTTGGGAATGGAAAAGAGCTAAAGAAGAGAATTCCAAATTAAAACAAAAATGGGTTGCAGACAAATATTAACACTGTTACAATGTTGCAACTCAGAACTTTTGGCAATTCAAAAAAATGATGAAATCCCATACACAAACGGGATATTATTCATAGAACAAAATAAAGGATATTTAAAGAAACAATACAAAGATTAAATCCATTCAACCAAACATTATAAATGAGAATAAAAATAATAAAATAAAAATCGATGAAGATTATCTATATATTAAAAATTAAAACAGAAAATTTTTGTTTTATTTTTTATATTTGGCTCTGTAAATAGAATATTTGCATTGGGCCCTCCACCTTGATCAATTTTAATATTAATGAAATTAATATTAATAGGATCGGGTTTTTGGGATTTACCTATCTGATCATCCTTTTGGATTTAAAATGTGTGTGTGTGTGTGTGTGTGTGTGTGTGTGTATATATATATATATATATTCTAAACATATACTGTTAAATATAAGAGACACTGAATGTCTATTATGTTTAATTATGAGCTGTTCTAAACGTCATATTTTGGCTTTAATTTCAGTTGAAAATAAAGACAAAAATTCTCCAACATTTGGATAATTTTTTATTAATTTGGTTCTAAGCTTTTGGCTCACATGAGCCATCTTCAGAAAGGTTATTAAGTTATTTTATATATATATATATATATATATATATTATATACACATACAAATTAAGATTAGAAGCTAACAAATAATACAACAAGAGAAAAATAAATACAGCTAATTCATGGCTAAACATACTAACAGTAATTATAGAGTGCAATAAAATATCTAAAGCAATAAATAGATCACAAATTGTTATAAAAAATAGAGATAAAATAACATAAAATAAAAGATTATATAATTAGACAAATTTAGCAAAATAATAAGGTTAATACTATAAAATGTTTACAATTGCTGTAGTTTCATACCTTAGATTTAGTAATATTAGCAGGATTGTAAGGTAAATCCTTTAATATGTTTACAATTTACTGTAGTTTCATGCCTTTGATTTAGTAATATGTCACTTTTCATGTACTTCATGATTTCCATTTTCTCTTGCAGACAGAAAATATGGTTTGTTCACTGATCTAGAGATTCAAACTTGTTTGAGAATTTTCCATTTAACTTTAGGTGTTTTATTCACCTCGTTTAACTTCCAAAAATATTTAGAAAGTGAGGTCATATTTCGTTTGTACATATTAGTAAAGGAAAAGATTGTAAAAATGTTAGAATTAATAAATTTCATAAATTAATTGATAAACATTTTCCTAAAAATAATTCTTTAAGTAAAATTTTCAAACAGAATGCTCTAAAACTTAATTTAGAAAAAAATAATTAAATTATATAACAATAATAATAGTAATTCTATTACTGATCTTAATGTGTCCTGTAGAAACAATCTATGCAATTGTAGAAATCTTGACCGATGCCCTTTATCTAACAAGTGTTTAACTAAATCCCTGGTCTATCAGTAGACAATCCAAGGTTACTAAATTTTATATTGGGAATACAATGAACCATTTTAACACACACACACACACACACACACAGCTTAAATGTAAATCATTTTCACAACCAACATTGCCTGATGATGAGAATCTATCTCGAAACATAGAAATTTCTGTCGCAATGTACAATTAACTCATATATATATATATATATATATATATATATATATATATATATATATATATTGCCCGGTTCACACTCCACCCACGTCTTTTGAACGGGTGAAGAGGCTCATCCCTTGTTTCCTGATTGGGATGTGGTTTCCGGCTTTCTTTCTTCCATTCTTCTTACTTTTTTTTTTCCCCTCTCAATTGGAGTAGATAGACTAAACTATCCCCCGGTTCACACTCCACCCTCGTCTATTGAACAGGTGAAGAGGCTCATCCCTTGTTCCTTGTTTAGGATGTGGTTTCCAGCTTTCCCTTTTCCAATCTTTTTACTCTTAAGTAGCCCCCTGCGCATCAGTGGCGTTACCGCCTTGCTTGGGGTGATATGATTAAAAAAAAAAATATATATATATATATATATTATTTTCTTCCCTCTTTTTTCTTTATTAAATCCTTTTACTTGTATAGAAAACTTTTCAAAAAATAAAAAGGAAGTGTTGTTTTCATAAAAAAATCTTTTTTCAATCTGCAGAAAAACAAGCCCTGAGTAGTGAAGATATTATAATGGTGTCAGCATAACTCTGCTCAGTTAAGTGACAAACTTCTCCACATTAATCCTCTTAACGCTCTATCTCTATAATGAGCACTTTACAACAAAAAAAACCTGCTTACCAAAATACCTTTTTATCAGTAAAACACGGAAAAACAAACAATTTTGGCACTAAGTATAATCACAAATCAATACTATATACGTATATAATTTTATTTAACTTAAACTTTAGGATTGACCCCTACCTGAATCATCCCTGTAAATAAAAGCTCTCACTGTTCAACCTGTTGTGACCTGCCCTGCGTATGTCATGTCATTCCCGTAACCTTTGACTGTTTGGGCATTTTGAGACTGCACTGTTCTCCACCATTACTTTCTATCGCTAGCTTTTCTGACACATGCCACAAATCTCTTTCTTGTCCAATCGTCTTAGTTGGCCAACTAAGACGTCTTTGGTCTTACTCAAGTTTGTGTCTCTCTCATTTGACCATGCATGACAATGTGGGCAATATTTCCTGGCTACCTTGTAATATGACCAAATCATTTTAACTTCCTTCTACATGCAACCTCTATAAATGGTTCATACGTTCCAGCAAGATTTGAAATTTTGTCATTTATTTTCATGACTTGCTCAGTTCCATTATCACTGTTTAGAAGTGACCAACACTTTGCTCCTCTTGTTACTGATTTCCATGCTGTAACTTCTTGTATCAGTCAGTCAGTTAAGTGCCATACGTGAAACATGCTTGGGCGATCATGTCTCGAAAGAGACATGACTGACTGGGCAGAAGATTATCCCGCAGTAGGTTGCCATTGCTTTCTGAGGTAGACTGGTTGCAGACCAAGGCTATAGAACCCAATCTGTCCTGCTATTTAACCCATAACTGGAGAGAAGAGACGGATTAATACCTTTCCCAAGGGTATTTGTGTGTAAGTGAATGCAATGGATTCAACTGGAATTCGAACTTGGCTCCCCGGTTTCTCGTTCCGAGCCGATATCCACTGTACCACAATGCACATATGACCTAAATCTGATCCATGAAAGTAAAAATGTCTCAGCCAAAATAGTTAAGCCTAATCTGACCAAAATATTGATAGAGAGAGATTAACTTGTTTGAATAGATCCTTAAAATCCTTGTGTCAAACAACAGAA
Organism: Ascarosepion bandense; assembly: GCA_037127315.1. Taxonomy (NCBI): domain Eukaryota; kingdom Metazoa; phylum Mollusca; class Cephalopoda; order Sepiida; family Sepiidae; genus Ascarosepion; species Ascarosepion bandense. The sequence goes on along the minus strand of JBBBDQ010000328.1, from coordinate 699,621 downwards.
AGACAAGCATCTAAACACTGACAAACATTCTCATCTGTAAAAGTTGATGAACCACCCTTGTTTTTAAGGTTTGCAGACAAAGGATTATAGTTAGCTTATTGCACAAGCAATAAAATGAAGAGCTGAGAAAACTTTATAGACACTTCTAAGATTTTTCAACTATTGTTGTACAAAATATGGCACTGTAAACATTTGCTTTAGCACACAAACATTTTTAGTATTAAAAAATCAGGTCGATGCAAAAGTTTTTGCCGGTCTGTAAAGCGGGTATTTTAAATCATTGTAATTTATTTTATGCATATTGTTATTACTTAAACATATCAACATGATTCATTTATAACTTTTTCTTTCAGATTATTAAAGCAATATTCATATTTTTCTGCAATATTTTCACCCATGTTCTTTCCATCTAAAGAACACATTAGGCATGCTCTACTCTATGAATTTCACGACACCTTCAGATATCATTTTTAGCTAGGCTTGTCATAGCAGACATAAGCCAGATATGATAGTAACTTATGCAAATTTGACCAGCAGAGGTCATGCTGTGAAGAAGAGATGAGATGATATGAAATCATCCAATGACTACCACTCCCACCAAACTCAAATCGGCAAGAGTAGGCGTCAAAGAGATATAAAAGAATTAGTGAAGATGTGTGTCAGTCAGTGGGCGAGAACTCTAAAAACAGAAGAAAAAAATCTGCAAGCCAAAATGTGTGTAATTCAGCTTGACGAAGCGAATCTTTATAATATGCTAAAATGGTATCATGAACATCTTCGAGATTAAAACTCACATGCAAGAATGGCACTGAACATTTTATGACATAGCAAAAACTAGAAACATTTAATTCTTCCTATGAAATACACACACACACACACACACACACACACACACAAAAAGAAAACGATTTTAATTTGTACCAGAAATATATCAAGTTGGTGCAAAAGTTTTTTTCTGGTCTGTAAAATGGACATTTTAAATCATTGTAATTTATTTTATGCATATTGTTATTACTTAAACATATCAACATGATTAATTTATAACTTTTTCTTTCAGATTATTAAAGCATCATTCATATTTTTCTGTAATATTCTCACACATGTTCTTTCCATCTAAAGAACACATTGGTTATGCTCTACTCTATGAGTTTCACAGAGGTTCCAATGTAAATCCAACATGTTCCTTGTTGCGAATCTTTGCTTTCACGACACCTTCAGACACCATTTTTAAGTAGGCTTGTCACAGATGAGAAGTGGGTTCTCTTTCATAATGTTAAACGTCTGTGATTGTGGATAAATTGAGGAGAAGGACCAGTTCAGCAACCGAGAGCAGGACTCCATCCCCAAAAAATCATGTTGAGCAGATGGAATCATGTTATAGAGAGCAAAGGTTGTTATTGTTACAAATAAAGATTTTCAAAAACACAGTTTTTCATTTTCAAGATTTTTGCAAGCTGATAATATCTGTGAAAGACCACTTTTTCTCTATAATGATACATCAGAAGTGTTAAGAAAGGAAGAAAGAAAAAATGAAGTTTGACACCAGGGGCAAATAACAACCTCATGATTACGAAAGTAGACACTTACTTCATTGTGAGGTAAACCGGCAGCAGAGAAAATAGGGATTTTTTGGCCTCTTGCAATAGAGTTCATTGTATCAATAGCCGAGATACCAGTTTGGATCATTTCCTCAGGATAGATTCTTGACCAGGGGTTAATAGGTTGACCTGAGAAATACGAAGAGAAAAAATGTTTTAATTATTTTAATTGAAATAAAAGAAATTAATTAGTCCACAAAATTAAGATAAATATTCTTTGGCAGGATTCATATGTGAAACATTGTAGCATCTGAACCTCAAAGAACCAAGTCACATTACACCGTCTTCCATTTCAAACTGTCATCTAATAATTTCTTTTGAAGTCAACAGCCAGGGTGAAGAATTCTCACACTAATGGAATCTCCATGACCAAGACTTCAAGTTATAGGACATCAGCTGTGGTTTGACCTGAAGAGGAATGGACACCATCAATCCACTTGCCCAAGACATACTATGCATGAATGAATATCTCTTTGGCTTATGTGAAGGGAACTGGTCAGGTGCTCAGCTGTGCAGTGACACTACTACCATCTGGTCAGGCGACTGATGATGATAATGACAAAATCCTTTTGATTATACTTATGATTTGTCTGTATAACAGAAATACCTTTTCTCGGATCAGAAAGACTTGTCAACCCTTATTGGATTATTTAACTTCACCCCCGCCTCCATTACATTTGAGTCGATCAGACTTTTAGTTTGGAAATAGGTAAATATTGATCATTTGTACATCATGGGTAGTTGTGATACAATGGATATCACTAAGAACAAGAAATGACAGGATTTGGAATTCCAGTTAATATTCGTTGCATTCAGTTATATCACAGATAACCTTGGGAAAAGTATTAATCTGTCTCTTCCCTCCAGCTATGGGTTAAACAGCAAGACAGATTGGGTTCTATAGCCTTAGACAGCAAGTAGTCTACTGCAGGAAAATTTCTGTCCAGTCAGTCATGTCTCTTTCGAGACATGATCACCCAGGCTTGTATCCTGTATGGCACTTAACTGACTGACAAATTTGACCCATTGCATATGATGGGATGCAAAATTAGTCCTCAATTGTGAACATCTGATGATTGATTGAACAAGTACTGTTTCCAATTAGACAACTTGAAGGGAGAATCTGCCAAAAACTGTCTGGTATTAAGAGAGATGGCAGAATATTATCGTGATAACATTAGACCACAAATATTTTCAAAACTGGATAAAAATTGTCACAATTTGGTCGGAAAGTTTTCAGCTACCTGGCAAATTTTTTTGTATCTCACTTTAAATTAAATATTTATTCGGGTTTTGGAAAATTGCTATTCCCTTCAAGACAAACAGAACTCATGGAATTCTCTATACAAATCAACCATCTGACCGTGCATAGAATACTGTTGTTATATCTGGTTGGGCGGCCCTGCTGTTCTTCTCAGGGTTCTTGACAGGTTCCAAAGGAGAATCTGTAATGTGATCGGTTCTGACCTGGCAGCTTGACTCCAGCCACTTTCTCACCAGCGGGCTGTGACTTCCCTCTGTGTCTTCTACAAATATTTTCATGGATTCTGCTTCGATGAGCTTAGGTCACTGGTGCTCCCTCCACAAGAATTTACTTGAGCAACTAAACTGGCAACAAGGTCCCACCCTTTTACAGATAAACCAACCAAATGCAGGAGACATTCTACTCCATCAGCTTCTTTTCTTGCACTTCCTGCCTGTGGAACTCCCTTCTGTATACTTGCTTTCCTAAATGCAATGTCAATTCCCATCTCTTATCCACTTGACTCCAGTCTTTACCTCATCCTTTCTACATCACCCTGTGTATCTTGTTCTTTTTCTTTCTTTTCCTTAAAATTTTACTCTCTTATTTTTTTTTTTAATCATTTCACCCCAAGCGCAAGGCATTCCACTGCCACTATTGCACATAGGGCTACATAGGGGAAGGTAAAGAGAAGGAGTGGTTAGACATAGGGAATGTCAGGAGGAAGGTGACAGATGAGTAAGAATACCGAGGATGAGGGTTGGGCAGATGGGAAGAGTGTTTGATAGAATGGGAGCAGGTTAGTGTGTTAGGAGGTGTCTATTGACCTTACATTTAAACTCCTGGAGATTGTAGCCGTCGGGGAAGCAATCGTGTGGAAGAGAATTCCAGTCGGGAAGTGCGAGGAAAGAAACTGTTGGAGTAGAAGTTGCGGTTGCATTTTATTGGTTTCACTGTAAAAGGGTGGGATCTATTTGCCAATCTAGTATCTCGTGCAAATTCGTATCTAGGGGGTACCTGTGATCTAAGTTCATTGGAGCAGAAGCTGTGAAAGTGTTTATAGAAGAGACACAAGGAAGCCACGTCATGCCTGTGGGAGAGAGACTGCAGGCGGTCTGCCAAGTCGGTATCTATCACATTACAGACCCTCCTTTGAACCTTATCGAGAAGCCCGAGGAGAATAGCAGGGGCACCCGACCAGATATGGCAACAGTATTCAATGCACGGGTGGATGGTAGATTTATATATGTGCAGGATAGATTTAGACAGAAAAAAACTTCCGGGCCCTACACAGAGAACCGACTTTCATAGCAGCGGATTTAGCAATGGATTCGATATAGTCATTCCATTTGAGGTTCCCTGAAAGTGTGAGACCAAGGAGGCGTAATGTTTTACTCTCTGGGAGGCAAGCCTGGTTCATGCTAATGGGAGGTAGGTGAGATTGTCGATGATGGTTAATTGAGAGTAGCTTCGTTTTAGAAGCATTAAAATTTACTAGCCATTTCTTACCCCAGTCCAATATGGATTGGAGGTCTTTTTCAATCTCGGCTGCAAGGTTAGCTTTGACACCTACACCAGATTTTTGTAGGAGGCGAGAGTAAACTGTGGTGTCATCGGCGTACAAACCTACTTGGGCTTTATGGAATCAGGGAGATCATTAATGTATATCAGGAAGAGTGTAGGACCTAAGATGGAGCCTTGGGGGACACCTGCGTTTGTATGGTAGTTCTGGGAGGCATGTCCGTTTAATACCACCTTCATTGTGCGATTAGAGAGGAATGACTGGATTAGTTGAAACAAATGTCCAGTTATGCCATAGCTCCGCAGTTTACATAGAAGGCCAGCATGCCAAACTCTGTTGAACGCCTTAGATATATCCAATGCAACGGTTCGGGCTTTGCCATTCCTGTCGAGTGCCTGGTATATGTACTCGGTGATGGTTGTTAGCATATCAGCAGTAGACCTAGTGAAGCGGAAACCATATTGCTTGTCCGAGAGGAGCCTGTGTGCTGTGAGATGCTGAACCACCTCGGCATTGATAATGGCTTTGAACACTTTGCCAAAGATCAGAAGAAGGCTGATAGGTCAGTAATTTGCAGGGTCTGAGGGTTCTCCAGTGTTTTTAAATATAGGAACTACAGAGGAAGATTTCCAACAGGCAGGAAAGCAGGAAGCAGATAGGTAGAGGTTGTAGAGCTTAGAAAGGACAGAGGAGAGTTCAGGGGCACATTTCTTTAAGACTATGGTTGGGATTCCGTCCCCACCGCTCGCTTTGTGAGGGTCAAGTTTTAAGATTATCTTAGAGACAAGAGAGGGTGTAATGTGGACATCATTCAGTTGTGCCACAGTTCTAGGTGAAAAGTCGGGTGTAAAAACTCCAGATGAATCCAGACTCGAATTGTTCGAGAATCTGTGGGCAAAGCATTCAGCCTTATCTGCTGGGGAGGTGAGGACCTCAAATTTGTTGATTAGCGGGGGTATTGTGGACTTGCTCTTGTTAAGTACTCTTTTACAGAGTTGCCAGTAGTCTTTGGTGCCAAATTTAGAGCATGCTATGTGTTGCTTCATTCTGGCAGCAAACAACATCTTAGCTTCATTAAGTATATTTTTACACTTATTACAAGCTGAAGTGAAAAGGCAGCTGTTTTGGTCTGACGCGTAGTTATGACAGAGTCGGAAGAAATGATTCCGGTAGGCAATGGCAGCCGAGCAAGCGGGTGAGAACCATGGAGACGAATGAGATTTAAGCTGGAATTTCCTAGCAGGGATGAAGGCATCGATGCCAGCCTTAACCCAGGAGGAGACCTCGGATGCACATTCTTCGATGGGAAGACTAAAAACATTGTTCCAAGGGATGTCACAGAGGAAGTCTCGGAACGAATCCCAGTCTGCTCTTTGATAGCAGTAGGATATTCTACTTGTCTGGGTTTCATGGGTCTGGCAGGAGTGGAGTGAAATATTGACGGACACTACAGTGTGGTCAGAGTTTCCAAGTGGGCAGAGTTGTCTGGTAGTGCAAGAGTCTGGGATGGAAGTGAAGTAGAGATCTAGAAGTCAGTCCCTGCCGTTAGGTTGTCGGAGAAACGCGTGGGGAAGTCCACTACTTGTGTAAGGGATTGGGTGATTGAAAAGTTTATGGTGTGGACACCAGCAGGGTCGGTGACAGCATTCTCCAGCCACTTGGTGTGGTGGGCGTTAAAGTCACCAAACACAAATACATGGGCAGAGGGATGGGAAGAAATGGCTTTATCGATATTGTCAGAAATGATGTCAAGTAATGAACAGTCAGGGGAGGAAGGAGAGCGGTAGAGAAAGAAGAGATAGCTAATCGAGCTGAGAAGTGAGAGGCGGAAGCACATGAAAGAATGACCTGGGTATTCAAAAGATGACACCCTAGCTAAGGGAAGGTGTTCGCTGACATAGACACCAAGCCCATGCATATGAACATTGGAGTCCTTCCTGAAGAGGGGAACGTAGCCAGGAACGTAGAACTCAGATGAGGGGATAGAAGGGTCAAGATTAGTTTCACATAGGGCTAATATATCAGGTGAGTTATTGTGGAGGAATGAATCTACGCTGAGGAAGTTGGTGCGGATGCCGCGTATGTTAGTGAAAGAGATGCAGACAGGTTTGGGCGTTTTCAAATGAGCTGGTTTAGTTTTGCTATTATGTTTGCTTTTTTCCATAGTGATTCAGTTAAGGAGAGGTCTTAGAATAGAATCAGTCGGTCAATTGTTTGCAACTTGTGAAGAATGGAGACTGGCGCGGCCTACAACATAATGTGGCCTCGGGGTTGCCCACCGAACGTTCATGCAGGGACGCCCGTCCATGCGCGATATGGCACTACAAGAACCCTGGTATTATTCAACTGTTGATCAGAGCAGCTTCTCAAGATGCTACACAAGAGTTCGGGCTCCTAACTACCAGTCGGAAGCAGCAACCAGGAAACTGCCAACCTGGTACCCTCAGAATGTAAAGACGTTGCCACCATACTCCGTAACTGCAAAGAGCTTCCAGCTGAACTAACACTAAGACTTTTTCAGTCTGTTTTTCTTTTGGAAATTTTTTTTTCTTATGTAGCCCCCTGTGCATCAGTGGTGGTATGGCCTTGCTTGGGGGTGAAACAATTAGGAGAAAAAAAAATTAATGAGTTTAATTAGGTTTTTTAAAGCTGTATTGAATTATTTAACCAAGTTATAAAATAGTAAATTTGCTGAATTAATTTATTCTTATTAATATAAAATTGAAATGTTGTGAATATTGCAACAAAGATGAGGACAACAGTTTCAACAATATAAATAGTGTAAATAATTACCGAAATATAGACAAACATCAGAAAATTATTCAACTGTTTCACTCATGGACAGTTTTATGTAGTTACATTCAGAGTAAGAAATTCAAGTTGACTTAGCTTGATGGCAAAAGAAACTTTAAAATAAATATTTTACTGAAAATATTGTTTATACAGAAATTTTAGAGAGGTAAGAGAGCTTTGTTGTGGTGCAATGGATATCAGCTCGGAACGAAAAATCGGAGCGCCAAGTTCAAATTCCAGTTGAACTTTTTACATTCACTTAAGCGCAACTACCCTTGGAAAAGGTATGAATCCGTCACTTCTCCCTCCAGCTATGGATTAAATAGCAGGACAGATTGGGTTCTATAACCTTGGATGGCAACCCGTCTATTGCAAAAAGTAATGGCAATCTATTGCGAGAAAATCTTTTGCCTAGTCAGTCATGTCTCTTTTGAGACGTGACAGCTCAAGCGTGTATCACGTATGGCACTTAATTGATTGAAGAGAACTTCTAGGACAACTTACTTTACTCTGTCCATAGAACGGATATTTGGCTAGTCTGAGAAATTTTAACTTAAGTCAAGAATTAATTTAATTTTGTCTTTTTTATCATTTCTATTTGTCTTTCATGATAAAAGACAAGTCAAAGAAGTTTATTATAAACTCACCTTGAATGTCGAGGTAATCTTCAGCCAAAACATCAGGTCCTTTGTCAATGGGTTTACCAGAGCCATTGAAGACACGACCTGTGAAAAGAAAGAATATTATAATGAAGAAAAAAAGCCTTTTTTTTACAAGCAATTTAATCTACTGTGTTTACAATCTTGCCAACGTTGCTGCCAATACATTCTAAGCCTTTCTCCAGTGTACTGGGCCTACAATAAAAGAGGATGTGTTAAAAAGGGGGGCGGACATGAAGGAGACTACCACCACCTTTAAATTTGTTGTTTTTCATCCCCCCCACTTTTTTCAGTGCAATCATTTTAATTACACCCTAAACTTTCTGATTGACAAAAAAAAAAAAAAAAAAAAAAAAGTGAAAAATTTCAATATTTAAGCAATTTTAGGGGGGTTCAGTTTTTCATACAATGTTATAGTAAATCGATCCTCCATTTTGGAACCACTTGCCAGTACAACATTACCAATTTTTTTTATGTTTTTCAGTGCAATCTTATCGATTAAACCCTAAACTTTCTGATTGATAAAAAAAATTTGTAAAAATTTCAACATCGAGACAATTTTAGGAGCGGGGTTGCTCATTTTTTTATACAACCTTATAGTAAGTGAAATCAATTCTGGGCAATTAACTTTCTTGCTTGCGCATATTCAACAGCTGAACCCTTTACGAAATTTTTGAATAAAGCCATTCTTGGAGTTTCCAAGTAAGATACCATCGTAAGAACTGAAGAAAACTTGAAAAAGACAAAAACAAGAGCAACAACTCATCCCAAAAAAACAAAAACAAAGCAAAACCCCAATGTGAGTGGTTCCAAAATGGAGGATCGATTTACTATAATATTGTATGAGAAACTGAGCCCCCTAACACTAAAATTGATTAAATATTGAAATTTTTACAATTTTTTTTGATAATCAAAAACTTTATGTAATAATCGATAAGACTGCACTGAATAAAGTAAAAAAAAAAAGAAAAAAAAAAAAGTGAAAAACAAATTTAAAAAAAGTGGTGGTAGTCTCCTTCAGGTTTGCAGAAAAAAATTTAATTGCAGTGTGTATACGTTAGTAGTTGTTTTCATGACAAAAAAGAGTTTAATGAAGTGAACCAATAGAAAGTCAGTTCATGATGGATAGGAAAAATTTGATTGTAAGGTCAAAGTCGGGCGGAGACTTGAAATGACTTGACACTCAGACGTTTTTTTATGCGCATGATGAAATAAATTGAATGATACATATGTAGCATTTAGCAAGTCTGAAAAGTTATTGCCTGTTATCATGAAATGGTTACAAGATTTATCATATTTCATCTTAAAATAGTGAACAAAAACCAAAAACTGGAAAGTTTATTTTTAAATACACTGCATGTCAAACATATTTAGCTGACTTAGTGGGTGATCTATCCATTGGTCTCCATTTGTGCTTACACTAAGACAAACCCTTCAAAAATCTCCCCACGTTTATTGTCTGGATTTGGTAAAAATTGTGTTGCTTTTAAGCTTCTGTATATAATGATTCCTAACTGAAAAAATATTTCACTGCCGGACAGGGTGCTAATAAGATAGTACCAAAACACAACGGCTCTTGTCTTGCAGTAAACTATGTTTTTATTATAAAATTATAATAAAAATATTACCATATATAATGCTCTACTAAGTATCGAGCATTCTTAATAAAGTAAATCACTACAAACTCTGGACTGTCAACCCATTAGTTTGTACTACTTCTAAGATTATATATAGTTTAATTGTGATAATATTCAGTGCCAAAGTTGTTTTTTTAGTGGTTTTACTGTTAAATGTACTTTTGAAAGCAGATTTTTTTATTTTAAAGTACTCGATATCAGAGTGAAGATAGGGTGTTGGTAAGCCCTGATGAGTGAGAACATCATAATAGTGTCTTCATGAAACTTTGAAGTCAGCATCATGAACCTGCTCAGTTAAAGTGACAAACTCTTTGTGCTTATATATATATAAAGTTATAGTTTAGAACGTGTACAAATTATAATTTACTACAAAAGTGTACATTTTGTTTCGACATTGAAAAAAAAAGAAAAAAAAAAAACAATGTCTCATCAGGTAGTTAATGATGGTAATAAACATTTTTTAAAAAGAAAATTAAAAAATCTCACTTCCCCTTTGTTTTTGGAAAATCTTTTGTACGAGGTAAAGAGGATAGAAAAAAGGGAAAACAAAAATGAAAGACAGATACAAAGAAAATAAAAAGACCACAGGGAAAATAAAAAAAAAATAAAAAGGCGAAATAAAAAGCAAAGGGGAAGACAGGAGAGAGCCGATGATAACGGCTCAGAGAGAAATGGGTCTATTTCTCTTTGAGCTGTTAGGTGACTTTAAATTTAGCCGTTTAAAATTTCAGTCTTTATTCTTGTTCATGTGTAGTTTTATATATATGCCATTTGTTATATATATTATGTTATTTATATATTATATATGCGCGGTACTTATTTGAAAGTGCTCAATATCAGTGATAGAGTTGACATATTCATATAGATAGGTGTGAGTTTGTAACCCTGGGTTTCACGCTCTGGCAATCATCAGACAAACTGATTAATTTTTTAAAAAATTGGCTATATGTAGGGTTGTATATATTTGTGTATTTTTGTGGAAGTGGGGGAAAATCTGTCGTCATGACAGACAGAGACATTATATATATATATATATATATATATATATATATACATACACACACATACATACACATTTGTACACCCATTGACGTGCGCAAAGACACGCACACCAGGGATTGCATAAACATACATATGCGAATCATGCAGGGCGTGGCATATGTGTGCCATTGCGCACATACATACGCATTCGGTTGGTGTATTTGAATAGTGTAGCGATGTCAACACGTGGACAGTTGTTGATTTCTCGTATGTATATATGTACGTATGATGTGGTCTGTGTGAAACCATGATAGGTAAAAATTGCTATTATTTTATTTAAGGCCGTATTATTTTTTTATTTTAAAGTCGGTTATTAGCTTGTTTTTTTATTTTTTGTGGTTGCGTATATTTAAATGGTAGAAATTCTAATTTGTAATGCTTGTTAGTATTTATGTGTGGTGGTATTAATTTTACTATTTTGCAGCCCTACATATAGCCAATTTTTTAAAGAATTAATCAGTTTGTCTGATGATTGCCAGAACGTGAAACCCAGGGTTACAAACTCACACCTATCTATATGAATATGTCAACTCTATCACTGATATTGAGCACTTTCAAATAAGTACCGTTACAAACTCACACCTATATATATATATATATATATATATATAACATGGTGATGATCCATGTATACTGTCTTAATATGTATAGGAAAAATTAAAAAGTTGTGAGTTTAAAAATGTATAATGATAATAGAAATAAACAAATACTGTCAAAAAAATACATTTTTAAACTCACAACTTTTTAATAATTTTTCCTATATATATATATATATATATATATATATATAAAATAGCACACTGAGTGCAGGCAGTAATAAAAAGCCAATCCTTATCTATCATTGTTGTTACCATCACAGCATTTTAGCTGTTGAGTCCTTTGATCTTCAGATATCTGTTGATTCTCAGACATGGATAGTGGAACGAGAAGAATTTACTTCAACAGATTAAACAAAGAGTTCAGTTTAAATTTTTTTAAAGTTTACCTGAGCCAACAGACACCTGAAGTATGAAAGTCACAAAAGTTATTGTGATAATGACAATAAAGATGAAGACATTAGTTTAATGATAAGAGAAAAGAAAAAATTCCTTACCCAACATGTCTTCAGAAACTGGCATCTTCAAAATATCTCCAGTAAATTCACAGGTTGTGTGCTTGGCATCAATACCTGATGTACCTTCAAATACCTGAAATTATTTAAAAAGGTAGCAAAAATGTAAATAATTACAACGTATAATTGTTGTTTGGCACAAAGCAATAAAAAGGGAAAAACCATGGAGGATTGATGCTTCCAATCCAATAGGGAATGACTGCAAAAACATACCCATCCCTAAATTTATCAACAAAACATACAGATGCATGCTGGGATTTCCTTCTTAACCAATAAGATCACATTTGACTCAGTTGTATTCTTTCTTGTCTTAAAGCTGGAATGCTGCAATTGCTTGTCTGTATCCCCTTTTGTGTGTTGATACCATTCTTAGTTTGCCATCATTTTACCTTATCACTGTTGCTTTGTTTAATTTCGCCTTGCATATATTGTTTGCCCAAGACTTCGACGGTTCCTGTATTTTTCTATTTTATTTACTTTTTTAATATAAATCATCAGAAAGTATATCTAGTACCTTAAAATTTCCTAACATGCTTTGAATATACAGCTCAGATATTCTGGTTAGAAAAAAAAATAAAATCACATTTTCAATTGAATATTTACTTAATTGCATAAGAAAAAAAAAAGAATAAGTTCTTTGTTCCAGTACATACCTGTACAACAGCTTTAGAGCCACTGACTTCTAAAACCTGACCACTTCTTGTGCTGCCATCAGCCAGCGTCAAACGGACAATTTCTGCAAATTTGGGAAACTAGAAAAAAAAAATAAAAAGAGATTAATATTAAAATATCCAATTGAATTTTATCCAAAATGTTTTTTTAGAAAGTGAAGTGATAACAAAAATTTATTTTCTGTAACAAAAATATACCTTGTCTGGCACAAGGTTAGGAGAGAAAAAAAAAGCTTTGGCAAACACAAACTTTTGTGACCTCAATAAGACAGTATCATTTCCTAGTGCATTTATTTTAACTACCTTTGATCCTTAGAAATGTTTGTTGTTTTAAAAAACAATGATTAGAATTGGAATAAAACTTAAACATATGATAAAAGTGAGTTTATACATTTTTGTTTTTGTTCTTGAGAATTAGCAAAAAATATATCAAACGCTTTATTTAATTATTTACAAGAATGAATTTATATTGCTAATATTCTAAAAAAATCTAATACAATGCAAAATTTATCATTCCCCAATTCATAAAGAAATAAATATGAAAACAATTTTTTATTCATAACATTTACTAAGTTATCAAAATGTGTACCAACTATAATGAAATTCTTATTTACCATTTTATAAAGTTTAAATCAATTAACAATTAGCCGATGTTTTGCCAACCAATGAAATAAACAATATAAAAGTGTTTATTACTTTGCTGAAGAATACAGGCATTTTTTGATTTGTGTGCATTCAAGTAAAATGTTTTCGATTAGTGTGCTAAAATTTTTTTACATACCAAAATTTGATTAGTACATACATAATACTCGATTAGTGCAGTAAAACATTCAGTTTAACCATAGTAGGGGATTCCTGAAAGAAAATGTATAATTTCACTTTCATACGCTTAGGTTTTATTACAACTTTAACCATTGCTTTTTCTGTTGTCCTTCCGCCATTTTACTTTGAGCATGAACGTCCATATTTGCCAAGGCTTTTTAATGAAAAAGTCCCTGTATGCAATCATTACTTTCCACCAATTTCTTTTTCTAAACTGTCATGCATTTTTGGGAAAGATAGTGGAGTGCTTTCCTGTTGCCTTCTCCAGTTTGGAATTTAGAGTTTTCCTTTTCTTAGATTTTTTATAGGCTAAAGACTATAGTTTGCCTTCCTCATAGGGGAGAGATGGATTCATGCCTTTCCCAACAGTGTTAGGGCAAGAGATTAGACTGGATTTTGAACTTGGCTTACCAATATCACTGAATGCACTGATGATGTCAAGTTTGTATTTAAAAAAAAAAAAAAAAAAACTTTTTATGTGTAATTGTGATTGTTTTTATAGCTTATCAACCTTTTGCAGTTTATTTAAAGCCAGAAAATATTTTTAGATTGTAAAATGATTTAGCAATACAAGTCATAGCTGGGAAATGAAAACATGGATTCATATCTGTCCCAAAAGTATTTTCATTTGCATACAAGTGAATATAATGAACCCAACTGGAATTGAAACTCAACTGATTAACATTTCTGAGCCATTTCCTTACACCACCTACACATCTAAACTTACAACACCTGGTATTCCCAAAATGCCACCCATTAAGTACTGACCAGGCTCGACATTGCTTAACTTTACTATAAAAAAAAAAATGTCCATTTGTAGTGTAATTGTGAGATACTTTGAAATAGGCTGATAATCAAAGATATAAATCATTAACACTAGTCAAGGTGACCTTTCCGTAAAGGGTATTTGAGGCAAAGTCATTTGCATGCACAAACATGGAAATGCTGATTTTATAACAGTTGCCAGAAATGTTGAGCACGACATCTAATGCTAACTGGCATTCATAAGAAAATTTATTTTATGACACACGATATTCAGTGATATGACACAAACATTTATGTAAATAAAGACTACAATTACTAATGATTGTATAAGTTATTGGCTTGTCCAGAACGTTCATGCCAAACACAAAACAAATTTATGCCATAAAATATTTATTCACTTAAATATGAACCATTTTGTCATACAAGCTTTCTCTATTTTTTCTTCAACTTAAAGATTGTTTTCCTAGAATTTCAGTAGCTTCTGGGTAAAGAACTCATTAAGGTCATTTTTTATGCCATCCAAAGAATTAAAATTTTTACTATTGAGATTTTGCACAAACCTGAATAAATGAAAATCTGAAGGAGGAATGTTTGGTAAATATGGTGGGTGCAACGAAGTTACAAGAATTTCTGCCAGGTTTCCAAAGAAATGCGAGACCTGGTATTATTCCAATGGAAAATGATATCTTTCCCGTTTACCAATTCTAAGAGGTTTTTTGTTTTGTTTTTTTTAATTGCTGCCTTTAATTTATTCAGTTGTGAACAGTACTTTTCAGAATCAATTGACTGGTTATTTGGCAGGAGTAGGTACACAGCGTGACTCTTAAGAGAAAGACCTGCTTTTTGGGTGGCTAAAGGGATATTTGGTGTGGTGCAGTGGATATCGACTTGGAACGGGGTGGGGGGGAGTTAGGGAGCCGAGTTCGAATTCCTGTTGAATTCACTTACGTGCAAATACTCTTGAAAAAGGTATTAATCCGTCTCTTCCCTCCAGTTATGGGTTAAATAACAAGACAGATTAGGTTCTACAGCCTTGGCTGGCAATCACTCTACTGCGGGATAACCTTCTGCCCAGTCAGTCATGTCTCTTTCGAGACATGATCACCCAAGCATGTATCACACATGGCACTTCACTGACTGAAAAGTTGTCTCATGTCACTTACCCCAGGATCATTTTAACTGAACATTGTTGTAAATGATCCACTTCTCATTGCCGATCACAATTTGCTTAAAAAGGGTGCATTTTTATTGCATTTATATAGCAAATCATAGATAGAAATGCAATCTAAAAGATTCTTTTCGCTCAGAACATGTGGTACCCAAACATCGTAGCGGTTTGAGTACCCAAGATTCACTAAGCGCTTATGGATGGTGGATTTTGATAAATTTAGTATTTCTGCCAATTCACATGCTGTGAAATGTTGTTTATTTTCAATCAATGTCGTGATCTTCATCAATAAGGTTATCAAGCCACTTCCATACAGTTTTGTCAGCTAAAGTACTGACTCTGTACTCAACATGTATCTTTTTGTTGCTTGAAGCTTTTTTGTCTTTATGATTATGGTATAACCCCCACCCCCCGCAAAAAAAAAAAAAAAAAGTGTCTAAAGTGCACTTTATAATCTTCCCTTTTCATAGGGGATGATAAATTGACACAAATGAAGTAATTTTAAGCTTTCTTTCTCAACAGATAGTTTGAAGTGTGCTCTAATCAGAAATGTAAGCATATTATATCTACCGATAAATTTGACGTGTTAAAACACGAACAACTAAAAAAAAAAAAACAGCATGAACTTTCTGGACACACCAATACCATATTACCTGACGGATAAGATGCATCCCACCCATCAAAAAGTAAAGAAAAAAAATCATCACTTGAAAGGTCAAATTGTAGAGGCAAGTTTGCCAACCCAGTCAAAATATACAAGCAATCATTTACTGCAGCCATATAAACCTACAACTATTATTTATATGCAATAAATACTGTTTATCATTGTTAGTAACATGGCATATTTTTTTTTTCATTTGAATATTGATGATAACCAGTTGGTAGCTTCTTACAGGTACGAAGAGACCTTCATTCATCTCAGCCAGGGTTTCCCAACCAGAGGTGTGGGACAGCATTCTAGGGGATGCAAGATAACATTTCAGTCTATTTGTTTATATTAGGGGTACTGTCCTATATATTCAAGATAAAAATATTCAATTTTGTTTTTTAAGCCTAAATTCAAGATGGGGGAAGTCCTTTCTTGCCTCTATTCAATAGAATGAGATTAGATTCTCTATGAATTTTAGAACATTTTGACACAATGTTTCCCTTTAATTGGTATCACCCTATAACTTTTTCTTTTTAATCTAGACATTTAAAATGGGAGCCAAACTTGGTTCATGTTTTATAGTGGATTACGTTGGATTTTTATTTCTTATTTATTTGTATTATCTAGTCACGTGATCGTGACTTGAGGAACCTTCAGAAGTTTTGAGAATTATTCCAAGACGTCATTTCCAGACTGTTCCAGGATGTCATGTAATGTATATTTAAGAATGTTCTGAAAAGTTTCGCACAGTATATAAACCCATGCGTGATGCTATGGTAGTCAGCACGTTATCAGTACTTTCTTAGTGTATTGCATCTGCACACTGCTCACTTCTTTTGTGTCTTGTAATAAACAACAATTTGACAATGTTATTTTTCTTCTAATCAATTTTATCCCTATTTCTTTCAGATTATAATTCTTGAATTAGTAATTAAGGCTTCATTAGGTCATAGAAATGGACTGATGATTATGTGTGAAACTAGGGACCTGCAACCACCACCCACCGCCCGTGCATGCTTTGTGACGCTGTCTTTTCAAACACATATTTGAGGCTGCAGGAACACTTCAACAACCGGCATGGTGGAGCAGGTGTTGCAGGCCATGATGTTGAATCATTGAAAGCTAAAAAGGCTCACTGATTTGAGCTAACCTTCCAAAATTAGGTTTTATTTCTGGTGACAGCTCTGTATAAAGTAGCCAAATACAATTGCAGAAGAGGTGATAAAAACTTGTGTGCATTAGAAATGGAAACAACTGCTTTGGGAAAAGAAGCTTCAAACAACTTTAAATTAGTGCCATTATCAGATAATGTTATTCAGTGCTGAATTGGTAATTTAAGTTTAGACATTCTGGACCAAATTATTGCAGATATCAGGGCTAGTCCCATGAAAATCTCTCTCCAGTTGGACAAAACAACTGATATTATAAATTGCTATCAACTCATTGCATTAGTGAGGTACATCCATGATGGTGTCATAATAGAAGATTTGTGCCTTTTGTATAAATATTTTCATGGCAATTATTCGAATGAGGTTTTCTCATTAATAACTAGACTTCATAAATTTAAGCACAGTACTGGATTGGCGTTGTGGTACAGTGGATATCAACATGGAATGACAAATTGGGGAGCCGAGTTCGAATTCCACTTGACATTCCTTGCATTCACTTACGTACAAATAACCTTGGGAAAGGTATTAATCCGTCCCTTCCCTCCAGTTATGGGTTAAATAATAGGACAGATTGGGTTCTATAGCCTTGGTTGGCAACTAGTCTACTGCAGAAAGCAATGGCAACCTACTGTGGGATAATCTGCTGCCCAGTCAGTCAGGTCTCTTATGAGACATGATCGCCCAAAGCGTATATCACGTATGGCACTTAACTGACTGACTGGATTGGCAGCAAGTTCTCCCCTATTTTAGAGTTGAAATGGCCATATGTAACCGCAATTTCTATGCTAACAGTTTTTTTCTTTCACTTATGAAACTCTTGTTTTTCACTCTTGAATCCATCTCTTCTCCCTCAGCTATAGGTAAACAGCAGAACAGACAGGTCTGGTTGGCAACCAGTATAGGAGAAGGAAATTCAGCTTGGAGAGGGTTGGTCTTTGTCAAGCTATCTTTCCCAAGACTGCTACTTTGACTGCAGTACACATTGTGCCTTTACAACCTGATTGGGTTATGAGACTACCTGCCAGTTACAGTATTATTTTTTGAACTGCCCATGTTTTGTCAACCATGCGAGTTAAATAAACTCATATTTGAGTTCCATTCACTGACTTAAAAAAAAAGCAGTTAAGTTTAGTTTATTCATTTTTTAATTTTATTTGTGTGTATTTATTAAAAACTTGTCACTATTAGTGAGAAGTAAGAAATTTCTATTAAAAAAAATCATTTTTAGAAAAACTATAAAACAATTTTAATTAAAATGTTCATATTGTCCCCCACCCACAAATCCTAACCAAACTAATGTTCTATTATCTCCAGAACAGAAGGATAATGCTAATCTCAAGCCCTGGTTCTTGCCTTTTCCAAGGCCACTAATAAAATTAACTGATTTCATTTTTTTTTTTTGTTTCATTGTTTAACTTTGTAGTTTAAAGCCTAAATATTTTTGATTGTAAGAATATTTTTTTGTTTTTGCAAATGAATTTGCATTAACATTTTAAGAATAATAATGATTCTTTTCGGGTACAAGTCCTGTTATTTAACCTATGGTAGGGGGCATTAATGCAAAGAGAACAAACAGGTTCAGAATTCAAAATGGCTAGTACATTGGGCTGAAAAATGCTGCAGATACACAAATATTCATTGCTTTCATTTTAGCTAAATTATGAGGTCTGGTTACTTACCTCATTAATAAAACAAATCAATGTGTAACTGTACTTTAATAAAATAAATGACACAGAAATGTTAGCCTTAACAACGTGAACATCATATAATAATTCTGCTTGTTCCTTCCTTAGTTACTTAGTTTGTCCAACCGTTATGCCACTTACTCTCTATACAAGCTTTTCCTTCCCCTCTATCTTTTTAAACACTACTCTCCTCGGCCTCACCTTTGCCAAATGGAAGGGTAGTAAAGAGTGAGAGAATAGGAGGAGAGAGCTTATAGCATTAGCGTATCAGTAGCAGCTTAAGCTGGTGGTTGTAGCAGTAATTGTGTGTGTGTGTGTACTGTACAATATAGTAAAAATAGGTAGGTTTGTGGTCATATCCTGTGACCTAATAACAAAATTTCTGGCCTCTACACCCTTGGCCATTACTCAGTTGGTCTTTTCTGCTTACAATGGACACAGGAGCCATGATTTTTCAGTAAAAAAACAAAACATTTTCTCTTTCAAAATCTCTCCCAAAATAGCATACAGTATTTTGGTTATGGTCTGTGCATATGCCGCTTAATATAACACGAGATTAAAGTAAAATAGCTTCTATGAACATTACTTCTATAGATATTTTAATAAAATTACACTGTGTTATCATTATTTTATTATCAAATACCTTTATGTCTGAAGAAGTTACTATCATTTGTAGTATGACAAAATAAAATTTTTCCAGGAAATCATAATTATCCTTCTGTGGAAATTCCATTGGTTCCGATATATATATATATATATATATATAAAAATATTAATGCAATATTATTTTATTATTAGCAAAAAAACAAAAAAAAAAACAAAAAAAAAACAACAAAAAAAAAAAACTATTAAAATTTCAAATCATACCATAAACTGTGGCAAACAAGCCGATCTAATGATTTTTAGCTCAAAATCCAAAGTTAGGCCTATACCTACCCTATGGGTAAGACCCCCCAAACACAAAGTAGACTACCAGTGGCCCAAAACTTAGTTTTACCGGTAATTGAAATTAGAATACTGTATGATGACCTGTGCAATACTACATAAGGTTGTACCACTTAGCTGTATACTAAGACATTAAACATCATATCTTTCTATATGTGTTGCATAGCAAACAACCTACAATGCACACTGGTCAGTATAACTTAGCAAACATTTAAAATTCAACAAGTCTACTAATAAACATTACAGTTAGCATCAACTCCTATAAAATATTAAAACTGTAGATTACACATCATACCAGGTAGTTTTTAATAGTACTGGTAGGTATCACATGTAGTTGTCTGAATGGCCGCCTAAGTCAAATGGTGCTAAAGTCAGAATTAATAGAATACTGAATTTGTGTTACTATTTTATTATTTAATATGAATTTCTGTGTTAATATGCAAAATATGGCCACCAAACAAGTTTTAGTGGGATATATTTGTAGCAGACTGCTTGGGGTACAGTAAGTGGTATACAGCAATGCTTAGGAGTGCTGTCTCATTTGTTTACAACTCTGTGGTAAAGGTTTGCATTTTATACCCACCATACAAGTCAAGCCCTAGTTTTGGAAATATTTTTTAGGCTTGAAAACTCAATTTGTATGATACAGTTGATGGTAATTAAATCTATAACAAAAGTTTTTTTTGTCTTTTCATAAAACAGGAGTTTAACCTTAGCACCCATTGTTTTTTTTTCTCGATATATCTAAACCAGTGTTTCCTATCTTTTTCTTTAAAAAGATTTTTTTAATTTAGGGCACACTTACAGATTAAAATTCTGGGGTGCACTTTAAATTTTAATAAGGAAAAATTAGCCATGAAATTTAAAAATATAAAATTTTGGTTTTTGCATTTCCAAAGAAAATTAGTGGTACAGTTTTCATTTAAAAGAATTTATGAAGAATCTATTTCGTTTTTTTTTTTTTGAGAGGCTGATAATGACGGATTTAGAATCTCCTCACAGATGAAGAGACTTGAAGTAAAAGAAATGTGGCCCTACAAAATTAAGATGAGAATAACATGGACTGAACATGTGAGAAACAATGCAGTTCTAAAGACAATGGAAATAAAAGGGACACTTGTACTTAATGAGATAATTGAAATTTCTAAATCACATAAGGAAAGAGGGCTTAGAAAATCTGATACTCAGATTGAAGGCAAGAGGAACAGAGGAAACACACACAACCTACCTGGTGAGCTTCAGTGAATGAATGGTGGAGCAGGGTTTGGAAGAGAAAGCCAAAAAACAAAATTTATTACAAGCTACAAAGGACAGGAAATTGTGGAGAGACATGATTGCCAACATCTTGAAGGGATACAGAAGAGGAAGGTAAAGGATTATCCACTTATTGGAGATTAAATAATCCAACATTCAGTTTAAAATACCAAAGACTTGGCTTAGATATAGAAGCCATTTGCTTGGTATCTGTCTAATTTTTTTTTCCATCAATTTGCTCCAAGAAAGGTGATAATGCCGCTAAGATGCAAGGGGCTACTAGAGATGAAAGAGAATGAAAAAAATTCTAGAAGGAACCAGAAACCAAATCCTGAACAGGTATTAAACTCTAATACTGTTCAAAAGACTGGGGAGGGGTGTGAACCGGGCAATAGGCAAACCTATCTACTCCAATTGAGTGTTTGTATTTGAGTTTTGTTTAACGGCACATCAACCTCTATGGGTCATTTAATGCCAAAAAGGCAGGGTTTTAAGGTATTTTTTTTAAATGTTCAGTTATAGTGAGAAGATTGATTTAGTCAGATTTTAATGAAAAATTTATTTTTATTTTAGAGAACTGAAAATGTCTTCTAGTTTTGTATTCAAAAATGTTTTGCGGAGAATTTTTTCTTCAAAAATGTGTTATGGCTATAATTTTTTCTTCAAATTTTTCTATAAAAGTCTATTTTTATGTATATATTTCTATAAAAGTATATTTTTATACTTTCATAGTGTTTTGACCCCAGTTTGGGAGTTAACTATTTGCCCATAGCTGGGACCCTAACAGGTGCTACCACTCTGGGTCAGGGTGGACCTGGGAACAACAGCAATTAAGAGGTGACAATTTAAATGAAATATGGAAAAAAAAATGTTGACATTTTCATCTGAAATCAAGAAAATATAAACTTTGAGCAAAATATTTGCAATATATGAAGGTGGGAGTTGAAATGTGAAATATATAAAAAAGGTGAGATGAATGGGAGGAGGATACGAATTTATGCTGAAAGTGAGGAATGCAAACTATTTTATTTTTCGGCAGTGGATTCTTTTAGGAAATCTTTTGCTATTCAGAACCCCTGCATCGTTCTTTTATTTCAGAGAAATACAAACAAACTATTATTCTGTCTGCATATAAAACTGTTTGTTTTATTTACTTTAAGCTTATGTCTGCCTGTTGGTCTGTTTTTGTCTGTGGTCATGATAAAGCAAATAGACATAGAAATTATGTTCATTTTAAAGTAATTCGAACATCTGACCTATAGGGAGACAAGCAAAGAACATCTCTGATTTGTGTGTGAATTTCTAGAATAAGAAACTATAATTTACATTAAAATATCCACAGACTAATGTCTACATTTTTTTAATTATTTAGAATTAGTATTACCATGATTTCAGCAGTTTTTTCCATACAACTTTCTTCAGTTGTTTATCAAGAGTGTGCAGGTGGTGTAAGGGACAACAGCTCAAGAGGAGAAATTAAAGCAGAGTTCAAATTCCAGCTGAGTTTGTTGCATTAACTCATATACAAAAACCCTTTGGAAAGCTGTGAATCCATTTTCTTTTTTATTATATAATCATATCACCCCAAGCAAGGCATTTTACTGCCACTGTTTTGCAGGGGGTTACATAGGAGGAAAGTTATGAGAGAGTGACAGGTTATAAGGGGTGTCAGGTGGTAAGAGAAGGATGACAATATTGATGAGAGTGAAGTGGATGAAGAAGGGAGCATGAGAGAGAGGATGCAGCTTAGTGAGATAGGAGATGACTATTGACTTTACATTTAAATTCTTGGAGATTGTCGCTGTCGGGAAAGCAAGTAAATGGAAGGGAATTCCACAGGTGGGAAGTGTGAGAAAAGAAGCTGCTGGAGTAGAATTTGCGCTTATAATTTATTGGTTTCACAGTAAAAAGGTGGAACCTAGTTGCTAATCTTGAGGCTCAAATAAATTTATATATACAAGGCACCAATGAGCTAAGTTCATCAGAGTAGAAGCTGTGAAAGTATTTGTAGAAGAGACACAGGGAAGCCACAGTGTGTTGGTGAGAAAGTTACTGTCTGAGCTCTGAGATCTATCACATTACAGATTCTCTGTTAAATTTTGTCATGGTCAGCTAGGTGGATAGCAGGAGCACCTGACCAGATATGGCAGCAGTATTTGATGCACAGGCAGATGGTAGATTTTATGTAGGATTGTTTCAGCCGGAAAAAAACTTCCTGGCCCTACACAGAGAACCGACTTTTTTAGCAGCAGATTTAGTTATGGATTCTATATAGTCATTCCACTTGAGATCTGTTGTGAGAGTTAAGCCGAGGAGACGCAGTGTTTTGCTTTCAGAGAGACTAGCCTGACCCATGTTAATGGTGGGTAGGAGCGATTGTTTGTGATGGTTAATAGATCTCCCACCAAATAGTAGAAATTGTATCTGATAAAATCATGGTTATTCTCAAGAAATTGTTAACACAATATTCCCTCTGGAAAAAAAAAAAAAAAAGAAAGAAAAAGGTATCTTACAATTTATTAACCCTCTAAGGCCATTCGTATCATATTTGATACAGTATTTCCCTATAAGGAAACATTTGGTATTCATTGACTGAGCAGTCAGTACTGGTTTCATTTGAAATTTATAAAATATTTCTCTTAAAAAATCTTTCAGGAAAATATTTCTTTCAAGGCTTGTTTTCATACTGTATCAAATATGATATGAATGGCCCTAGAGGGTTAAATGTTTCAGCTTTAAATAATCAACAAGCTGTAAAAATCAAATATAATCAATAAATCAGGTGTGTCTGATGGGCCATGTAACCTTCAGGGAATTTTGAACTAAACCCTCTATTTAATCTACAAGAGTAGATTTCTCTTATTTTGTTGTCCATCTCTAGAAATATCTTTTCTTATTCTTTTCTTTCTAGCTTTGGAAAAGCAGCGTCTGGGTCTGTACTTGGAACATGGATTGAACTCATAATTACTATGCCAGCAAATTCATGAACCAATACTTTACGCCAGAGAACAGTGATGGTGAACCTTTATATTTGCCGGGTAATTTTTGATATTTAAAACTTTTTATAAACATAAATCGGTAACTCACAAACTTAACCAATATTTCTTTTTTAAATGAGAAACTTGTTGCTGACTCAGTTACCAAGGTTTTAATCCGAGGTTAATAATTTTTTGTCTTTAGCTAGACATATGCAGCACTCGTAGCCATACCAAGGCGATTCCTGATGGTTGATTTTATATAGTTCATGGGTGAAAAAAATGTTTTACATGAGTTAGTTAAGTGCCATACGTGAAACACGCTTGGGCGATCATGTCTCGAAAGAGACATGACTGACTGGGCAGAAGATTATCCCGCAGTAGGTTGCCATTGCTTTCTGCGGTAGACTGGTTGCTGGCCAAGGCTATAGAACCCAATCTGTCCTGTTATTTAACCCATAACTGGAGCGAAGAGACGGATTAATACCTTTCCCCAAGAGTATTTGTGCGTAAGTGAATGCAATGAATTCAACTAGAATTTGAACTCGGCTCCCAGATTTCTCGTTCCGAGCCGATATCCACTGGACCACAACGCACATCCTTACATGAGAAAGAAGAACCAAAATTGGTCAGCATTGCTAAGACTAACTTTCACAAGAGTTAGGCAAGGACTATTATTCTGCAAGAATAAAGTTCTTAGCTTTGCTTTCGAAGAATTCATTTTCTTTTCTTGCAATTATTTTAATTCCCTTTCCTGTAACTTCAGGTGAAGTTTGGTTTTATTTTTCACACTGTACTTTCTTGGAAGTCTACTAATTTCATTGCAACTTATTGAGATCAAGCCAACCAAACATGGATATACTGAGATCACAAAATTATATAAATTGGGTGAACTGGATAAATTTTGAGGTGGAATATAGCTCTTAGATTTGAAAAAAAATCTCTGAAAGTAAATGCTTGCTTTTCTTTACTATTGAAAAATACCTTTTGAATACAGTTTCTCGCTTGCATTGTCACTTGAAAAACTTAATGTTTAGTGCTTGTTTTTTATTATATTATTATATAATCATATCACCCCAAGCAAGGCATTTTACTGCCACTGTTTTGCAGAGGGGTTACATAAGAGGAAAGTTATGAGAAAGAGTGACAGGTTATTGGGGGTGTCAGGAAGTGGATAAGAGAAGGATGGAGAATACTGATGAGAGTGGAGTGGACGGAGAAAGGAACATGAGAGAGAGGATGCAGGTTAGTGAGATAGGAGATGACTATTGACTTTACATTTAAATTCTTGGAGATTGTAAATGGAAGGGAATTCCACAGGCAGGAAATGTGAGAAAAGAAGCTGCTGGAGTAGAATTTGCATTTACAATTTATTGGTTTCGCTGTAAAAGGGTGGGACCTTGTTGCTAATCTTGTGGCTCAAGTAAATTTATATATATTCTTTAATAATAGAAAATAGTTTTCTTCCAGATCTCTTTAAAATATTTCTAATTTTTTTTTTGAAAGCTTTAATATCCCCAAACATTGTGAAAACAACACATCTAATACCTTGCAATTTACTTATTAAAATTATTGTATAAAAGTGTGAAAAAAAAAAAAAAAAAATTAAAGTTATCCAATTATTTAATACCTGTCAGTTCAATTACATTTGATTAATAAAAGTCTTATTTCTTTTATCAACTCCACAAATTGATTTAACCTTTGACTCTTGTTTAACCACCTGACATTGTTGTATGCGAGTAACCCTGAAAATTGATTCGATTTCATTCAATAACTTAGCAAATTGATATTTATTAAGTGCCTGAGCAGCTATAAAATTCGCAGTTTCTGTTATAAGGGACATGACATTTTCTAGCAATTTTAAACTAGTTTTCACACATGGAGATTTAGGATGCAAAGTGCAATGAATTTCAATGTGGTTTAGTAGTTTCCATTATTGCAAAAATTCAGCATTTTTTCCAATCATGCTCAGAGATTCATTTGTTTACACAGATACAATATTTCAAAACTTAATCTGTCTATATTTCTGAGATGAAGTATTGTAATTATTTACACTACATATATTGTTTGGACTGTTGTCATCTTTGCTGCCATATTGATGACATTTTAACCGTTGCATGTTCCGGCCTTCTTTAGGTGATCGGAATTTCGAACAGAACCTTTTATTTTGTCCACTGGTGAAGATTGTTCTAGTTCCATGTGTCCTCTTCCAGGTATATCAGTATCATTTATCTCCCTTTTAACTTTCCAAGTTTTTGTTCACCTCAATAACACTGTACAACAACCAAAAAGTTACTGAGTAAAGGACCGTTTCTGGGGTAATTTTTTGCGTAGATTATGAAAATGACATGCCTTTTTGCCTAGCAGGTCTCATTTTTTCGTGAATTGTGATTGAAATTTTTACATTATTATGCAAATTTAACGCTTACACATAAGTTTCAAAATTACTTCATATATTTTAATATATATTTTTTTTTATTTTCAGGTAGATATAATACTTAAATAAATTAAAATGCCTAGAGGAACTTGTAATAACAATTCAGATAATTTTTGTTATATTTGTGGATATGTAACAATAAATGCTTACAAGCGAAAAATATCAAATTATGTCAAAAAACTTTATAAACTATATTTTGAATTTCAAGTGGGAGATCAAGACAAGAAATGGGCACCACATATATGCTGTTCGTTTTGTTTCCTTGCTCTATCAAAATGGGCAAATTGTTTTGGAAAAGACTTCAAATTTGGTGTTCCGATGGTCTGGAGAGAGCCGCAAAATCACACTGAAGATTGCTATTTCTGTCTTACAAGGTAAATATATATTAACTTCATATTTTAATTAAATTCTTTTTCTATCCTTAGTCTTAGTACTCATTAACCTTAACACAGAAGGTTGTTTTGTGTATACTTTTTTCCTTGCAATTTAAGTTAATTTTACAATTTTTTTTAAACATTTTATCATGTGAAATCGTAAAAATAAATATTCAAAATAGTATATTTTCTTTGCAAATCTAAATATAGTTGTATATATTTGTAGAATATGGTAAACAATCATTAAAATTTTCATTTAAAGTCAATTAAATTAATTAAGTGAAACTATAGTATTTGGTCTAAAAAGCCTTAGTTTACGAAAAAATATAAAATTTTAGTATGTGATTTTCAAAAAATTGAGACCTGATAGAGAAAGACGGTTTGCAGATTCGGAATCAGTGCACCCTAATTACTAAAAGTCACCTACTCTTAGCCAAGTAATTTTTTGAAAGTTAAAAATTGTTGGACAGTGTAATTGATGTACTTTCATTAAAAAAAAAATTGAAAACATTTCTGCGTTTCTTAAATCTTGTACAAATCGATCAGTTACATCTTTGTCCATAGCAATCATTTTCTTTTTGTATTTCTAGCAACTGGCAAATCAATAATTATTGGGGGGGGGGGTCATCTTCTTAAAGTGTCCAAACAAAAAATCTGAACAGTTCAAAAAAAGCTTTTTTTTTTCTTTTTTAAATAACTACCATCAGAGATTTTTCCCATGCTAAGTGATAGTAGAGAATAGCTGCAAAAATAGTTTTTTGTCTAAACATCCTTTTGAAATTATTACACTATTGTTCCTGTTGGTTTGCTTCTCTCAGAATAATTTTAATCATTTCTACATGTGTCATTGAGCATAAAATTCTGATGATTGCTTTTAAAATAGCATTTAATATTATATGAGTGTGCAACAATTAACTCCTGTCATATACAGCAAAAAAAAAAAAAAAAAAAAAAAAAAAAAGGCTTCCACTTTTGCCATATTTTTCCTTGTGACCATCCTAACAGGTCATTTTTACAGTTAAAAAAAAATCATTACAAATGAATTTGAATTCAGAAAAGTCACAAATTTAAATTACCTGAACAGATACTAAAAATTGAGGATTCTGACATAAAAAACAAAGAGAGGCAAAAACCCAAAAACCTTCCTACACAACTGTACAAAACATTATAAAACTGGTTGAGTATCAGCTAGACATGTTCAGTTATATATGAGATGCAAACAAAAACGCAAAATTTGATTGGTCAAGCCTTATTTCATTTTATTTTATGTCATTTTACAGAGTCCTTGTGAGTCACTATAAGTTGATGAGAGGTGAATTCATGAACAGTGGTTTGCCATTGCTGACTTAGAAGATTAAATATAGGTTGAGTCAACAAACACCTGAAAAAGGCTGAAATGTGATAATACCAACAAAAGTGAGGACATTAGTGCAAATGTAAATAATATTGAGGTTTTTTAGTAACGAAGTGAATTAGTTCTAGTTTTTGCAAAATACTGGCTCGTTAAAAACAAAGCTAAATTTACCAATTTTCTTTAGACTTTTGTGACCTTTTTAACAAGACACAAAAGTCTGAAATTATGTTTACACAGATTTTTAAAAAAAATTCTTTTTAAATTGTTTCATTTGTAATATATTAATTTCATAGAAAAAATAAACATTTTTAAAATTAAAAAAAAAAAAAGAAGCTTATTTATTCACAGGAAAAGAACCTCTTGCCATAGTGGGTCTGTTCCTCCCATGGCCTGTCTCTGACTCATGGCAATAGTAATATTAGCCATTTATAAGAAAACATTCAACATTCATTGACTGAGCAGCCAGTACTATTTCTGGCTGAAGTTTACAAAAATCTTTCTATTAAAATAATTTTTCTGGAAAATAAGTTTCTCCTGATTCAGTAGCTGTCAAAAAGGTGGTTTTTCCCATGACACCACTTTTTTTAATTTTTTTTTTAAATACTCTTTAGCAATGATTGTTTAAAAAAGATAATTAGAATAAAACCTAATCAAAGGATAAAAGTGAATATATATTTTTTTTGTTCTTGAGAATTAACAAAAATAATAAAGGCCATTAGATTATTTATGTATAAATAAATAAATAGGTATTATTTATTAGATTGTTTATTGAAATGGTTGGTGGAACATCTGCTAATTTCCAGTCGATTCAAACTTTATAAAATAAGGATTTCCTTCACATATTTGAATAATTTAGTAAATGTTTATAAATTCATGACTAAAAAAATTGTTTTTATATTAATTATTTTATAAATCCATAAATGATGAACATTGCATTAGTATTAGTTTTTAGAATGTTGTAAATATAAAATTATTTCTGTAAATAAACATTTGAATAAATAGTATTTAATATTTTTGTAGCAAATAAAAAACAAAAATTGTATATATTCACTTTCATCATATGTATAATTTTATTTTATATATCAATTTTTTTATTATTTCACCCCAAGCAAGGGGGTTACAGTGAGAGAAAAGACTGGGTACAGGGGGGTATTGAAGAAAGTATAAAAGATGAATGGGATTCAAAAAGATAGAAGATGGCAATTGATGTTGCATAAACATTTTTGGAGATTGTAGCTATCAGGGAAGAAGTATTCAAGTAGAAGGGGCCGAAAACCTAGATGCCAATTCTAGTCATTGTTTTTTAAAACAATAAACATAGCGAAAGAGTGAAGATAGTCAAAATAAAAGTGGCATTGAGGGGGGGGGAAAATTCTTTTGACATTATGTCTTATTGCTGGCATGAATGTCCATGTTTGCCCCGAAAAGTATGTCTTATAACCCCCCCCCCCCAAAAAAAAAACCCCAAAACATAAAAAAAACAAAACAGTATCTCTTTCGAGTGATTATCTCACACTAAGGCACAAACAGATGTAGGCAAAGATAGCAATTCCAATTTAAAATTGCTAATCTAAAATTCATTTATTTAATTCTACCTCTAAAACAGCAAATTCTCAATATGCTTAAATTTATTGCATTTAGCAATAATTGTCACAGAAATTGCCATGTTTTTGTAAGCTATAAACATTAATGAATCCTTAAAATTGCACCTGGCAATAATGCCTAATGCCTAATGAATCCTTAAAATTGCACCTGGCAATAATGCCTAATGCCTAATGAATCCTTAAAATTGCACCTGGCAATAATGCCTAATAGAACGATGAGTAAACAAACCAAATAAGGGAAATAAAGAATAAAAAAAAAATACAAACCTTGACATCATCTAAGATTACCAAAGGACCATTGACACCAGTCACAGTTTTGTAAACTGAAAAAAATAAAAAAACGAAATAATTTTGTGAAATGTAATTTTAAGGAGAAAGGAGAGGAAAAAAAAAAAAAAAAATCAAATTCCACTTTCCATGTGGTCCTGGGCATGACGATAAACTGCATCTGGCAGCAAGGCCTCTGATTAGGAGGTTGTGAGGAGCATGGAACCACCTCTTAATTGCTGTTGTTCTCAGTTCTACCCTGAACCAGAGTGGTAGCACCTGTTAGGATCCCAGCTATTGGCAAATAGTTGACCCCCCCCACCCAAACTGGGGTCAAAACACTATGAAAGTATAAAAATATATAGACTTTTATAGAAATATATACATAAAATTAGACTTATAGAAAAATATACATTTTTGAAGGAAAAAAAATTACCATCAATCCATTTTTGAATACAAAACTAGAAGACATTTTCAGTTTTCTAAATTAAAAAAGATTAAAAACAAAATTTTCATTAAAATCTGACTAAATCAACCTTCTCACTATAACCAAACATTAAGAAAAATTCATTAAAACCCTATCTTTTTTTGGCATTAAATAACCTACAGAAGTTGATATGCCGTTAAACAAAACTAAAACTCAACTCCACTTTCCATATCTAGCCTTGTTCTGATTTAATACTGCCTAGTTATTGTTTGTCTTGTTTTCACTGGATCTAAGTCTGTACTACACAGCCTAGGGTTTGAAACCATGATTACTGTCACCAAACTCCTGAAGCAACACTTTAATCCACTAGGGAAGTGTTGACCTAGACTCAGTAGAAACTGAGTGAGCAATAATTAAATAATAAATAGACGAGATATCCCTGGATACAAATAGTGAAATGAGAACAATCTTCCCTGTAGATTAAATAAAGGATTCAGTTTGAAGTTCCCTGAAGTTTAACCAGATCGACAGGCACCCGAAGAATGCTGGAGGGCACAATGGCTAAAATATTGTGATAATAACAACAAAGATGAGGATAAGAGTTTGAACGTAAATAATGGAAATATTTGTTGTGTAAGATTTGTTTTTCTTACTACAAATTTATTGATTCAGTTAAGTACCATAAGTGATACATGCTTGGGTGATAATGTCCTAAAAGAGGTATGACTGACTGGGCAAAAGATTTCCCCACAATAGGTTGCCATTACTTTTTGTGGTAGACTAGTTGCCAACCAAAGCTATAGAACCCAATCTGTCTTACTATTTAATCCATAGCTGGAGGAAGAAGCAATGGATTTATACCTTTCCCAAGGGTATTTGCACATATGTGAATGCAACAAATTTAACTAAAAGCCCCTTTTTGTTTAAATTATGAAATGAATTAACAAATGACTAGTAGAAGCTACCCACTTACTATATTTCCCTATTTTCTATAGGGACAGCATATGGAAATATAGTCGAGTGGTTAGAATGTTTGCTTTTTGAACATGAGGCATGGGTTTGAATCTTAACATGGTCAATCTGTCAGGAAGGTGACCTTGATATTATCAGCCTGGGGAAGGCAATCCCAGCATGCAAGACATTTGAAAAGTGCCTGGAAACTATATCACAGGTTGATCCAAGCATTGACAGTGAAACCAGGAGAAAGGAACTGTTTGGAAGCCATTGATGGTTGTGCTAGCACAAAGTCACAAGTCATTATGACTGAGGGTTTGCGTGTACTGGCCTTGTTCTAAGTGCAACTAAGCTTAGCAAAGTTGCAGTATAAACTACTAGTGTGCTCTGTGGGTGTTGGACAGATACAAATATGCCTGAGCTTACGTCTGCAATGGGGATTGGCTAGCAACCATTATAGCGACAGAGAAAAATGTTTTTTTCATATAGTCTGCTGCTGATCTTTTTAACATTCGGCTAAAAATTACCATAATAATAGGAGCACCTGTCTACCTTCATCTTAAAGGGGAGAAAAGAGTTCTTGTTTATTCTTAACAAACAATAGTGTTAGAATCTCTTTTTCCAAAATATCTGTCTATGTATAAACAAGTTGAATTTAGTCGTCAGTAGGCCTAAGGGCATCTGATATATTTGTGTTTTTGCTTTCTGTCTTGCAGACACTGTTGCAATAAATGCTATGTCCAGTCATGATTGCTTTTATAATTTACCCTGTTGTATCAAGGCTAGGCTTACTTTGCTTTTAAAATCTAGTTCATGCTAGTTAAAGGGAAAATTTAAATGGAGCTAGCAGATATTCTGGCAGAATTTGACACTGAAACTTATTTCATAGGTAAATATTTTAGATATCATTTTCAGCTATAAAACACACACATTTCTCATTGGCTAAAAAAAATGATAATAACTATTATGAAGGAAAACTACAACCTAACAGTTAAGGGCAAAATGGAGTCTGCCTCTCCGATTGGCCAAAATAGCAAAAATAGCAAAAATAAAAAAAATTAAACAAATCACAATCAATTAGAATTCCAACATAGGATTGAATCAAAATATTAGTCAAGAAGTGATTGTTCTTGACAGGGCCCATGAGAGAGAAAGTGATGTCATGGAGGCCCAAAACTTTCTATGATCCAAGAATAGATATCACTGAGGAAGCATTCTAGTGTGCAATATATGCATCTAAAATATATGTTGGATTTGATCCATTTCCTAAATAAATTATCTTTGTTTACAATAGGATATGAAATAGAACAGATATATATATTTCGAAAATTGGGAAAGATGTGTTAAAAAGCACTATTCACGCTTTGTTTGATTAGAAGGTCTTACATGGTTGAGTGGTCTAAGACATGTCAGATCTAATAACAGTTATCCCCAGGGGATGCAAATTAGAATCCGGCTGTAGAACATATACTTTTTTTAACAAGATTTCCCAATTATTCAAGCAAGTAGATGTAAATAAATACACTTTTAATAAAAACAGAGAATCTACTTAAATATGAGCATCCATTAAAAAAGATGTTTTAATAAATAAAAATGTCATATCTATCTATATATCAATCAGTCAGTTAAGTGACATACGTGATACACATTTGTGCGATCATGTCTCAAAAGAGACATGACTGACCAGGCAGAAAATTATCTTGCAGTAGGTTGCCATTATTTTTTGCGGTAGATTGGCTGCCAACCAAGGCTATAGAACCCAATCTGTCCTGTTATTTAACCCTAACTAGAGGGAAGGATTAATACCCTTCCCAAGGGTATTTGTGTGCAAGTGAACGCAAGGAATTCAACTGGAATTTGAAATCGACTCTACGATTTCTTGTTCCAAGCCGACATCCACTGCACCACAATGCACATCTATCTAGCTATATCAAAACAGGAAAAAGTAGATATTCTTTGTTGTTAACGTTCATGAAGCTTTCATAGTTCCCGTTAGTTCACATTTTCACCTAGCTTTGAATACATATGCTCAGTTTTTATAAGAACCGATCATTGATTTCATTATCTAAGGCCAATTAATTTTTTGAACTAAACAGAGTCAGAAAGTATTAAAATTTACTCACACACAGGTCAATATACATTTCTATAGGGATATTTATAATGGGTGGGTGGCATTTGTTAGGTTAACAACGTGTATTGTTTCAGAGACAACTAAATAGATTCCCACCCTCAACCCACCCCCATATGTTCATCAAATTGTCTTTTTCTTTTAATGAGAGGGAGTAACGGACAATAGAAGATATACAAACTGGCACAGATGGGAAATAAAAAGACATTGTTGCTGAAAGGAGGAAGTAACAGGTGCTTTACGTGCACAATAGCTTAGACAGAACCATGACATGCTTGTATGTGTATGAGATGTGTCTGGAAAGTATCAAGCCATTTCAAATATCTTCAGGACTGATTGTGCAACCTTGATATGATATTTGTAACAAATCAGAATAAACTTTACTGTGCATGGGCAAACAGGCACTCTTCTGTGGGGTTATTCAGTCAGCATTAAGACATCATAGGTTGAGCTTGTGTAAATAGAGAAAAATCAAGAGAGAACAGAGTCAGAGAGAAAGAGCACAGAGAAACAAATATATATATATATTTTTCTAAACATATATTGTTAAATATAACAGACAATGAATGCCTATTATGTTTAATCATGAGCCATTCTAAACATATTTAGGCTTTAATTTCAGGTGAAAATAAAGACAAAAATTGTCTAACATTTGGAATATTTTTTATTTATGGTGGCTCTAAGCTTTCGGCTCACATGAGCCATCTGCAGAGAGGTTACAGGGACGTTAACATAAAGACATTCCACCATCAAAGATAATTTTATTTTGTGTGAACAGAAAGCTTATAACCAGCATAAATAAAAAATTATACGAATGTTGGACAATTTTATTCTTTATATTCATGTGAAATTAAAGCCAAAATACGATGTTTAGAAAATTATCTGCTGCCTTAATATATATATATATATCTGCTTAAGCCACAAGATTAGCAAGTAGGTCCCACCCTTTTACTGTGAAACTAATAAATTGTAAACGCAAATTCTACTCCAGCAGCTTCTTTCGCACTTCCCGCCTGTGGAATTTACTTCTATTTACTTGCTTTCCCGACAGCTACACTCTTCAAGAATTCAAATGTAAAGTCAATAGTCATCTCCTATCTCACTAACTTGCATCCTCTCTCTCTGTTTCATGGTCCTTTCTTTGTCCAGTATTCTTATCCTTCTCCTATCCTCTTCCTGACACCCCCTGTAACCTGTCACTCTTTCTCATAACTTACCTCCTATGTAATCCCCCTGCTCAACAGTGGCAGTAAAGTGATGCCTTGCTTGGGGGCAACACGATTATATATATAGTGAGAGTGAGAGGATCATTGCTATCAACCGGAAGTATGGAATAAGCCTAAAGTTAGCCAGAAACTTTTTCTTTTGTAAATCACCTTGTCAGAGAAGTAAAGACGTCCCCAAAAAGTAAACAAGTTGAGATTTCTGGTTGCAACATGAGATTGCATTATAATAATGTAGAGATAATTATTTGTTATCTACATGGATTCTATTAATGACTTCGCATTAACAAAAAACACGCTTGACATAAAAGAATCACTTTATCATTGCAAATGTTGAAATCAGGACAACTTCAACATTTTTTTGTTTTATTTTTCTTCTGTACACACTTGCATTATACGCTAAAGAAGCCTTTTTGACTTTTATGTTAATATAAAAGAAAATTAATCTTTGAAGCCTTATAGGTTTCACAAAAGCATTTTATAAAGGTAAGTCACAAAAACTTACTTCAAATACAAGAAAAGCTGCATTTATAAGGAAAAGATATTTGAGTGACCTTTAACCTTTACTGAGAGATAAGCAACTTTCAAGTAGTATTTACATTATTCAGACTATTGTCCTCATCTTTGTTCCCATTTGTATGACGTTTCGACCATTGTACACTCTGGCCTTCTTTAGATGCTATAAATTTCGAACCTGAACACTTTATTACAATCACTGGGGTATGTCATCCTTATTCCTTGCGTAAAACCTTGATTGGAAATCATGAGTTATTTCCCTCTAACTCTGCAAGTTACTTGTTCACCACTGCTGTAGCCTGGCATTGAACTCACAACATTAGTTAGTTCCTGACTTGACTCTTAGCATTATGAGTTCAATACCAGGCTACAGCAGTGGTGAACAACTAACTTGCAGGGTTAGAGGGAGATAACTCATGACTTCCAATTGAGGCTTTATGCAAGGAATGGAGTTCATATACCCCAGTGATTGTAATAAAGGGTTTGGTTCAAAATTTCTAGCACCTGAAGAAGGCTGGAGAGTACAACAGCCAAAACATTATACAAATGGCAACAAAGATGAGGACAATAGTCCAAATAATGTAAATACTACCTCATCTCAGAAATACAGACAAACTTTCAAGCAGATGAATTCAGGAGATACACAAAAACAGAAGAGAAAAACAAGAATGGGTTTTGTGCTTTCAAAACCAAATTTAACTTGTACAGCAAAATGAACCTAACAAAACTCCTACCAGGATTTATTATTTATTGATGAGCAAAATCCTAACAACAATGATACTGTGTTCCTGGCAATCTTGGAAAATTAAAAGAATTCTTAAATAAAGTAGTAAAGGAAAGTTAGAAGGAAAGACTAACTATTAATTGTAAGAAGACAGAATGTAAGGTTGTCAGGAAAAGGGACAACTCAAGTTACAAGCTACATATTGGAAATGTCAAAATCAAACAGGCATAGACATTTAACTTCCCGGAGAGTGAAATAATAGATTGATTCTTTTTTTTTTTATGGCTTAACCTTTCACCTATTATTTACTGTATCACTGAGGTGGATATGACACAGAGAAAATGTGCTGCGGTATTAGTCAGCAGAATATCTTGTGCTAAACGGTTATACATAGAACAGTACAATAGTTACAATGACAGACAAGGCAGAACACAGAGAGGACGGGTTTAGATCACAATAGTTGCTGAAGTAACCAATCTGAATATTACGTCTCGAATGCTACTATTCTTTACTTAAATAGACTATTTCAGATCATGGGCCATTCCATCACTGAGAGTGCTGCAGAGGTGTCAGCCACTCTACCAAATTATTTAAGGCCAGAAAATATTTTTAGATTGCATGAATTTTTTGAGATAATGATTTACTGATACAAACCCTACTAATTAACCTATAGATGGGTGGGGTGAAGACGTGATGTATACATACTTTTCCCAACAGGCATTTTGTATACGTGAATAGAACAAACCCGCTCGGAATTGAAACCAATTTCATGCTGTTATCCACTACACTACCCACTCATCCAAGTTTATGGTACATGGCATTCTTAAACAGTTACCCATCTAGGTACTGACCAGGATTGATGTTGTTTACCTTCAGTGATCATACGAGAATTGGGGTTTCAACGTGATATGGCTGTAGGCTGAAAACGTGACACAGAAATCTGAAAGCATGTAGGAATAACAAAAGATGTTTTCAAGAAACTAAGGAAAGTATTAAGAGAGGAAAATTTTGTTAATAACAAAGAAAAGAGTGGTAAATTATTACATAATATCTAATCTCCTACATGGCAGGTCATTTTAGACAATCTCTTCACAGATGAAGAGGTAACTTGAAGCAACAACAATCTAACTCTGACAGACGCTGAGAATACCATGGACAAAATATGTGAGTAATTGGAAATTTTTAAGAAAAATATGAACTATGTGAAAGATATTTATTAATCAGAGAGACATATGAGGAAGGGCAGCCTGGAAAATCTAACACTCGCAAAACAGAATTTACCTGGTTAGACATACACCTGAAACATTCTGCCCTGCTTGAGGTGAAATGATTATATATATATTATATATATATATATATATATATATATATATATACATACACACACACACACACACTAGCAGTATAGTCCGGTGTTGCTCGGGTGTAATGAAAGCTTTAAAACTAATCCATGGTCCTGGAGCTCAGACTCTTTGAAAGACTTAAAAGCAATAGTTGTTTCCAGTTAAAGTGAAACCGTAGACTGAAAGGAAAATGAATGGATGTAAATCAAATTTTGATTTCCTGGTATCAATATCAAATTTTCTGCACTATTGTAAGAATTGCAACCTTGAAACTTCTGAATATCGTTTCTTATGTCTTTGTCTATGAGTATATTAAATTTGATTAAAATTGGACTGCTCCTTCTATAACCTGATTTTTTCGATTATTGATTTTCGATATTTATCAGGGGTACCTCGACACAAAACCTAGCTAAGAACACTCGCAGACGCTTGTAGCACAACTCTGTAAATTTTCAAGAAAATCGGTTCAGCCGTTTTGGAGTCTATAGGTAACAGATACGCACACACAAAGTTCCATTTATAAATAAGTTTAGATAGATTTAGATGTAAATATTCAAACATATTGAAAACAGAAAAAAAAACAAAACATTAAGTTCTGCCATTAAATACACAAAATTCAAAGAGGGATCTGTTACGTAATGAATCCTGACCTGGCATCTTGACTCCAGTCACCTTCTCACTGCTATGACATGACTTTTCTACAAATTTTTTCATGGCAATTGTTTTGATGAGCTTTCCTCTTTGGTACCTTGACTGTGAATCTAAATGTAGTACTAGATTGGCAACTAGGTCTCCCTCATTTTACTGTTGGATTACCTAGACACAACTGTCTGTTCTAATAGTTTCTTTTCTTGCACTCCTTGCCTGTGGAACTCCCTTGTGATTTCTTGATTCCCTGCCACCAATGATCTTCAAAAATATAAATGCAATGTCAATTGCCTGTCTTCTTGAATCCTGTTTTTTTTTTCTCTCATCATTAAAGTCTTCTCATTCTTTTCTTGTAAGCTCTTGCATCTTAGTGGCATTATTGCCTTGCATGGGGTGAAGTGACCACGTCTATTGTACAGGTGTAGAGGCTCATCCCTTGTTCCCTGTTTAGGATGTGGTTTCCGGTTTTCTCTTTTCCAAATCTTT
This sequence comes from Ascarosepion bandense, assembly GCA_037127315.1. Taxonomy (NCBI): domain Eukaryota; kingdom Metazoa; phylum Mollusca; class Cephalopoda; order Sepiida; family Sepiidae; genus Ascarosepion; species Ascarosepion bandense. The sequence continues at coordinate 661,429 of JBBBDQ010000328.1, read as the reverse complement.
TCACTCTTACGTAGCCCCCTGCACATCAGTGGCATTACCGCCTTGCTCGGGATGATATGATTAAAAAAAAAAAAAAGAAAAAAATTCACACAGAGGGAAACATCAAGTAATGCCAAACTTTTGTTCTAACCCAATATATAATTATTTTCTTTTTTTTAATGCATGACCTGTAAGGTGGGAAGCTGAAATTTTCCTGGCCTTACCCACTTTCTAAAATATGAAAAAAAAAAAAAATTCACTTGGAAATAGCCTCCTGGTTGGGTCAATAACCTTTCAGCAACTTTTAGGAAGGAAGGAAACAGATTGTGGGTGGGACAATGTACTAAGCCCTTATTTTCTTGTTATAGCAGAAGACAATTTTCTGTTTCAGGTGTTCTAACAACTCCTATTCAACATTGTTAACTGCAGTTGAGAAGAGAGTTCTCAAATCCACACTGAAGTTAATTGCAAACATCATAATCCTTTACACAACTGCACGCGATTCTGGATTCAGAGTTATCCTTACCTAGAACTGATGCTAACCATGGCCACAACCTAGTCTATTCTGATATTTAACCCATAGCTGGTGGAGAGAAAAGATGAAATTGAATGTAAAGATTTGAAGCAGTATTCACAAGCTTAACCAAAATTTCGACTTAATAAATGCCACTAAGATCAGGAGAGAAAAGGTTCACTAAGAAAATGCATTGAAAATGTGCTGGTTTCATAATTCTAATAAGCGTAAGACCAGGATCATACATAATATGAGTAATCATTGCAGAAGCAATAACAACACAATGCAGCATATGACTTAATCGAGAGAATAAGAGATCGACTTGGAATGTGCTAATTTCAAATCTAACAGGCAGTAAAAAAAAAAAAAAAAAATCATAACCACGTTCTCTGATTGAAACGACACTAGGAGTTTAAAACTAAGCGAAAAAAAAGAAAAAATGATAAGGATAGGTTAAAGGCAGGTTGACATCTTGACCGTTAAGGAGGGAAAAGAAGAAAGAAAAGTAAAATAGAGAGAAAAAAAAGAGAAAAAGTATGTTTTCTTTGGGGCTAAATTCCAAAATGAATCTTTGCTCTGATTAGTTGAAAGAAACACACATGTAAATTTTACATCTTCTCACATACATACACAAGAAACTGAAGGTTTTTGTATTTAAATGTAAATCATGTAAACCAACATCAAACATTGCTTGAAGAGAATCTATCGCAAAACATAGAAATTTCCATGTCGCAATGTACAATTAATTCATAACTTATATATATATATATATATATATGAAATGATTTGTTTGAACATTTTTGATCGATACTCATATTTAAGTAGATATTCTGTTTATTCGTTCAGACTGTCATTCATGGTCGAGAGGTCTAAGACACACCAGATCACTTTGTGGCTTTCCCTATGTGGATAGGGGTCGCAGGCTAAAATCCTGCCGATGACACACATTTCCACAACAAAAATTTATCGTAAATAATCAGGCCGGTAGAAATAAATATATAATATTGTTTGATTATAAACAGAATATCTACTTAAATATGAGTATTGATCAAAAATGTTTAAACAAATCATTTCACACACACACACACATATATATATCTATATATATATATATATATATATATACACACACACGAGAGAGAGAGAGGACACTGTTGTAACAGCCTTTCACACAACCTCAAATATGAAGATTGCATTCAAGCATGAAACAGACTTTTGTTTGTCAGTGTTGACCTCAATGTCCACACTTAATACTTTAGAACATGTACAAACTACTACAAAATTGTACATTGTTTCGACATTAAAAGAACAATGTCTCATCAGGTAGTTAATGATGATGGTAAATGTACAATTTTGTAGTAGCTTGTAAATGTTCTATTATTTATAATAAATATTCATTGCTCAATATTTATATTGAGCACCGTTTTAAATTAATTTAAATTAATGTTTAGAACATGGCAATTATTTTCTTCAGTTCTTATTCATTTGGAGATATATTATTCTTTTTTTTTTTTTTTTTTTTTTTTTTTTAAATCATCTCACCCCAAGCAAGGCATTCCACTGCCACTATTGCGCATGGGGCTACATAGGGGAAGGTAAAGAGAAGGGAGTGGATAGACATAGGGAATGTCAGGAGAAAGGTGATAGATGAATAAGGATAGCGAGGATGAGTGTCGAGCAGGTTAGTGTGTTAGGAGGTGTCTATTGACCTTACATTTAAACTCCTGGAGATTGTAGCCGTCGGGGAAGCAATCGTTTGGAAGAGAATTCCACAGTCGGGAAGTGCGAGGAAAGAAACTGTTGGAGTAGAAGTTACGGCTGCATTTTATCGGTTTCACTGTAAAAGGGTGGGATCTAGTTGCTAATCTAGTATCTCGTGCAAATTCGTATTTAGGGGGCACCAGTGATCTAAGTTCATCGGAGCAGAAGCCGTGAAAGTATTTATAGAAGAGACACAGCGAAGCCACGTCTCGCCGGTGAGAGAGAGACTGCAGGCGGTCTGCCAAGTCGGTATCTATCACATTACAGACCCTCCTCTGAACCTTATCGAGAAGCCCGAGGAGAACAGCAGGGGCACCCGACCAGATATGGCAGCAGTATTCAATGCACGGGCGGATGGTAGATTTGTAAATGTGCAGGATAGATTTAGACGGAAAAAACTTCCGGGCCCTACACAGAGAACCGACTTTCATAGCAGCGGATTTAGCAATGGATTCGATATAGTCATTCCATTTGAGGTCCGCTGAAAGTGTGAGACCAAGGAGGCGTAGTGTTTTACTCTCTGGGAGGCAAGCCTGGTCCATGCTAATGGGAGAAAGTAGTTAATACGAATGAAAATACATTCCACAGTTAGATATTTAATTTTAGAAAGTGCTCAATACAAAAGTAGCTTATAGATATATGGTAATTAGTATTATGATAGCATATTGCAACTTTATAGCTATAAAGTTTTTGTGTTTAATATACCATCAGACAGGCCTGATGAAGTGAATTAAACACTGAAACTTTATCCCTATTAAGTTGCAGTATGCTATAATAATAATAACAACTTGTTATATATATACACACACACAAAATCTGATATTAAGCATTTTACCCAAATATAACACACCTCAAATCTGTTTGATTATATATATATATATATATATAAAGCAGTACAGGTGTGAAGGTCGAGGTGAGGAAGAAAAAGAGAAAAATGAAAAAGTCTATGTTTGCATAAACTTGTCCCAGTGCCCAACCACTTCACATTTCGTGGCAGGTAAAGGGAGAAAATTATTTTATCCTCCACCCTACATTTTGTTTGTCATTTTTATTTCATAAAAAGTGACTCGGATATCATAACTGGAAATGGTGGCAGAAAAAGCCTTTGATTCCCCTTACCTAAATACGCCTACTTTAGGGTGGGTGAACTTCAAATTGTAGAATGTAGATAAAGAAGTCCACATTATTTAATCTGTAACAGGATGTGGTAATAGTGTGAGAGTGTGTGTATGTGTGCGTAATGAATGAATGTGTGTGTAAGTGTGTGTGCAATCAATGAATGTATACAATATGTAAGCATACTAAATGAATGAGTGTGTGTGCATAATGAATGAATGAATGCATTTTGTGTACAATGAAGGTGTGTGTGTGTATGTGTGTGCACTTATTGAATGAATACTTGTGTGTATGTAATTAACGAATGTGTGAGTATGTGTACTGAATGACTGTGCATGCACAAGTCTCTGTGTGTGTGTGTGTGTATGTGTTTAAAAAAATGACAAAAGGAAAAATGTTATTTCTGGGTATAAATATTAATGATAATGAAATTTCTACACTTGCATTGGTGAAGTTGTTCATGAAACTAAATATGTTGGCATAAGACATTTTCCTCCTTGTCATTCTTATTAATATTGTCTCTACAGATTCATATATAAATATATAGTGTGTGTGTGTGTGTGTGTGTGTGTGTGTGTGTGTGTGTGTGTGAATAAGAGAGCAGAAAAGTTTTTTAATGACTTTCATGTGTAGTTTGATATCTTCAGGTTAGAATAAATGGCAAAACTGTTTTGCTTTTTTCCTTTGAATAAGTTCTCACTGTTTTCCAACAGATGGTGTTCCCAGAACTGTGTGCATGTAATTTCAGATGGTAATGCATCTATAAAGAAGTACTATAAGCAAGCTTGAAATTCAGTGTATATCATTTCATTGAAGTGTAAACAATTTTGTTTTTCATAGTGTTGAACATGTATTTGCAGGGAATTTTACTGCACGACTTTATTCAAAAGAAATCTGCTATGGAAGCACACAGAAGTCTTGTTGAAACTCACGGCAACCATGCTCTGTAATAAACAACAGAGATTGGCTTAGACACTTCAAAAATAATGATTTTGATGTTAAAGATAAAGAATGCTTTGGTGCACCAAAAAGTTTTGAAGATGAAGAATTGGAAGCATCACTTCATGTAAGGTGCAAGCTGAACTTGCAGAATCTTTAAGAGCTGATCACACAAGCGCTTTGAAATGTTGGAAAGCATTAGGAATGATTCAAAAGCAAGGACACTGGGTGGCATACGAGCTGAAGCTGAGAGATATCAAACTGTGTCTTGTCACATGTGAACAGCTGCTTTAACGGCAGAAAAGGAAAAGTTTATTTTACATCATATAACTGTCAATGAAAAGTGGATACATTATGATAACCTTATCCATAGAAGATCGTTGGGTAAGCCCAGCCATGCATCAACATTTGTAGCAAAGCTGAATATCCATGGTACAAAGCTTCTGATCTGCATTTGGTGGGATCATCTGAGTGTAGTATATTATGAGCTGCTCAAACTGACTGAAACTATCACAGAAGATTGACACTGACTACAACTGATGTGTTTCAGCAAAGCATTAAAAAACAAAAACAAAAAAAAAACCCTCTACAAGCAGAGATATGACAAAGTGATTTTGCAACATGACAACGCTTGCTCACATGTTTCAAAATGGAGAAAACCTACTTGGAAATGCTTGAAAGGGAAGTCCTACTCAATCCACCATGTTCCCTAGACCATTGCCCTGTCCAATTGTCATTTGTTCCGATTGATGACACATAGCCTGGATGAGCAGAACTTTCTTATGAAGATGTTAAAAAAAAAAAAAAAATGGGTTGACTCATAGGTAGCCTCAAAATACATGTTTTTACAACATGGAATTCAATTGCTACCAGAAAGATGGAAAAAAGTAGTGGCTAGCAATGGACATCACTTTCCATGATGTGTTCTTTACTAATTTTTTGTAAATAAAACATTACTTATGAAAAATCAGCAAGGACTTATTCAAGGTCCTTTATTCATATAAACACACACACTTTCTTACTTACAAGATGCACTTTAAAAAAAAAAAAAAAAAAAAAAAACTGCCCTGAAAAATAGATGTGCATCTTCCAAGGTGAATGTATCAGTTACCACCATAAAATGGATGGTAGTGAGGTTCATTTATCGTACATGACTGACAGTAGCGATGATTCTGCAAATGATAGTTTAGAACTTTTGCATGAATCCAGCAGTGATGAGTTTTGGGGATTTGAGAATGAATAAAATATGTTTGATCGTTTTATATTTTTATATGCATATTTTTAACATTTTAATTAATTTTTATGAAAATAAAACCACTCTTAGACAATGACAGATGCATAGCATATTTACTAACCACCAACTAGTATGTTATCACCATACTAACAAAATTGGACGAGTCATTAATGTAAACAATACATGGCGTCAGTATGTGAGAGATGCAAGGTGAATAATAATTATTTTTTCCTCACAAACATATCATCAAATGCTTCATAAATAATGAAAATAGTCGTCTTCAAAATTTCAAACAACCATTGAGAAACAAGAGTGAACATATATTTATATTTTTACGAAATGTTATGAAATGGTATTAACCGACATTTTTAATTTATTTGTTTGGACATTTTTAATACATTTTTTTAATTCGAACATGACTACCCATTAAAAACAAAGTCCAAACAAAGTAAAATATGAATACACAATAGTCTTTATTATGATAGAGGGCATATGTATATTTTTCACTACTCGATGACATAATTATTGCAAAAAGATAAAATAAGGCACTGTCAAAGAGCAAACAAGCAGCGATGGCTCTAATAATTGGTAGTAAAAACAATCAACTGAACCAATGCTACCTCGCTATTGTTTCCCTTCAATGAGCGTGACAAGGGATATATATCTAATATCTAAATCTAAACTTATTTATAAATGAAACTGTCTCTGTGTGTGTGTGTGTGTCCATTACCCATAGACTCCGAAACGGCTGAACTGATTTTCTTGAACATTTACACAGTTGTACTGTAAGTGTCTGCGAGTGTTCTTGGCTAGGTTTTGTGTCGAGGTACCCCCGATAAATATTGAAATCAATAATTGAAAAAAATCAAGTTATAGAAGGAGTGATCCAATTTTAATTAAATTTGTTACACTCAGACAAAGACATAAGAAACGATATTCAGAAGTTTCAAGGTTGCAGTTCTTACAATAGTGCAGAAAATTAATAATATATATATATATATATATAAAAGGCAAGATGTTTGTGTTTGTGTCTGTTTATCTGTCTGTATGTCCTTTATACAAAGCCACAATTTTTATCCAATTCTCACCAAACTTCACACAAATATTATTTAGGCTGAGTCTGAGCTCCAGGACCATGAAAGCTTTCATTACACCCGAGCAACGCCGGGCTATATATATATATATACACACACACACACACACATACATACACATACTTTAATAAATCTTTATCATAATATATATTATTTTAAACTATGTTGGTTTGATTGTGCCCTTTGAATAAAAAAGAAAAGAGGAAATGGAAAAGAAAATACGATCACTTGTTGAGAAATATTGCAGGTTTCATCTTATGATTAAAATTCTTAATTATGGAAGTTCTAAGTGATGTTACAGTTGCTGACATTGAAAATCAGTGAACCATGTGGGTTTGCTTGTTTATTTTGCACTAATGCCCTTTAGAAAGGCATGAATCCAGTCTTCCTCTAGTTAAACAAAGGTTTCTAAAGAATCGCTCAGAATGAGAATTCCTCAGAAAAGCTTCGTACAACTATACCTTTGCAAGAACCCCTCTCCCTACAAACCACTAATTGTATGAAAACGTGGCAAAGACGCAAATCAAAAATTAGAGCAATGCTTAGACCAACGAATTTTATTTTTAGATGCAATATTTTAAGTAAGAAATTTCTTATTTTTTACTTCACTAGAATATCTTGTCCTTTACTTTTCCAGGTTTAATATAATCTTAATATTAACGTAATCCTTTACTTTTGATATAATGCAATGGAATACTTATATCAAAAGTAAAGGATTATGTTTCATTGCACCATGCCTTTAACAGAAAAGAAATATTACTTTTTCAGATGCACATTTTCCATGTCATTCATGATTTTTCCAGGTATTGCTATTAATTTAATATAAATTTAATGCTGAAAACCACATTCAGAAATATTAAAAAAAAATAAAAAAATAAAAAATTGATTATTTATAATTAATTCTGATAAAATGATAAGTGATAAGCAAAATTTGATTGACAAAAATGATAAAAAATATCATAAATTAAATGTTGAAGACCGCATGCAAAAATATTAAACAGAAAAAAGTTATAAAGAATAAAATTTATTAGAAGCGTTAGTCACTTATGTAGCTAGTCTCCCTTTTTGGCTTTCACATATTTTGATGTAACCTTTTTTACTTACTGAACCAAAATTCAAAACCATTTTTTTAAATGTAGCTAAGGAGGAGGATGTGTATTGCGGTGAAGTGGATATAGGTTTGGAACGAGAAATTGGGAAGCCGAGTTTGAATCCCAGTTGAATTCCTTGCATTCACTTACATGCAAATACCCTTGGGAAAGGTATTAATCTGTCTCTTCCTTCCAGTTATGGGTTAAATACCAGGACAGATTGGGTTATATAGTCTTGGCTGGCAACCAGTCTATCGCAATCTTCTGCCCAGTCAGTAATATCTCTTTCGAGATATATTGCCCAAGCTTATATCATGTGTGGCACTTAACTGAGCTAAGGAAGTATCCTATCTAACTCTGTAAATTGTTTAAAATTTGGTTGAGAACTAAATTAGTGGTGAAGCTTGAAAGCTGCTTAGATTCATTCAATGTCGAACTTAAGAATATATTCAACCACTGCCATGGTTGAATGAGATTAATATATATATATATATTAATCATTTTATCCTAAGTAGGGTAATAAAGCCACTAGGATGCAAGGGGGTTACTGAGTATTAAAGAATATGAGAAAAAGTACTTTTAAAGGCAGAAGATTATCCCGCAGTAGGTTGCCATTGCTTTATGTGGTAGACTGGTTGCCAGCCAAGGCTATAGAGCCCAATCTGCCCTATTATTTAACCCATAACTGGAGGGAAGAGACGGATTAATACCTTTCCCAAGGATATTTGTGCGTAAGTGAATGCAAGGAATTCAACTGGAATTCAAATTCGGCTCCCCGATTTGTCGTTCCGAGTCGATATCCATTGCACCACAACGCACTACGAGGATAGATAATAATGATTGACATTGCATTTAAATTTTTGAAAATCAGAGTTGTCAGGGAAGTAAGAAACAGGTAGAGGGTTCAGGTAAAAATGTCCATTATAACATTTAAATTTTAAATGTTAAAATGTAAACTTATAGCGTGGAGGAATTATGGTCTTTTGAGGTCCAGGTGGGGTAAAGTTGCAGAACTATTAAAAACACCCAAAATTCTCATCTAACCTACTTTCCAAAACAATTCATTTGATAAGGATCAAATGAATTTTTACGTGATATCTGTCCTCCTATACAGCAGTGAATGCTCAACAATCTCCTCAAAGATGAAGGAAAAACTCAGAGCAACAGAAATGGGGTTCTACAGAAGGATGCTGAGAATATGTTGGCCCGAACATGTGAGCAACAATGAGGTTTTGGAGAGAATAGAAACAAAAAGGAAAACTTATGCTTAACATCAAGAAGAGGCAGTTGAAGTTTCTGGAACATGCTATGAGGAAGGAGGGTATGGAGTCTGATACTCACAAGGTGGATAGAGGGAAAGATAGATATGGGGAAAACAGTATTTGACATAGTTGAGGGGCTTGAACAAGCGGATTTCAAAGCAGGGATGAGAGAAATAATGGAATAACATATTAAGAGCAACAAGAGAGAGGAAGTAGTGGAGAACCATGATCGTCTACATCCTGAGGGGACACGGCACATAAAAGAAGCAGCATCCATTCCTGACTGAATTATGAACTCTGAATTAACTGTAACAACACTGTCTGAAGCCTGTAGCAGTGTGTGTTGTGGTGTAATGGATATCATCTCCGAATGAGAAATCAGAGAGCAGAGTTCAAATTCCAGCTGAATTCATTTCATCCACTTATGCACAAATACCCTTGGGAAAAATATTCCATCTCTTCTCACTCCAGCTATGGGTTGAATAACAGGAGATTGGGTTCTATCTTGGTTGGCAACCAGTCTACTGCAGAAAGTAATGGCAACCTACTGCGAGAAAATCTTCTGCTTAGTCAGTCATGTCTGGAAAGACGAGATCACCGAACCGTGTATCACACATGGCGCTTAATCAACTGAATTATTCAATTAAGCCTTAGATGGTTAAGTTAACAGAGACTTCCACGGCACCAGCTGGGGTGGTTTGAAATTTTGACTCGGGCCCAGTCTCACAGGCAATACCTCACCTTTGAGAAGGGACTAGCGTCATTAGTCTGAGCTTGTGACATCACCGAAAGAGGCTCGAGCAATTTTTCCACGGTATTGATCAAACCCACTTGAAACCTCGACCTCATGTCACATTCGGTAGCGATATGGATGCACTGAAAAATGACTTTTCTAATAAAAAAATGAAATAACAAAACAAAACAAACCCCGTTGATCGTCACTATTATTGCCGGTTTTAAGCCCATTTTGGAAATAGGAAGGACTGAATAGTTGAGCTATCATTACATATCCTCATAGCCACAATTGTTACATTACAATAACAATAAAAAAAATGTTCAAAAATAGAAACAATATCACATGATAGAACCTATCCTTCAAAAAAAGATGGTGTTTGGAACGAGGGCAGGGAAAAAAGTCGTGTTTCATTCTCGGTCTTTATTATCAAGTAAAACACGATATTGAAAAAAAAAAAAATGAAAAAAAAAGAGAGAGATTTCAAAATATTGACAATAAAATTTAAAATAGAAATTTATTTTCTGAGAAATGAAGTAGGTGATAGCGAAGTAATTTATTTTAGCAAAAATAAAAAACTATCGCAGTCGTTTAGGTTGCAAAATGTAAAATGCTAACAAACATATGAAATAATTTTGAAACAAAGTGTTGGAAAAAAAAAAGCTCCTCAAAATAATTGTTTGTTTGTTGGGTCACTAAAACAAACTTAATTTTTTGTTTTATGGTTAGAAATATTTAAAAAATATAGAGAAATAAAAGAAAATATGATTTTGTGATTAGAAATATTTAAAAATAAATAAAAATAACTTCTCCATTAAAATATTTCGTAGACCAGTTTTATAAAAGATAGAAAAAAAAAGAATTTTTTGTCTAAAAAACGTTCAATGGCATTAATTTACCTTTCTAAAAAACCAAACAAAAACTTTGCATTAAATTCAATTAATTCTAAATTTCATTCTCTCTAATCTACAAACCAATATTTTTTAACAAGTGGTTCTTTTTTAGATAGAGAGAAAAATTAGGGGAACTTTTAGAAGGTGCTCTTTTTAAACGAAACATGGTTGAGAAATTCGATCAACAATGTCTTCTACACAATATAATTCCTATTCAAGTGATTCTTTTATGTCCGTTCAGTTCATTTAAATGAAATGACATTCCTCAATCAATATCAAGAATTACACAAGGCTGATTATTATTTTAAACAACGTTGTTAAAAAGAAAAGATTACCAAAAACACTACTAGTAACATTTTCGTCTCATAATAAAAATACAATTTCATAATGCATTTGTTTTGTTGAGAGTAAAAAGCAGTTTTTGTGTGGGTGGACAAATTTATCCTGGAAGAAAATTGTTAATCTTAGGACATCACGGGGGAAAAAAATCACCTATAAACTAAAAACAAATATGTATTCATTTTTTTTTCGTTATTTAAAAATATGTAGATTTCAAAATTAAAATTAAAAATATTATTATCCATGATCATCAATATAGTTAATTTTAATGCACTTTTTCATATTTGGTTTTTAAGAGGACCTCTTTGTTGATCAAACAAAATTTATTTGAAGCATAGCAAATTATATATTTTTTAAATTCTTAGCATTATTAACTTAAACTATTTTTTTTGGGACATTACAAGAAAAAAAAATATATGGAGAGAAAGAAGAAAAAGAAATAGAAACATTTTTAGAGACAGAGGTAAAAAGTGATACAGAACCATAATTTCTACATAACAGAATTTGAATGAAAATAAGTTACAAAAAAAAAAAAAAAAAAAAAACAACAAAAAAAACAAACTAGAAAACAAAGTCCAATTTATTTATATAATTTTTAAAGCTAAAATATCTTTTTTTATCGAAATCAAAAATTAAAAAAAAAAAAAATGACTAAAAATTGGGGTTAATTATTAAAAAAAAAAAAATCAATCAATCAATTTCCATGTCATTTCATGGTTTTAGGAAAAAAAATCTTGCATACATAAAAAATGTTACACTATTTTAAAACTGAAGAAAAGTTGTTATAAAAAAGTCATTAAAAGAAAAATTATACATATTTTATTTAATTAGGAAACCAATTTTTTTACTAAATCGATTTTTCTTCTTTTATATTTTTAAATTTTAATAATTAAAATTTAATTATTTTCCGTTTTTACCTGTTGTAGAGTAAAATAAAAACTATTTTCTTTTTTCTTGCACCGACTCCAAAATAAAAAAAAATTAAACGCTTATAATAACTTCAATTACTTATTTAATAGGTAAGAAAATAAGTAATTTAATGCATTGAGTAGGATAAAAACAAACTAAAATCAAATAAATTAAATAATTGAATTTACATATCCACCCCCGCGATTTACGAAGTTTTTATCAAAGAGAGTATGATATGATAAATGAAAAAAATTAATGTATTGGTTAATCAGTCTCTCTTTGAAATCTCTAGAGAAGGTAGCAAGATTACGTGTCTTTTAAGAATTAATTCCTACCTGTAAAAGAATTACAATCGAAATTAAATCTCTAAGAAAAATAAAAGAATGCTTACTGATTCTGGGTTGCGAAATGTAATCGCGGGTGATGGCCATCTTGTGGATATTTCTTGCGGCCACGTCTCCAACAATATCGGTAGCCATAGTTTGTAATTTTAAATATTGTAGCCTCTGAACAAGTTTAACTTACGTCCGGAAAAATCTGGACCTTTGCCGAGCAACTAAATTTAAAAAAAAAAAAAACGAAGTGAAAGAAATAGTATCAAGACTGATAAAGAACAGGACTTTCTTGGCAAAATCCTGAACGTCGTCTGTCACGGGATTGAGACAAGGGCAGATAACTATCAATTAACGCTAGACAGGGGCTGACAACCATAACAGGAAGTTACCTTGAAGTTGTGGCTACTGTCAGGGACGGATAGCTATTTTTCACTCAGAATTAATATTTTTCTTTCTCATTTTTTTAAAATTATTTTTTTAAAATTTCATTTAAGTAACTAAGATGAAAAGAGAATTAGCTACAAATGATTTCTAAGAGAAACAAACGCATACTTTTTTTTTAATCTTAAGTAACTTTTTTTAATCATTTAACGCGAAATTGGAGAGCCGAGTTCAATTTCCTAGTTGAATTCATTGCATTCACTTACATGCAAATACCCTTGAGAAAGGTATTAATCCGTCTTTTACCTCCAGCTATGGGCTAAATAGCAGGACGGATTGGGTTCTATAGCCTTGGTTTGCAACCAGTCTTTTTTTTTTTTAAATCATATCACCCCGAGCAAGGCAGTAACGCCACTGATGTGCAGGGGGCTACGTAAGAGTGAAAAGATTGGAAAAGAGAAAGCCAGAAACCACATCCTAAACAGGGAACAAGGGATGAACCTCTACACCTGTACAATAGACATGGGTGAAGTGTGAACCGGGCGATAGTTTAGTCTATCTACACCAATTGAGAAAAAAAAAAAAATGAAAAAGAAAAAAAAAAAGGGAAAAGATAAATGAAAAGATTGGAAAAGAGAAAACTGGAAACCACATTACCACAGAAAGTAATGGCAACCTACTGCGGAAAAATCTTTTGCCCAGTCAGTCATATCTCTTTCGAGACATGATCGCCCAAGCGTGTATCATGTATAGCATTCAACTGACTGATCTTGTAACAGCCTCGGTGATACTTGTCAAATTGGCCTTGTGCCAAACACAACCGAGCAGCCACAATTTAAATTATCAGAAAGTTGAATTGTAATATAACAATCTGGCCCCACCCGAGGAAGGCTGATGCAAGCGGGGATGTTTCCGGTCGTTGAAAGGAATGGATGTTTGTTTGACCTTATTTCCAGCAGTAGCGGAAATGGCTACAGAGGCAAACAGAACAGGTGTCTCTGAGAATTACGTGGGCGTGCGTGGGCGAGGCAAAACCGGAAGAAAAAGTTCCGGTTCTGGAGATTATAAAAAGGCCTCGGTGCACGGATTCACCAGACCAGAGTAGCAGTAGAGAGAGAGAGAGAGACACAACAGATACGACGACACTCCCGTCAACCCTTAGAAGCGCGCTCTCTTAATTCTCTGTCCCCTATGCTACACGGTTCATCGTCATTAATAAAAAATATACTTATATTTTTATATATATGCGTGTTTGTTGTTTGTCGATATACAACAGAATGTTGGATGTTGAAATGTGGAAGGATAAAATATTTTGTTTGTACCTTAAAGTAAAATATTTATTAATAAAATAACAAAATTGTAAGAAGAAAAATAAAATCTTCATACAGAAAATGCATGTTCAAAGAGAAATGTAAGTATTTAAATGTTCCACAGAAATTCAGAGTTCATGGTTGATAGTAGCAGAATGTGTGTATGTATAAAGATTAAAAAGTTGGTAATAAAAGTCCGTTCTTTTCCTTTTTATGGTCCGAGAAAAAGTGAAGAAGAAAGTCAGGCAACAAAGGAGATTGTACTTATTGAAGTCAGTTGAAGTATCTTGTTGTTATTGCTTTCTTTGACGGTGTGTGGGTGAAGACGAAGAAAGAACAATTGGAAGGAGAGGTAGAACGAATATGTGACGTGCCCTTAAGTCCGGGTTGGCTTCTTGAAATTTATTCCTTACATTGTGTCAAGGTCCTTCAAATTCAATCTCATGTCTAACTGATTTGACCGGTCAAGTGATGTGATTCAAGTAATGGATTTTAATCATGTGACTGGTTCCAACAGCATACTCATTTTCTAGGTGTGAAAAAAAAATTGATTGGGTTCGTAGATCAATTTTCTATTTCCTATCCAATCAGAATCTAGAATTTTAACTTTCACACTGACTTGTGAAATTTGCCTTGGTTTGTGTTTTTCCAAAATATTTTTAGTCGCTTTGATCCAATTTTGCGGGTGTGCAATTTTATTTTTTTCATTTGAGTTGATGGATGATATAGGATTTGTATTTTATAACCCCAATCAAAGCAGGACCACTAGTAGTGTGCAGAGCATTTGTAGAAGTAAGGAGATGGTTAATGTTTTTTTTTTAATCGGCCTTGTGTGAAACATAACCAAACTTCCTACAACTTACAGATTTTATCCAGAATTATCAGGTTATCAGAAGGTGGATTTGTGAAAAAACAATAGTATACTTTTGTATATTTAAATATAAATTTATTAAGGGAAAAGAATAACATGAATTGGTAGAAGTTAATGTTCAATGAGAAACAGTATTAGGAAGTTAAGGGTATCAAGAGTTTGTAGTAGTAACCTGTATGGATGTGGGCAGGAACAGACGTATGTATGTATGTATGAGCGTTATCTTTGGGTAGGAGTGACTTTCAAGTATTCGTTCAGTTTTAAAGGGTTCTGTTTGGTTATCAAGTATAAGAAAAGGCAGACGGGTAAACGATGAAGAGGAAGGAGGTGAGAGAGAAAGAGAGGGGTAATAATAGCGATTGCTTGACATTTGTCAAGGAACGTGTTAATTACGCTTGTCATCTCTCTGGCGATAGTTGAATTTGCTCTGCCTTTTATTTCAAAAAAGTCATTTGGGAATTCATTCCCGGATGTGATTCTGGCCTTTCCATTGGAAGACGAACAAACTTTGTGTCAGCTTGCAAAAAATGTTTTGTTTGTAAAAAGAATTTGTTTCTGATAATTGAAGATATTTGAATTTTGCTTTTAGATGTTTCCTAGTATTCTATTGGCTGAAAAACATTTCGCATCGAGTTGTGAAATTTCATGAGTTTTGTTTTGGATTCGCTTTGCGTGTGTGTTCAGCAAAGTTTGTAAATTCAAGTTTTTTAATTTCTAACAAAATCAATAAGTCAGCGCTTAGCATTTGAATTTTAAATGTAGATCTTGTTTTTTTCACTACAGGTTATAGTGAGGAAAAAAGAAAAGAAAAGAAAAAACAAGTTACAGGAAGTGTCTAAAAAAGAATAAAAGATGAATAGGATTAAAAAAATACAGAAGATGGATATTAACATTGCATTTAAATTTTTTGGAGATTATGGCTATGAGGGAAGAAAGTAAACAGAAGGGAGTTCCACAGGTGGGAATTGCGAGAGAAAAAGAAACTGTTAGAGTAGAAGAGTCACACCGCATGAGAGACCAAAATGTTAACTGAACCATATATCTAAATGCAATGTAATGTGTTGTAACCAGATTGAAATGTGATTTTATTAAGTGTGGGTTGTTTTGATTTAATGTAGATGACCTCCAATATCTGAACATTCTTTTTACTGTGTGTATGAATGAGTATTATTGTGTTATCGAGTAAAATTTGTCTAATATTACCTACATGGCTATGTTTTCTAAAAAATGTTGTCTAATTAAACTATGAATACACACACGCACACACACACACACACACACATATATATATATATACTAGCAGTATAGCCTGGCATTGCTTGGGTGTAATGAAAGCTTTTATATATATATTATCGATTTTCTGCACTATTGTAAGAACTGCAACCTTGAAACTTCTGAATATTGTTTCTTATGTCTTTGTCTATGAGTGTATCAAATTTGATTCAAATCGGACCACTCCTTCTATAACCTGATTTTTTTGATTATCAATATTTATCGGGGGTACCTCGACACAAAACCTAGCTAAAAACACTTGTAGACGCTTATAGTACAACTGTGTAAATTTTCAAGAAAATCGCTTTGGCCGTTTCGGAGTCTATAAGTAATGGACACAACCACACACACACACACACACACACACACACATATATATATATATATACTAGCAGTATAGCCTGGCGTTGCTCGGGTGTAATGAAAGCTTTTATATATATATTATCGATTTTCTGCACTATTGTAAGAACTGCAACCTTGAAACTTCTGAATATCGTTTCTTATGTCTTTGTCTATGAGTGTATCAAATTTGATTAAAATCGGACCACTCCTTCTATAACCCGATTTTTTTGATTATCAATATTTATCGGGGTACCTCGACACAAAACCTAGCTAAGAACACTCACAGACGCTTATAGTACAACTGTGTAAAATTTCAAGAAAATCGGTTCAGCTGTTTCAGAGTCTATAAGTAACGGACACAACCACACACAGGAGATTACAGTGAAAGAACAAACAAGGTACATGGACGGTTGGGGAAAAGATAAAAATGGATGAAAATCAAGGAGATAGCGGATGTCAATTAACGTTGCATTTAAACTTTTGGATATTGTAGCTATTAGACAAGCAAGCAAATGGAAAGGAGTTCCACAAACTGGAAGTATGAGAAAAGAAACTGTTAGAGTAGAAGAGGCGGTTAAATGTTACTATTTCGACGGTAAAAGGGTGGAGCCTTGATGCTAATCTCTAGTAGCATGCGTAAAGACATGTGGTCAGGTAACCAGGGCAAAAAGCTCATCAGAGCAGTTGCTATAAAATACTTGTAGAAAAGACAAGGGAAAGCCACATCACATCAGTGAGAAAGTAACTGAAGGCAAGCTGCCATGTCAAGATCGATTTTATTGCAGATCCTTCTTTGGATTTTGTTGAGAATCTCAAGATGAATAGCAGGAGCACCTGACTGGCTATGGCAACAGTATTCAATGCACAGATGAATGGTAGATTTATAAATGTGTAAAATGAATTCTGACCAGAAAAAACTTCCTTGCCCAACACAGTGACCCTACTTTCCTAGCAGTGAATGCAGCAATATATTCGATGTAGTAAATTTTGAGCATCTCTTGTGATTGTAGAGTCTAATGATAGCTTGTATCAATTTCTGAATGTCCAAATCTTTGAATTAATGTATGAATAAATTTAATATTACAATATCTACACAAGTTTTTCCACCCGTGCATTGAATACTGCTGCCATATCTGGTCGAGTGCTCCTGCTATCCACCTAGGGGTCCTTGACAAAATCCAACGAAGAATCTGTAATGTGATTGATCCCAACATGGCAACTCAGATACAGTCACTTTCTCACCGGCACAATGTGGTTTCCCTGTGTCCCTTTTACAAATACTTTCACGGCTTCTGCTCCGATAAACTTAGCTCACTGGTGCCCCCCCCCCCCGTGTATGAATTTACTCGAGCCACAAGATTAGCAACTAGGTTCCACCCTTTTACTGTGAAACCAATAAATTGTAAACACAAATTCTACTCCAGCAGCTGTGGAATTCCCTTCTGTTTACTTGTTTCCTTGACAGCTAGAATCTCCAAGAATTTAAATGTAAAGTCAATAGACATCTTGTATCTCACTAACCTACATCCTTTCTCTCATGCTCCTTTCTCCATCCATTCCACTCTCATCAGTATTCTCATCATTCCTACACTCACTTCCTGACACCCTCTATAACCTGTCACTCTTTCTCATAACTTTCCTCCTATGTAACCTCCTGCAGAACAGTGACAGTAAAATGCCTTGCTTGGGGTGATATGATTATAAATATACATATATATATATATTGCATACTCTGTTTAGGCAATAATCCTTCATCGGTGAGAAAGTGACTGACGCCAAGTCAGAATAGATTATATTGCAGATCCTTCTTTGGATTTTCTCGAGAACCTCAAGATGAATAGCAGAAGCACCCGATCAGATATGGCAACATACATATATGATTCATTATATGGCTAAGAACAGAGTGGATTTGTTTATGGCAATGGAACAAGAAGTGTCATGTTTATGATTAGAATTCTATCAGTGCAGAAATTAAGAAAGACTTATACTCGCATTTCATAGATTAGAGAAAAGCATTTGATAAAAACATAAAGAACTACTTGAAATGCCGGAAAAGCTTTATTTACAGAGGAAAAATATTTAACTAATCTATAATCTCTGCGGGAAAGAAATAACTTGCATGTAGATAAAGAGCACACTTAGTGAATACACAAAACTAAAAAATGGAGAGAGACAAGGATACATTTTCTCACCAAATTTATTTAACTTATACAGTGAGACAATCCTAAGAGAACAAAACCTCCCAAAATTTATTATTGGCAAACACGATCCTACCGGATGTGCGTTGTGGTGCACTGGATATCGGCTTGGAATGAGAAGTTGGGGAGCCGAGTTCAAATTCCAGCTGAATTCATTGCATTCACTTACGCGCAAATACCCTTGGGAAAGGTATTAATCTGTCTATTCCTTTCAGCTATGGGTTAAATAACAGAACAGAATGGGTTCTATAGCCTTGGTCGGCAACCAGTCTACCGCAGAAAGCAATGGCAACCTACTGCAGGATAATCTTCTGCCCAGTCAGTCATGTCTCTTTTGAGACATGATCACCCAAGAGTGTATCACGTATGGCACTTAACTGACTGACTGAATACTCTTTTAACACCCATTTTCTTTAATCGGTATTTAAATTATTTGCCATTATGGGGCTTCAAAATTATCTAAAAAGGAAACAGATTTTTAAAGTTAGATAAATTTAGTTTTGGTTTGATTTGTTTTCCGACATATCAGTCTCAAGGGGTTATTTAATGCCAGGAAGATTTTTACAATAAATTTGTATGAATAGAATAAACATTCCTTGTAAGAAATAAGTTTGTAGATCAGCTTTCTTTGATGTATTTTTTGTAAAATGATTTTTGTTGAGAGTCAGATGTATTGCTGGTGTGTATTTTTCCCCAAAAAATGTATTGCTAGCAATATTTTTTTTCTTCAAAAATTTATTACTGGTAATATTTTTTCCTTCAAAAACGTATTCCTGGAATTTTTACTATAAAAGCCTATTTTTATACTTTCATAGTGTTTTGACCCCAGATAAACTATTTGCCCATAGCTGGGACTCTACCACGCCAGGTCATGGTAGATCTGGAAACAACAGCAATAAGGAGGTGATTCCATGCTCCTCACAAACTTCCACTCAGAGGCCTTGCTGCTGGATGCAGTTTATTGTCATACCCAGAACCAAGAAAAATCTAATCTATAACACAGATAGACTAAACTATTGCCCGGTTCACACTCCACCCACATCTATTGAACAGGTGAAGAGGCTCATCTCTTGTTTCCTGTTTAGGATGCGGTTTCCGGTTTTCTCTTTTCCAATCTTTTCACTCTTTTCTTTTCTTTTTTATTTTCAATTGGAGTAGATAGACTAAACTATCGCCCGGTTCACACTCCACCCACATCTATTGAACAGGTGAAGAGGCTCATCTCTTGTTTCCTGTTTAGGATGCGGTTTCCGGTTTTCTCTTTTCCAATCTTTTCACTCTTTTCTTTTCTTTTTTATTTTCAATTGGAGTAGATAGACTAAACTATCGCCCGGTTCACACTCCACCCACGTCCATTGAACAGGTGAAGAGGCCCATCCCTTGTTTCCTGTTTAGGATGTGGTTTCCGGCTTTCTCTTTTCCATTCTTTTTACCCTTACGTAGCCCCCTGCGCATCAGTGGCATTATTGCCTTGCTTGGGGTGATATGATTAAAAAAAAAAAAATACCCTAGTTATAATGAACACTACTATAAACGATACACAAAGCTATTCCACCTACTCTCTACCTACTTTTGGACCACCATATATATATATATATATATATATATATATATATATATATATATATAAAGTGAGACCCCCTCCATATTCACGGGGGTTAGAGACTAGAACCGACAGTGAATAGTTAAAATATACGAATAGTTGTAACCCCACCTTAAAAGTCCTTATAACTATTTTGATTGTTAACCACCCCAGCATATGTCTTAAACTTTCATCCGAAACACTTTAGAAATATTTCATACTCTTTTTTAAACATTTTTGGAAATTGGTGACCATTCACTTAGCGTAAAATTTTCTTTCATACATACAATAACCGTTTTTAATTACGCATAGATTGATAAAACAATGCACCACTTTTAAGAAAAAAATTCCACGAAAGTGTGAAGTAGCAAGCGCTGAAACGCAAATAGGCGGGGACTCATTATATATATATATAGTCATTTGCTGTATCCCAGCTCATCAGTAAGGTCAGACATCCGATTACTTCTAGCCAGAATTGAAACGCAACTGAATTAACATTAGTCGACAATTCTACCTTAGAGCTATGAGTGAGCGGTAGATGAAGGCGGACTTTAGCGTGTTATATACAATGTAAACACACGCCAGTAGCTGAAAGTGTTCAAGTTCACTACTGAATTAGCAATGCGTAAATGCATGAGTGGCTACTGTTTTTAAAGTCTACCATCTCTCCATAGAGTGCAAGAGCATAAATAGTCATCCGCAATTTCAGACAGGGTATATCTGTGAAAGGACAACATGAATAAAGACAAAAGGAAAACTTATTTTAGTTGACAGGTTTCATATCATGAAGAAATTTATCAAAGGAAAATCACATTAAGTTTGATAAAGTTTCTCAGAGGATGAAATGTGTCAACTAAGATGAATTTTCTTTGAGTTTTTGCATATGAAAAATGGATTAAATACATAAAAAAAATATATATTTATGAAAATATGTATACGTATAAATATGTATTTATATTATATTTAGAGGATATATTGAAATGTATTAGTATATATATATATATATATATATATATATATATATATATATTGTTTACTGTTACTGTTTACTGGTTTAATTTGACTCTGACCAATATATATATATATATTGGTCAGAGTCAAATTAAACCAGTAAACAGTTGTAACAAAAAGTGCTCAATACACATTTTTTTTATAATCGTGTCACCCCAAGCAAGGCATTTTATTGCCACTGTTGAGCAGGGGGTTACAAAGGAGGAAAGTTATGAGAAAGAGTGACTGGCCACAGGGGGCGTCAGGAAGAGGGTAAGAGAAGGATGAAAATACTGATAAGCGTGGAGTGGACGAAGAAAGGAACATGAGAGAGGGGATGCAAGTTAATAAGATAGGAGATGACTATTGACTTTACATTTGAAGATTGTAGCTGTCAGGAAAGCAAGTAAATGGAAGGGATTTCACAGGCAGAAAGTGCGAGAAAAGCTGATGGAGTAGAATTTGCGTTTATAAATAAATGGTTTGTTCCACTATCTTAAATTTTATGGCAGTCAGATTTAATCTGCACCTGATGATTGCCATATGCTTGAAACTTAGGTTTGTATCAAATGGCGAGAAAAAAATTATATTTATTAATACTATAAATTTCAGCTCTATTATTATACATTGAGCACTGTTTTATTAACACCACTACTTACGGTAAGCTATTTTATACTGCTATATCTGAAAGAGCAATACAAATGCTGAAGGACCTTTATCTGTGCTTTATAGACTACACAAAGGCATTTGACAAAATATACCACAAATATTTGATTGAGATGCTCGACAACCTCAACATTTTCGGAAAAGATATTAGGGTAATTAAGAACCCATATTGGCAGCAAACTGCTTGCATACAGATCAGATATGAATTCAAAAAGTACACAAAAATAAAAAGGGACATAAGACAAGGATGTGTCTTCTCGCCAGATCTATTCAACACATACAGCAAAACAATTCTGAGAGAAATAAAATCATTACCAGGATTTGTCATTGGAGGCTACAATCTCAACAATGTAAGATACGCGGATGACACGGTGCTGACAGCAGACACAGAAAAGAAAATGCAGGACCTTCTACAAAAGGTAGCAAGAGAAAGTGAGAAGAAAGGACTGAGTATAAACATCAAGAAAACTGAATGTATGGTCATCAGCGAAAAGAAGACCCCCAAAATGCCAAATTAAAATAAAACAAGTGAAGAAATTTAAGTTCCTGGGAAGCGTTCTGACAGAGGATGGAAAGTGTGACATTGAAATCTGAAGATGCATTAGCATGGCCAAGGATGCATTTCAAAAGCTAACCAGAGTAGAGAGAGAGAGAGAGAGAGAGAGAGAGAGAGAGAGAGGTGGGGGGGGAATATTTATTCTCATTGGAAACAAAGAAAAGAGTACTGGATTGCTATATGATATCTGTCCTTCTGTAGGGCAGTGAATGTTGGACAATCTCAAGGATGAAGGAGAGACTTGAGGTAGCCGAAATGTGGTTTTACGGAAGGATGCTGAGGATACCATGGACTGAACATACAAGTAACGAGGCGGATGCAAATGTGAAGAAAACTCATAATTAACACCAAGAAGAGACAAATGAAGTCCCTGGGACAAATGAGGTCCCTGGGACATGTAATGAGGAAGGACGGCTGGAGAGTTTAATATTCACAGGACATAGAGACAGGGGAAAGTAGTGTGAAATGTATTCGACAGGGTTGAGCAAACGGAAGGCGGTGCGGGATTTGAGAGGGAGACCAAGAGGAAAAATATTGAGAGCGACAAGAGACAGAACCAGGTAAAAGTTCATAATCGCCTATGTACGGAAGGGACGGCAATTAAGAAGATATATATATATATATGTATGGCTGGTCATTTGTATCCAAGAATGCCTGTCTGTTAGGGTCGCTAGGTAATCCCTGTTGCATATGTCTGCTCAGGCACACTTGTGTTTGTTTGGCACCCACAGATTCCATCTGTGGTTTATGCTGAAACTATGCAGAGTGGACCTTAGTTACAGTTTCTGGTAGAGTGTGCATTATCTGGCGTGAACATAATTAACACCAAGAAGAGACAAATGAAGTCCCTGGGACAAATGAGGTCCCTGGGACATGTAATGAGGAAGGACGGCTGGAGAGTTTAATATTCACAGGACATAGAGACAGGGGAAAGTAGTGTGAAATGTATTCGACAGGGTTGAGCAAACGGAAGGCGGTGCGGGATTTGAGAGGGAGACCAAGAGGAAAAATATTGAGAGCGACAAGAGACAGAACCAGGTAAAAGTTCATAATCGCCTATGTACGGAAGGGACGGCAATTAAGAAGATATATATATATATATGTATGGCTGGTCATTTGTATCCAAGAATGCCTGTCTGTTAGGGTCGCTAGGTAATCCCTGTTGCATATGTCTGCTCAGGCACACTTGTGTTTGTTTGGCACCCACAGATTCCATCTGTGGTTTATGCTGAAACTATGCAGAGTGGACCTTAGTTACAGTTTCTGGTAGAGTGTGCATTATCTGGCGTGAACAACAGGCTGAACAAGACAAGGATGCTTAGACCCTCAGTCACGATGGCTTGTGACTTTGTGCTAGCACAATCATCAATGACTCCCAAAGGGCCCCGTCTACCTAGTTTCATTCACAAGAATTGAGTCAACTTGTAGTCTAGTTTTCAAGCACTTTTCAAAGACTGGGATCACCTCCTCCAGATCGATAACATGAAGAAGTCACCTTCTTGACAAAGCAACCATAGTGAGATTCGAACCTGGGTTTCATGGTGAGAAAGCAGATGTTCTAACACCTCGGCCATATATATATATAATACTAAAGAAAAAAAACAACTATGCAACAGTCAACTTACTAGAAGACCTAACATCTTAGACAAGAAAAAATCTAAAATAAAAAAAAAAACAAAACAAAGAAAAAATATGTACAAAGAAGAGGGGTATCATTGAGGTCCACTTTTTAAAAAAAAAATGTGCACGATGACATTAATTAATGCTTTCTGAATGCTTATGGAAACCATAGATTGGATGTAAGCACAGTTAGGCAGTGGGCAATGTGCTACACCAATATATGCAACAAGCCACATTCCTGGTGGTCCTACCTATCAAACTATGAAATACTCATTGCTGTGTAGTGGCGACTATGTGGAAAAACAGTGTTTTGTAGTTAAAAACTTGCTCCATCCTGTAGTGTTATTGTACATCCTGTATCTATTGTATATTGTAGTTTCTGCAAAGATAAATAGGAGGTATTATTTCTTAAGCTTATAACGTATGTGCAAAAATTTATACCCAGTTATTTCTGTTTTCTTTTATTTATTTCACCCTAAGCAAGACAAGAAAGCCACTAAGATGCAAAGAGTTACTGAGTGTTAAAGAATATGACAAAAAGGGAAACGTTATTAAGGAGAGAGAAGTCAATAAAAGAACAGGAATTAAGGAGACAGAAGATAGTTGACATTGCATTTAAATTTTTGAAAATCGAAGTTAACAAGAAAGCAAGACGTTGGAAAAGATTACCACAAGCGAGAAGTGCAAGCGAAGAAACGTTTAGCATAGCACTTTTGTTTATATCTAGCCAATTCATCTGTAAAATCATGAAAGCTGGCTATCAATCTAGTCAGTCAGTCAGTTAATTGCCATATGTGATACACACTTGGGTAATTATGTCTCGAAAGAGACATGACTGACTAGGCAGAAGATTTTTCCATGGTAGGTTGCCATTACTTCCTGTGGCAGACCAGTTGACAACCAAGGCTATAGAACCCAATCTGTCCTGCTATTTAAACCATAGCTGGAGGGAGAAGAGATGGATTAATACCTTTCCCAAGGGTGTTTGTGCATAAGTGAATGAAATGAATTCGACTAGAATTTAAACGTGGCATTTCAATTTTTTTATTTTGAGCCAACTGCACTTAATTTCCCTGGTTTGCCATAATATCTTCCTATAAAAGAAATCACCTGTCCCTGCTTTTTCTTCTCCTCACCCTATGACAAACAACATACCATTTTCACTTCTTTCTTCATTCAAACTACAGGAACAATATTTTTTTATCATTTCATCCTAAGCAAGGCAATAAAACCACTAAGATACAGGGGGTTACTGAGTCTTAGAGAATATGAGAAAAATATACCATTAATGATACAATAAAAGAATAAGAATAAAAAAAGACAGAAAATAACACTTGACATTACACTATCTACATTATTCAGACTATTGTCCTCATCTTGATTCCCATTTGTATGACGTTTTGGCAGTTGTACGCTCCAGCCTTCTTCAAATGCTAGGAATTTTGAACCTGAAGAAGGCCGGAGCAGACAACAGCTGAAACATCATACAACCAAGATGAGGACAATAGTCTGAATAATGTAAATAGTGTAAATACTACCTCATCTCAGAAATATAGACAAATTGATATTGCATATAAATTTTGGAAGACAAAAATTGACTGAAAAGTGAGAAGCAGGAGAAAAAGTTCCACAAGCAAGATATACGAAAGAAGTAACTGTTAGGAGACTAATACTATGTAAGTTTACTTAATTTTATAATTCAAATATGTAGAAACATTTACAATAAATGTTGGCTATTACATATTCAATGCTTAAATGACATCTTATCTTAAATGTGAATATTTTGAGAAAGTCAGACAATGTTTTTTGCTCAACAAATAGGTCAACTCCCTGATTGTAGCACGACAAATAAGTCCCTCTTAAATCACGATTATATATCTTTGAAATTCACAATAGCATTCTTTGTTAAGGAGGACAGTGTTCTCTTAAAAGAGGAGACATGCAAATATTATCATGACACTTATTACAGTTATGAAGAGGGAAAAATATACTTGTGTGTCCAAACAATTAATTTCTACAGGTGTGCGGTCATGTCTTTGAAAGGTGACCTGGTATTTATGAGTTGTGGGAAATGAGCTTTCAATTTAAAAGTCTGTTATAATGTAAATGAAGAATAAGACATTCTATTTGGTTTAATAATTTTTTTTACGCCATTATTTCATACCAAGCAAGCAAGGACCCCCACTAGTGCACTGGGGGAAAAGCAAGATACAGGGGTTGTCAAATAAAGGGTAAGAAGAAGATAGGAATCAAGAAGATAGATTTTATCGAGCCGGTCTAAAAATATATATATATAGCTTGTTTGCACTTTAATGAGGGAGTGGATAAACTGCTGAGAGTGTTCTAATTCATTGCTGAATGAACAATACGTAGATGCTAGGGTAACGACTGTTTTTCAAAGTCTACCATTCTTCTAGAGTGCTCAATCAGGGTGTGAGAGAGTAAATAGTCATTCGCAGACAGATTTGTTTCGCTGTATCACAGCTCATATATTGCTCATTCAGTAAAATGAATTAGAGCACTCTGGCTATTGTGCACGTATAATGATAATATATGCGCTAAAAAGTCTGCCTTCTTCCACTGAACATCCATAGCCCAGAGGTAGAATCGCCAACTGACGCCAATTTGGTCGAGTTCCAATCCTGGGTTAAAA
Organism: Ascarosepion bandense; assembly: GCA_037127315.1. Taxonomy (NCBI): domain Eukaryota; kingdom Metazoa; phylum Mollusca; class Cephalopoda; order Sepiida; family Sepiidae; genus Ascarosepion; species Ascarosepion bandense. Next base: position 634,789 of record JBBBDQ010000328.1, on the reverse strand, counting down.
AGCAATCGGAGTCTAACCGTACAGATGAGCTGTGATACAGCGAAACAAATCTGTCTGCAGATGACAATATATATATATATATATATATATATATAATCTTGAAAAAATTCTTGGATATTCTACAAATCTATGGATAATAGATATTTCGCAGCTAACGTTGCCGCTCCTTAGACCCAAAACCATACATTATTCTGTTAAATTTAACAGAAGATATTCAACAAAACAGTAAAAATCAGCGACAGTTGCACCAAGAACATGACACAAATAATAAAAAAGCACAACAGAAAAGCAACCAACAAACCATCCATGCAAATAAAAACTGTAGAGCAAAAAACAAATGTCCCTTAAATGGTATTGCTTGTAAAGAAAGTCATATACGAAGCCACTGTAAAATAATCAGCTAATAAAGAAAAATGTACATAGGATTAACTAAAGGACTCTGGGAACAAAAAAACTATGCATACAAAAAATCCCTTACAAACAGTAAATACTTAAACAGCACAGTGCTTTTTAAACATATCTGGAAAATTAAAAACAAAAAAACAAAATATTCACCAAAAATATAACAGAAAATGAGGAAAACAGCATCAATCTACAACAATAAATCTAAAAATTTTAAATGCTGCCTGGAGGAAAAAATAGCTATTATCACCTTCTTCAATTAAAACAAACTACTAAATAAATGATCAGAACTCATTTTAAAATGCAGACATGAAAATAAATTTTTACTATGTTACTTTAAAATTAAAAACTAAAAACAAACAAGAATAAACAAAAATAAATAAAATAAAATGAATGAACAAAAATAAGAAAAGTAAATTAATTGAAACCAATAAATGATTAAATAAATTAAGTAAAATTAAGTAAATAATAAACAAATTAACAAAGAAGAAACTCCCATACAAACACAAGCAATGTAATAATTATAACCAATAATAAAATAACTTATAATAACTAAAAAGTTAACAAACAACACTATAAATAGACAAAAAACTGCATCCAGGTCCATAATTATTTCCACTCAGTAGCCCCAAGAATACTTCAAAACATGATCGGTAATGCTTACCAAAATAAGCATTAGAACAATACAATATGCTATCCACAATGCATCACTTACTTGTATGTATATATATATATATATATATATATATATATATATATATATATTTAATTTTGTTATTACAGTAGTTTATAAAAGCACGACACAAAAATTTTCATGTTTCAGAATAATATTGATATTCCGGTGATACTTTAAAATAAATAGTGAAAATGATTTATTTTAGAAAATATAAGATGAATTCATGGTCATTCAGAAAATTAAGGACGGGTGGTTGGAAGAAGTTAAACAATATGATTGTAGGCGTGTCAATATTGCTCAAAACTCCCAAAGTAAAATGGAAAATTCTAGAAAAAACAAGAATCTGTAAATCATTCTATGACATCTGACCTCTGTGCCTAAATTGAGAAACTGCAGATTATAAGGTCCCTAAAAATAAAGTTCTACTAAACCATTAGACATTAATTTTTTTTTTTTTTTTAATCGTATCACCCCGAGCAAGGCGGTAACGCCACTGATGTGCAGGGGGGCTACATAATAGTGAAAAGATTGAAAAAGAGAAAGCCGGAAACCACATCCTAAACAGGGAACAAGGAATGAGCCTATTAACCTGTTCAATAGACGTGGGTGGAGTGTGAACCGGGCAATAGATAGATCTATCTACTCCAATTGAAAAAAAAAGTGAGAAGATTGGAAAAGAGAAAGCTGGAAACCACATCCTAAACAGGGAACAAGGGATGAGCCTCTTAACCTGTTCAAGAGACATGGGTGGAGTGTGAACTGGGCGATAGATCTATCTACTCCAATTGAAAAAAAAAAAAGTGGGAAGATTGGAGAAGAGAAAGCCGGAAACCACATCCAACAGGGTACAAGGGATGAGCCTCTGAACCTGTTCAATAGACGAGGGTGGAGTGTGAACCGGGTGATAGATAGATCTATCTACTCCAATTAAAAAACAAAAACAAAAAAACATAGTGGTGGATTACTAAGTTTTAACTAAAATTAAAATTAAGGAAAACCAATTAAACATGAAAAGCTTAAAATTGACAGTATCATGTAAACACCACAAGTATTTCTCTTTAAAATTTAATTAATCATAATGTTCATTTATTACTTATGCTCTAACTAGCAGTATAGCCTGGCGTTGCTCGGGTGTAATGAAAGCTTTAAAATTAATCCATGGTCCTGGAGCTCAGACTCTTTGGACGTTGGCACAAAAGGCTAAAAAGCAATAGTTGTTTCCAGTTAAAGCGAAACCATAGACTGAAAGAAAAATGAATGGATATAAGTCAAATTTTGATTTCCTGGTATCGATATCAAATAAGTTTTTTCGTCGTAAACTGAATTTTGAAGGCTAAATAAGTCCTCTGAGTAAATGGTATCATGGCTGAGACTAAGAACTACAATTATACCTACTTAGAGCCAAACCCAAAGCAAAAACTAAATTAAAAAAACTGATTTTGATCAGACTCGGTATATATTATCAATTTTCTGCATTATTGTAAGAACTGCAACCTTGAAACTTTTTTTTAATTTTTTTTATAATTGTCTCACCCTGAGCAGGGCATTTCACTGCCACTATTGCGCAGGGGGTTACATAGAGTGGTGAGAAAGGATGGTTAGATATAGGAAAAGTCAGAAGGAGGGTGATAGACGGGTTAGGATACTGAGAATGAGGGTTGGTTAGATGGTGAGAGTGTTGGGAGAATAGATGGAAGTTAGTGTGATAGGAGGTGTTTATTGACCTTACATTTAAACTCCTGGAGATCGTAGCTGTCGAGAAAGCAGACATGTGGAAGGGAATTCCATAGGCAAGAAGCGCGAGAAAAGAAGCTGTTGAAGTAGAAATTATGGTTACATCTTATCTGTTTTACGGTAAAAGGGTGGGACCTAGTTGCTAATCTAGTATCTCGTGTAAATTCATACCTAGGCGGTACCAATGATCTAAGTTCATCGGAGCAGAAGCCATGAAAGTATTTGTAGAAGAGGCACAGGGAAGTCACATCACGCCGGTGAGAGAGTGGTTGCAGCCGGTCTGCCAAGTCAGTATCGATCAAAAAACTTCTTATGTCTTTGTCTATGAGTGTATCAAATTTGATTAAAATCAGACCACTCCTTCTATAACCCGATTTTTTCGATTATCGATTTTTGATATTTATCAGGGTTACCTCGACACAAAACCTAGCTAAGAACACTCGCAGATGCTTATAGTACAACTGTGTAAATTTTCAAGAAAATTGGTTCAGCCATTTTGGAGTCTATAGGTAACGGATGCACACACACACACAGACACACACACACAGACACACACACACACACACACAGACAAAGTTTCATTTATAAATAGGTTTAGATATTACTTAAAAATTATTTTATTAAAATTAATGACCCACAGTTGGTTTTCATAAATTCAATATACCTCAGTATGAGGTAGTACAAAATCAAATTTTAAAATACCTAAAATCCAGCCTGCAGTTAAAAATTATTATCTACTCATTTAAATAATGTATGTTCCTAGTATGTATCTTACTGAAGCAAAGTAAAAAACTGTCATCTTTTGACATAAAACTAGATTGTTCTCCACATGACCCAAATTCTCAACTTCATAGTTTGACCTAATTTTCACTTTTGATTGAGCAATATTGATACACCTATAATCATATTGTTTAACTTTCTCCAATCACCCCTCCTTAATTTTATAAATAACCATGAATTCATCTTATATTTTCTTAAATAAATCATTTTCACCATTTATTTTAAAATATCACCTGAAGAAGAACAATATTGTTCTGAAACATGAAAATTTATATACATGTACATCCACAGGGTGTCCATAAAGTTCGTGTGCACTTTAAAAAATTTATAACTTTATTTGTATTTATGATAGAAATAATTTGTAAAAAGGATTAGAAAGAAGTAAATCTATATTTTTTATGGTTTTATTGAAATGTTATTTAATTTTCCACGTCCTCCATCATTAGAAATACAAAGGGTAATGCATTTTGCAGTTCATGGAAAACATTTGCCAACTGATTTACAGTAATGCCCGAAATCACATGAGTTATTTTAGTTTTCAAATCTTCTAATGAACTAGGTTTTGTTGCATACATAATTGTTTTCACATGTCAGTTGAAGCCAGGGATCAAATTGATTCAGAAAAAAAGAAATACTTTTTTACTTAGCTAAAAATTGCTGCAAATTTTGTTTTGTTATGAAGAAATCATGATGTTACAATAAAAAAATGCATTTACTTATGCGCATATGAATTTACAAGTTGCAGTTTTACAGTATTAGGTTGAGCGTATGATGAATGCATCGGATTTTCTACAGGCAAGAGAATGAATAGACAATTACACATCATAAATCAGAACACATTTTGCTGTCATGGAAATGATTCAAAATGGGTGAAATCCATTTTTTCAAAAATAGATAGATAGATAATTAGATAGATAGATAGATAGATAGATAGATAGATAGATAGATAGATAGATAGATAGCTATAAAAAGACTGATAGATTGAAGCTGAATAGAGAGATAGATAAAATGGTCTGAGAAAGTAAAGTCTAAATTGAGGAGTCTGGGATAGATATATGCTGAATGAGCTAGCTAGCTAGATTTCAGTAGAATGAGACATAATATTCAAAGACTGATAGATTGATAAATAGATAAATTTAAGCTGAATGAAATAGATAGATAGATAGATAGATAGATAGATAGATAGATAGATAGATAGATAGATTTAAATTAAATGAGATAGATAGATAGATAAGATTTAAATTAAATGAGATAGATAGATTTAAATTAAATAGATAGATTTAAATTAAATGAGATAGATTTAAATTAAATAGATAGATAGATAGATAGATAGATAGATAGATAGATAGATAAGATTTAAATTAAATGAGATAGATTTAAATTAAATAGGTAGATTTAAATTAAATGAGATAGATAGATTTAAATTAAATGAGATAGATAGATTTAAATTAAATAAGATAGATAGATAGTTAGATAGATAGATTTAAATTAAATTAAATAGAATAGCCTAAGATAGATAGATAGATAGATAGATTTAAATTAAATGAGATAGATAGATAGATAGATAGATAGATAGATTTAAATCAAATGAAATAGATAGATAGATAGATAGATAGATAGATTTAAATTAAATGAGATAGATTTAAATTAAATGAGATAGATAGATAGATAGATAGATAGATAGATAGATAAGATTTAAATTAAATGAGATAGATAGATAGATAAGATTTAAATTAAATGAGATAGATAGATTTAAATTAAATCGATAGATTTAAATTAAATGAGATAGATTTAAATTAAATGAGATAGATAGATAGATAGATAGATAAGATTTTAATTAAATGAGATAGATTTAAATTAAATAGGTAGATTTAAATTAAATGAGATAGATAGATTTAAATTAAATGAGATAGATAGATTTAAATTAAATAAGATAGATAGATAGTTAGATAGATAGATTTAAATTAAATTAAATAGAATAGCCTAAGATAGATAGATAGATAGATTTAAATTAAATGAGATAGATAGATAGATACATAGATAGATAGATTTAAATCAAATGAGATAGATAGATAGATAGATAGATAGATTTAAATCAAATGAAATAGATAGATAGATAGATAGATAGATAGATAGATAGATTTAAATTAAACGAGATAGATAGATAGATAGATAGATAGATAGATTTAAATTAAATGAGATAGATAGTTAGATAGATAGTTAGATAGATAGATTTAAATTAAATGAGATAGATAGATAGTTAGATAGATAGTTAGATAGATAGATTTAAATTAAATTAAATAGAATAGCCTAAGATAGATAGATAGATATATAGATAGATAGATAGATAGATAGATTAAATTAAATGAGATAGATAGATAGATAGATTTAAATTAAATGAGATAGATAGATAGATAGATAGATTTAAATTAAATGAGATAGATAGATAGATAGATAGATAGATAGATAGATTTAAATTAAATGAGATAGATAGATAGATAGATAGATTAAATTAAATGAGATAGATAGATAGATAGATAGATAGATAGATAGACAGATAGATAGATAGATTCCTTTGCCTATTGCAGCTGCTCAAACACCTTTTGTCTACTTTTTAACATTTTCCACTTACTTTCTCATGACGAATGTTTATTATTGAACATCACTGTGGCATCTGTTGTCAAACCAGTTTCGACTAAGAAACTAAATGACATTATAATGTGGACTGCTTACTGAAATGGAAGGACACATTTACTTGTTTCAAAGATTTTTCATCTCCGACTGCACACAAATTCAGTTTCATCATCAGAAAGTTGAAGTAAATAGAAAATAACTGCATCCTTTTTATTTCTAATCCTTTTTTTTAATCTTTTCACCTCAAGCAAGGTGGGGACCATCACTAGTCCGCAGGGCTTGCAGTGAGAGAAATGCCTGGGTACAAAAGGATAAAAAGATAAATAGAATTCAAAAAGATAGAAGATTGCAATTTACATTGCATTTAAATTTTTATTGTAGTTATCAAGGTAACAAGTGAACAGAAAAGAGTTCCGCTGGTGGGAAGTGTGAGAAAAAAAACTTTTAGAGTAAAAGTGAAGGTTACATTTAACTATTTCGACAGTAAAATGGTGGGACCTCGATGTTAATCTAGTAGTTTGCTTAAATTCATGTAATTGTAGCACTAGGGGAAAAAGCTTGTCAGGGCAGTTGCCATTAAAAAAATTAAAATATCATTTTACAACAAGCAAGGTAATAAAGCCACTAAGATGCAAGGGGGTTATTGAATGTGAAAAAATATGGCAAAAAGAAAACGTCACCAAGAAGAGAGAACAATAAAAAGGGAAGAATTAAGAAGACAGATGATGACAATTGACATTGCATCTAAATTTTTAAAAATCAAAGTTGACTGGAAAGCAAGAAGCAGGAAAAGTGTTTATCAAACGAGAAGTGCAAAAGAAAAAATTGTTAGCATAGAACTTACACTAAATCTAGCCATTTCAGCTGTAAATTGATGAGACCTAACAGCCAGTCTAGTACTGCACTTAAATTCATAAAGTCAATTTGGCATATAGGAAAAACCATCAGAAGAGTTATCATGAAAAAGATTTACAGAATCAATGACAGGAAAGCAAATGTTACAGCTCTGATAACATTGCAGATTCTTCAAGTCTCTTAGCAGCAGACCATTGTTCAATATAATCTTTCCATTCTTCAAATATTAGCCTGAGAAGGTGCAATGAGTCACTCTCTTGGAGGTTAGCGTCAGCCATTCTGATTGAAGGCAAAAAAAGTTTCTTTAATTTAACTGAAATTATGATTTTATGCAATGATATACAATATATACAAGAAACCAAACAAAATCGTATTAGTAATAAAAGCCCCCCCACTACTCTAATAATCCTGTTAACAACTGACTACACTCTTCCCAAAACCTATTTTTATAGGGTCTAACACCGAATTTTCATCAACAACTTCCCCAATGACATCAATTCTCGACTTGGTATTCATTTTGTTTCATTTTGGAGTCGTTAAAATTCACAAGCCATTTCTTGCTCCAGTTAACTATATATTGTAGGTTATTATTTTGAGAAATTTGACCTTATCAGACCAATCACACTTACCATTAAGACAGGAGTAAATGGTTGTCATCTGCATAGAGATACCAAGTCGAGAATTGATGTCATTGGGGAAGTTGTTCATGAAAATTTGGAGCAATGTAAGTTAGACCCCTGGGGATCTTGTTTCTTAGTTCCTCAGTAAGCACATCCATTAAACTCTACCATTACCTTAGATAAACAATGGACCATTTCTATAATACCTTCTCTGTCCTCTGTCCACAAAATGGAGGAAGAGAAATATCAAAAGTGCTGTTTGAATTTAGGAAAAGAAAGGGAAGGAAAGAAAGAAAAAGAAAGAAAGAAAGAAAGAAAAGGGGGAGATAGAGAAAGTGATAAAACTCTCATGTGTTTAACATCTGCTTCCATGAAAAGAAAAAACTTTGTTAATTTCAAATCTTAACATTTCTACCCTCTCACTTCTTTCAATAATGAGATGTATCCATATTTATGATTGATATTTTTGATAAAGTTGTTAAGCTCGAATATTTAATGAAGTAATAGGAGAATTTCCATGGAATTTCTGTGGAACTTGGAAGGAGCTTATTCAATCCTTAGATTGGGAATTAAGATTCATCAGAAAATTCAAATAGGAAAACTGTGAAACATTCCAGTTATTGTTCATTAAAATTAATTTAAAATATAATTGGAAAAGGAAACAAATTTCCGTCTTTTCTAATTTTGCCGTAAGTTATTGCCGTGAGCTCTCGTCATAAGTTATCATAAGTTTTTGTCATAAGTTATTATCATAAGTTTTTGTCATAAGTTGTTATCATAAGTTTTTGTCATAAGTTATTATCATAAGTTTTTGTCATAAGTTATTAGCATAAGTTTTTGTCATAAGTTGTTATCATAAGTTTTTGTCATAAGTTATTATCATAAGTTTTTGTCATAAGTTATTAGCATAAGTTTTTGTCATAAGTTATTATCATAAGTTTTTGTCATAAGTTATCATAAGTTTTTGTCATAAGTTGTTATCATAAGTTTTTGTCATAAGTTATCATAAGTTTTTGTCATAAGTTGTTATCATAAGTTTTTGTCATAAGTTGTTATCATAAGTTTTTGTCATAAGTTATCATAAGTTTTTGTCATAAGTTGTTATCATAAGTTTTTGTCATAAGTTATTATCATAAGTTTTTGTCATAAGTTATTAGCATAAGTTTTTGTCATAAGTTGTTATCATAAGTTTTTGTCATAAGTTATTATCATAAGTTTTTGTCATAAGTTATTATCATAAGTTTTTGTCATAAGTTGTTATCATAAGTTTTTGTCATAAGTTATTAGCATAAGTTTTTGTCATACGTTATTAGCATAAGTTTTTGTCATAAGTTATTATCATAAGTTTTTGTCATAAGTTATTAGCATAAGTTTTTGTCATAAGTTATTAGCATAAGCTGTTTGTTATGAGGATGCATTTATATATAAAAATAATATTAATAATGTTTAAAAAGTTGAAGTAAGGGATTCATTTGACTCCTACTTGTTATTACAAAAAAGTTTTAATTCACAAAGTAGTCGTAAAAAAAAGGAAATTAGAAATAGAATGTTTGGATGATGCTAGAATGTCTGACACAATTTGAGTAAAATCAAGAGAATTCAAAAGGATTCTAGAATATGCAAATTCGGTGTTAGACCCTATAAAAATAGGTTTTGGGAAGAGTGTAGTCAGTTGTTAACAGGATTATTAGAGTAGTGGGGGGGCTTTTATTACTAATACGATTTTGTTTGGTTTCTTGTATATATTGTATATCATTGCATAAAATCATTGGGGAATTTTAAATGTTGTTATTTTCTGCCCATGCCCTCCACTGAAAATTGTACATATGGGAGTTAAGTAGGACTTCATAGAGGACCTGAGGTATTATGGTGGACGTGGTAAGAATGGTAAGTAAAAATGTGGTATTATGGTGTAAGGTTTATTGTAAGTGTGTCAGGGTCAAGGAAAGGGAATAACTAAGTTAAACTAGGACAGATGATGACCAGCCTTCCCCATCCCCAATTTCGGCCTGTGTCACATTTGTACTATTTGTACAATAAATAATGTTGTTAACAGGATTTGCTGACATTATTCATGGATCTGTGCATCCATCTCACAAAGACCATTGTAAAAAAACTAATGATAGTCCTCAAAAGAAAAGGGTAGCAAATAAACTAAAGGTCTGAATATTTGTAACGAAAAATAACTAAAAGTAAGACAAAAAAATTAACAATTAAATATGGCTGACAATGCTTCATCTAATAAAATTTAAGATCATATTACTACTACTTACTTAATTATGGAATGTCTGTGTAGCTAAAATTAAAATGAAAGAAATATTTGTGAAAAATTAATCATGGCTGGCTCATTTTACTAAATTATTTATTTTTATTTAGAGAGGTAAACTATTTAATATCAAAGGCCAGTATAAAATAATCTTCTCCTTAACTTTGATTTTTTTTTTTAATAAGCAACCCTTGTATTTTGTTATCAGAAATTTTTTAGGTCAAAGTTCAGGATTTGTAAAAACAGTCATTAAGTATGTCTTGTGATTTGAATTCTTTGAGATATTTTCTTTTATTTTTTATTTTTGACTAGTATTTATGGAGCACTATTGTTTTCTTTTCTTCTTTATTTCTAAACAAGTCAAAGTCCAGGTTTAGTTCATGAATGGAATTGAAATACAAAACCAAAAATGATGATACAGTTCAACTAAATGCATACAGACATATTCTCTCGCTAAACTCTTTACTTCTCTTAACATTATTACAATAACAACCCCCCCCCCCATCCGCATCTGGGTCAATGAAAGGGTCTTTTTTTTTTTTAATCATCTCACCCCAAGCAAGGCATTCCACTGCCACTATTGTGCATGGGGCTACATAGGGGAAGGTAAAGAGATGGAGTGGTTAGACATAGGGAATGTCAGGAGGAAGGTGACAGATGAGTAAGGATACCGAGGATGAGGGTTGGGCAGATGGGAAGAGTGTTTGATAGAATGGGAGCAGGTTAGTGTGTTAGGAGGTGTCTATTGGCCTTACATTTAAACTCCTGGAGATTGTAGCTGTCGGGGAAGCAATCGTGTGGAAGAGAATTCCACAGTCGGGAAGTGCGACTTGTGGCCGAATCTATAATACAGGCTCTCATTACTCTACTAAATCTCAATTTTCATTAGGTAGTATTCATATAAAATACAAATTTTATTATAACCGAATTATGTATAAGAATAGACCATATCATATGTTCATAGGTGAACAATTCAACTAGAAAAATTGAAAATAAATACATTGTATCTAAGTACAAATTAGAGACCTGTCATAATAGATCATTTCATTTTAAATAAGTCAACAATGATCTGCAGCAATTTTTAATGCCAACTTGAGATTTTTATTGTTAAAAGGTTGAATAGTTTTAACACATTCAACAATATGGATAAAAAAGTAGTGAATTATAAATTCTGTTATTTTGAAACTTTGCTTTTGAAAAACAAATTCAGAGAAACTCTCCAGAAAGATGTTAAAATCTGGGCAAATTTCTCATCTTTAATAGTTACATTTGCTTAGGTTAAGTTGTAACATACATAAATGTTTTTCTTTTATAATCATACTAACCGTATAGCCCGGCGTTGCTCGGGTGTAATAAAAGCTTTAAAACTAATTCATGGTCCTGGAGACTCTTTGGACTTTGGCACGAAAAGCAATAGTTGTTTCAAGTTAAAGCGAAACCATAGACTGAAAGAAAAATGAATGGATATATGTCAAATTTTGATTTCCTGGTATCGATATCAAATTTTCTGAACTATTGTAAGAACTGCAACCTTGAAACTTCTGAATATCATTTCTTATGTCTTTGTCTATGAGTGTATCAAATTTGATTAAAATCGGACTACTCCTTTTTTTGATTATCGATTTTCGATATTTATCGGGGGTACCTCGACACAAAACCTAGCTAAGAACACTTGCAGACGCTTATAGTACAACTGAGTAAAATTTCAAGAAAATGGGTTCAGCCATTTTGGAGTCTATAGGTAACGGACACACACACACACACACACACACACACACAGAGACACACACACAGAGACACACACACACACACACACACACACAAAGTTCCATTTATAAATAAGTTTAGATCACCTTAAGCAAGGCATTTTACTGCCACTGTTGTGCAGGAATTTACATAGGAGGAAAGTTATGAGAAAGAGTGACAGGTTATGGGGGTGTCAGGAAGTGGGTAAGAGAAAGATGAGAACACTGATGAGAGTGGAGTGAACGGAGAAAGGAGCATGAGAGAGAGGATGCAGGTTAGTGAGATAGGAGATGACTGTTGACTTTACATTTAATTCTTGGAGATTCTAGCTGTCAGGGAAGCAAGTAAATGGCTTCCCTGTGTCTCTTCTACAAATACTTTCACGGCTCTCTGGTGCCCCCTATATATGAATTTACTCAAGCCACAAGATTAGCAACTAGGTCCCACCCTTTTACTGTAAAACCAATAAAATGTAAACTCAAATTCTACTCCTTCAGCTTTTCTCGCACTTCTTGCCTGTGGATTCCCTTCCATTTATTTGCTTCCCTGACAGCTACAATCTCCAAGAATTTAAATGTAAAGTCAACAGTCATCTCCTATCTCACCTACTTGCACCCTTTCTCTCATGCTCCCTTCTCTGTCCACTCCACTCTCATCAGTATTCTCATCCTTCTCTTACCCACTTCCTGACACTCCCTATAACCTGTCACTCTTTCTCATAACTTTTCTCTTACGTAACCCCCTGCAAAACAGTGGCAGTATAATGCCTTGTTTGGGGCGATATAATTATTTTAAAAAAAATTCATGTTACTTTAGAATAATGGTGTTCCAGATAAAAAATTGATACTGCCATGGGCTCAAATTTCAGGACCACAGGTTCAGCACTTAAAAGAAAGCCACCCAGAAGACTTCAAACTTCTTGGTGATGAAAAACTTTAGAAATTGTCTATAACAGAATATGGTGAATAGAGGACACCATTTGATGGACGTCATTTTTAAAACAAAATGAATAAAAACTGTAGGCATTTAAACAACAGTAAAATCATTTTTTTAATGACAGTTACTTTTTGTAATCATTTAAAAATTGGAAGGTATTTCTGTTGCAGCCTTTATAAAAGAGATATGCATTCAAGTGTGTATATATATATATACAAGAATACATGAGAAAAAAAAGAAAGTTCTAGAATCTGTATACGCATAAATGTTCATGAATGTGCATATATATGCACAGGTATATATGAGTAGGCATGTATATATGTACATATGCATACAAGTATACATAAAAAATGAAAAAAGGTTTTAATATATGTACACCTGGGTGTATATATATATATATATATATATATATATAGAGAGAGAGAGAGAGAGAGAGAGAGAGGGGTTTATAAAGGAAAACTCAACACGTCATATTACTTATAAACTATAGTTCATTTCAATGTATACACCGCACTACATGGGTGCACGAAATCCCTTTGCTTATGAAGCATATATATGTGTGAGTATGAAAACGCTAAGACCTAAAAAGAGATAAAAAAAAGAAATCAGTGGATATGTAAACTTTAACAAAATCACAGGGTAAGTATATGTGGGAATGTACACATAGGTATATGTGGATAAAACTTAGTATAATTAAGTGAGTTGACCTGATGAGGTCAAATAGACGCCTAAAGTCAGGGGAATTGGTTTTTTTTCAGAGGTCATACCATCTTTTTTTTTTTTAATCATATCACTCCGAGCAAGGCGGTAACGCCACTGATGTGCAGGGGGCTACATAGGAGTGAAAAGATTGAAAAAGAGAAAGCTGGAAACCACATCCTAAACAGGGAACAAGGGATGAGCCTCTACACCAGTTCAATAGACGTGGGTGGAGTGTGAACCGGGCGATAGTTTAGTCTATCTACTCCAATTAAACTCTCAGACAGCCAAATAACTTCAAACGGATACTACCCATATTTGGAACTGGACTCTATATCCCTTTCTCCCCCTTCCCTCCCATTCCTTCCTTTCCTTCTTTCTCCCCCTTCCCCTTACATTTATTGCCATTTATTTATTTGTTTGTAATCTTATGTTTATTATTATTATTTTTATTATGTTCCCTCTTCATTTTAAAAAAATGTTCATTCCAGCAGAAATTGTATGCCAGATGGAGGAAATATTGTAAAAGGGTCTGATGATATGATCTGGGTAAGCTCATTGAAATGAACTATAGTTTATAACTAATATGACATGTTGAGTTTTCCTTTATAAACTTCATATAGCTCTGGTTAGCACCCATCAAGCTCTCTATATGGATCTACCTATTAATAATTTATATTAAGGAAATCTTGTTGGATTATCCTCACCATTTACGGACTGACAACTATATATATATATATATATGCATAAAAACACTCTCTAGTTTCAGTAAACTGATTTAAAATTCAACAGACAACAAAAGGTTCTAATATATATATATATATATATATATCAAACCTGGATACTTCCCAACACTGGTGAGATGGCGTCTTTAGACCGGACGTGTCTTACCAATAGACTACAAAAGATTTCATGGTAGACAAGATTAAATTTAACCTTTATATAGATATTCTCTTGATTCCTTTTATCACACAATTAATATTTGCCCAGATTGCATCAAATGTAACTTAACTGAAGACAATATTATGGAATTATACAGAAATTTACAAAACTCTTATTAGCCGACATATTTGAACTTTATTTGTTTAAAATTATTATTGTTTATTGGATACTCATATTTGAGTGGAAATCTGTTATATATATTAAAAATATATAGGTGTTGTTCCAGCGAGAGAAATTGCTATAGAAGAAAAACGTGCGAGAAGCCGCGAACGTTTTGTTTAAAGTGTAGATTTATTGTTGCTATTATTATTAATATTACTTGCTTTTGTGTGACATATTAAGTGTCAATAATGGTATTTGTGTTGCTACACATGTTTTGAGTCTAAAGTTGACTCTCTTCAGGCGAATAAACTTGTGACTTCACATACCGAGATCCGATTGCTTGTCTGATGGCCAAGGTATTGTGTATAAATAGATAAGTCAAGTGGTGAGCAGGTCAGAAAGTTAATATGTGTTGGTTTTTTTTAGACTCGCATGTTAAATTTCTCCCGTCACCTTCGTTGGCTATAAAATTTTTTTTCACCGACTTGCAAAATTTTGATTTCGTCTTTATTCTTCAAAAATTTTCGATTTTGATTCAATTCTACTCTACAGGTCATCTAATTCTTTTTATTGTTTTTGGGATACTATTTGAATTTAGCGTGTGTTTGTGAGTGTGTGTTTTTTTATTGCGTTTGAATTTCGTGTGTCTGTGTGTGTGACTAAGGTTTTACATGTTGTTTTGTTGAAGGAAGAATTTTATAAATATTTCTTCCTGCATCAAGAATGTGTCATAATCTGTATTTTGGTAGAAAAGCATAGCTCTGAATTTACCTCCACTGCATTCATGTAAATGTTGGGAGACATACAACTTGCTCTTATTGGTTAGTTTAATGTTACTTCTGTGCAGGGCTACTCTTTAATCAGGCCTTGTGTCACCTCCACATATATTTTTGCACATTCATCTCCTTTTAGAGCATAAATTACGTTTTTAGAGTCTCAGCTCTGATCTGTTTTTATTTCGAATGTAGATGTTTTCGAACTTGAAGTGTTTTCCCTCTGTTATTATGTTGCATACCCCACTTCTTTTTTGGTTGCATTTTGTGACTCCCCTGTGTTGTGTGTTGCTTAAATTTTGATGAGGTTAGGACGTGTTTTAAATTTTGGGGTTGACGTTTGCTTTTTAATTATTTTAGTTGTCTTTAAGATTTCCTTTATTTTATCCTTTTTGTTGAGTAATTCTATGTGTGTTTTGATCTTTGTAAATAATTCTGGGTTGCTTTTGTTGTGTGTGAAAACGTATGCTAGAATGTTTTTTTCTTTTTCATGTTTTTTTGCTTTTTCGTTTCCAGAAATGTTAATGTTATTTCTTCTGCCAGATGGAAATCCTTGTTTATTAGTGGAATGGGGTATCCTCTTATTTGTAGTCTTTTTTTGTAGTTCCTCTAGGCGTATTTTATGAAGGGTTTCGTCAGCTACTATTGTGCAAATTCGTCGTGCGAGGAAGTAGGGGATGGATTTTAGACATCTTTTAGGGTTGTGATTCTTGAAATGGAGGTATTGTTGAGTGTCTGTGGGTTTATGGTAAATGCCTGTGGTGATGTAATTGTTTTTGTTTTTTTTATGAGTATGTCTAGGAATGGCAATTCATTATAGCTATATTCTAATGTGAACTTAATTTTTGGGTGCAAGTTTTGCAGTAGATTGTGTAGTTTATTTATGCCTCCCCATGTTGATCTCCAAAAGATAAAACGATCATCTAGTTATCTCTTTCATGATTTAGTGAATTCTGTTTTTATGTCTTCCCCATATTTATGACCTATTTGGTTGTAAAGGCTTTCTTCCAGATATGCTAGTGCGAGTGTTGCATATGTCGGTGTCATTTTTGTTCCCTTCGTGGTACCTGTTGTTTGAATATAATTTTGGTTGTTAAATTGGAATGAATTGTCTAAAATTAGTTCTATACTTTGTACAATAAATTCTTTTGTGAAGCGTGTGGGAAGTATTTCTGGGTGTTTCTCAATCAAAATGTAATAGCTTGTTTACCTAATTCATGAGGTATGTTGCTGTACAGGCAGTTCATGTCAAATGTTACTATGAGTGTACTTGAGTTTATTTTTTGTGGTATGAAGCTTAGCAAACATATGCTGTCTCTGATGTAGATTTTATTTTTCTGGTGTATGACTTTAATATTTTATCTATTAAGTTGTTAATTTGCTTGTTGAGCAGGCTGGCCTTGCTACAATGGATCTGAATTTAAGATTACTAGGGTTTGGGGTGTGAATATATTCCGAGTTTTGTTCTTAGATGCCTGCTTTCATTGTGTTTGATCTGTGTATTTTTGGTAGACCGTAAAAATTGCTGGTTTTTGAACAAAGTCTGTGTTGGGGCGCTCTCCACCTTTCCACGGAAATGGACTATTCGAATCACTATATAAAATAGTTGTGATTATACCTCAAAAAAGGAAGTCGAGTGAACGAGTCAGTCGGGTATTTCCGGTATTGCACCGGAAGTGTTCTACTTGTCAATCTATCACGTCTCTACGACGATACTGTATACTAATTACCTTGTTCTGTATTCTACTAATCCTCACCTCTTGTAAATACTTCTCTTTCCTGTCAATACACCTACTTTTATACTATTACGTTGTTTTGTATCATTTCACATAATTCTGTTACCCGACGTAACAGTCTGTAAGATAATCTTTTTCTTTTTTCGTTAGTATTCTACTGTGTGTAAGGCAGAAGTTTTTATTTTTAATGCGATGTCTTCGTCTATATTATGTAAATTCAGAGTCATGCCTATCTATCAAAATGCAGATTATGACACACTCATGATGCAGGAAGAAATATTTTAAAAAAAATACAAACCTTCCCTCAACAAAATAACATGAAACAAACACACACACACACACACACACACACACACACACACACACACACACACACACACACACACACACACACACACACGAAATTCAAACGCGATAACCCCACCTACTCTAAATTTAAATAGTATCCCAAAAACAATAAAAAGAACTAGATGACTTGTACAGTAGAATTGAATCAAAATAGCAAAAAACAATTTTGAAGTATAAAGATGAAATCAAATTTCACAAGTCAGTGGAAAATTTTTTTATAGTCAACAAAGGTGACGTGCGAGTGTGAAAAAACCAACACGCACGCATATGAACTTTCTGACCTGCTCACCACTTGACTTATCTATCTATGCACAATACATTGGCCATCAGAAAAGCAAATGGATCTTGATATGTGAAATCACAAGTTTATTCGTCTGAAGAGAGTCAACTTTAGACTCGAAACACGTGTAGCGATACAAATACCATTATAGGCACTTAATATAGCATACAAAAAGCAAGTAATATTAATAATAATAACAACAATAAATCTACACTTTAAACAAAACGTTCACGGCTTCTCGCACTTTTTCATATACACTACCAACCATAATTATTAGACCACCCGATTTTTAAAAAAAAAGATCTATTTCATACTATTCTAGTATTTATTGCCAAGTGGATAATTCTAAATGAAAATAGAATGATTCTTTTTTTATAAGCGTTTCATCCCGAGCAAGGCATGTCACTGCCACTACTGCACAGGGGCCTACATAGAGTGGAGAAAGGATGGTTAGATATAGGAAATGTCAGAGGGTGGGTGGTAGGCGGGTAAGGATACCGAGAATGATGGTTGGGTAGATGAGAGTGTTCTGAGAATAATTGGGAGTTAGTGTGATAGGAGGTGTCTATTGACCCTACATTTAAACACCTGGAGATTGTAACTGTCGGGAAAGCAGACTTGTGGAAGGGAGTTCCACAGGCGGGAAGCGCGAGAAAAGAAGCTGTTGGAGTAGAATTTACGGTTACATCTTATCTGTTTAACTGTAAAAGGGTGGGACCTAGTTGCTAATCTAGTATCTCGTGTAAATTCGTGCTTAGGCGGCACCAGTGATCTAAGTTCATCGGAGCAGAAGCCATGAAAGTACTTGTAGAAGAGGCACAGGGAAGCCACATCACGCCGGTGAGAGAGTGGTTGCAGCCGGTCTGCCAAGTCAGTATCAACCACGTTACAGATCCTCCTTTGTATTTTGCCAAAAAGCCCAAGGAGAGCAGCAGGGGCACCCGACCAGATATGGCAGCAATATTCAATACACGGGCGGATGGTAGATTTGTATATGTGCAGGATAGATTCAGGTGGGAAAAACTTCCGGGCCCTGCACAAGGAGCCGACTTTCATAGCGGCAGATTTGACAATGGATTCGATATAGTCATTCCATTTGAGGTCGGCCGAAAGTGTAAGGCCAAGGAGGTGTAGTGTTTTACTCTACTTTGAAAAATTTTACAAGGCAGCCAGGAAGCTTTGCTTCGGCCAGCCAATAAGAAGAGACTAGCTTGGGGAAGAGAGCACGAAAACTGGACACCAGAACAGTTCATTTGACGCAAATGTTATTGGGCAGTATTAACAAAAGAACCATTCTATTTCTATTTAGAATTATCCACTTGGCAATAAATATTAAAAATTAGTATGAAATACATCATTTCTTTAAAAAACTGGGGTGGCCTAATAAATATGGCCGTCAATATATATATATAAGTATTTTTATTTATAATATATATTATTTCCACTCAAATACGAGTATCCTTTAAAAATAATAATGTTAAACAAATAAAATTCAAATATGTCGGCTAGTGCCAGTTTCGCAAATTTCCGTATAATTCTGTAATATTATCTTCGGTTGAGTTTGTTTGCATTCGATACAATCTGAGCAGATATTAATTTTTCGATAAAAGGAATCAGGAAAATATCTACGTGCGTGTAGTTTAAGATGGCACTTGTTCCGATAGATAGAACATCGTCTGGCTGAGCAACTTACATTCTTAGGACGATGCCAAAAAATGGGTATGTGGTGATACCGACCGAGCAAAAGCGAGGGACCGGAAGTTTGCTCTATAACAACCAGAAAGCGAATGAATAAAAATCATCTCTGCGCAGGTGTATTCGCGCAGATGTTCCGGTTGAAAAATAAAAATTAATCAAATATCAAATTTCCATTTCACGAGCCTATGCGAATTTTATTTACCATCCAATGGGAAGCCCGGAATCAAATACAAGTATGAAATTCAAAATGAACTTTTGATCCAAAAAGCAGATATAAAAAGCGGTGACACAAAGCATCGTCAGACAGACAGACTGACGGTGACAGAAGAAGAATGTAATCATATCCCCTTGACTTAAGTCGAGCGGTTACTATATTCGCTTCCCTTCGCTTCTCATCACTCCTTCCCTGTCTCAAAAGTACTTACTGACCTCAGGAGTGACCTCTTCATTCCACATTAACCAACTTACTGACTTACTGACCTTATAAGTGGCAACTTCAAAATGAACATTCATCACATTCCTAAGCCTTTTATATTTTTCACCATTATATTTTCCATGAACATTCTAACCTCCGCTGGACCTTTATTTCAAGTATTGCTTTAATTGTAAAACATTAATTGACATGTGTATATATAAATGTTATTTTATACTCAAATTGCCTTTCTTGATTTTATAATCATTTTATGACTTATAGTGGGCTATCTTCCACAAGGCTAAATTCCGTTAACCTGCAACGGTATACAATTACCCTTCACTACTAATGGAAAAAGAAAAAATAAGATATACCCGCTATAGGTCGACTCATGGTTAGCTTCAAAAGACGAGTCGTTTTTCCGACGTGAAATTCAGATGCTGTCAGAAAGATGGGAAAAAGTAGTGTCTAGCGATGTACAATATTTTCAGCGGCATGTTCCTTACTAATTCTTGTAAATAAAACATCATTTGTCATAAAAAATCACGAGAACTTATTCAAGGTCCCAATATATGCAGGTTTGTATGTGGATGACTAATATATATATATATATATATATATATATATATATATATAAAGAAACTTTATAAAGTGAAACATATTATATATATATTTAACATGTATCACTTTATGAAGTTTCTTTAGAGATTTGTTTACAAGACACGAATTAAAAACAACAACAACAACAACAAAGAGATATTAAATTCAGATATTATATTGAAATGTTGATTGGTGCTTGATTCCATTGGTCAGATACGTGTCCTATATAATGAAGTAGTAGACGTTAATTTTTAAATGTAAGTGGATAGGAATGCTTGCCTGTTTAAATGTGTGTATAAATGTTTGTTTAAATTATGTACTTCCACTCATTTTCGACACCTAAGTTTTAAATTAAATTTTTTAAAATAAAAAAGTTTTTTGAAACATTTATTTTTATTTAAATTGAAAGTTAAATGATTAAATTTACTATTTCCAGTATTTTTCAACCAGAAATATACCAGAGTAGAATCTAAAATTTTAAAATTTTGTAAAATTTCGGCCATTTTTTTAACTATCGACACATTTGTAAACATAAAGTTAATTCGCATTTTTAAAAATCGTACAAGGATTAAAATATACATCTGCGACACGTTATTTATTGGAAAATTAGCAAATTTAAAGTTAAATTAATCTGATTTGAAACAAGTATTACTTGTTTATGACAGGAAATTTAGAATAAAAGTATTTCTTAATCACGGAGGTCTTACCAACCTTTGAAGTAGATGATGACATCCCGTCATCAATCATTTAACAACTCTGGCTAAGTATGGTTGACCAGAACTGGTATAAATTTATGAAACCTAAGTGAACGTTTCGTAAGTGGAACAACTCTTGAAACACGTTACTTTCAAATGATGTCTCTTATAACTTTCAATAGTTAAAAAAAATGTGAAATTTAACATAAAAAAATTAAAAATTATTTTAAAAATTTTACTGCTAAATGATTTGTATTAAGCTTTTCAGTTTTCGATTTGTAAATATAGTCTTTACTTTATAAATCAATAACTGAAGACACCGAGTGAAGAAGTAATTTAAAAGATATTTTAAACTTTATAAATCATCATAATTAGCAAAGAAAAAATGAAAACAATTCTTATAAAATTCATTATTCATTGAAAAAATAAATTTCTCCAGAATATGATATCCTTAATACATGTAATTTATAAAATCAATTAAAAGTTTATCTAAATTTAAAATGGCATAGTTTTAATACATTTTTTTATTTTACGATTTGGAGCAAATTTTCGGAAAAGTAGCTCCATAGGAAAAAAAAAATTCATTGATTTACATTTCCCAAGGAGCCCTGCATTTAACTAATAAAACAAGATTTGTGATCAATATTGAATTTCTAGAAATTTCACGAAATTAATTGAAGGGGAAGTAACAGATGTAAAAAAAGTTATTTCAACCAAGATTTTCTAAAAATGATAATTGCACAAATAACTTCATTCATGTGTGAATAAGTTCTGAAATTTTAAATAAATTCAGACAATTATTTGAATTTTGCAATAATTTAAAAATTGATGTGCCTTTTCACGCAAAAAAAATAATGAGTTGCATAATATTACCTTTGGCATATTAGTTCAATACACTTGCTTCCCCGACAGCTACAATCTCCAGGAGTTTAAATGTAAGGTCAATAGACATCTCCTAACACACTAACTCGCATCCATTCTCTCAAACACCCTTCCCATCTACCCAACCCCCATCCTCGCTATCCTTACCCGTCTATCACCCTCCTTGTGACATTTCCTATATCTAACCACTCTTTCTAATCACTTTCCCCCTATGTAACCCCCTGCGCAAAAGTGGCAATAGAATGCCTTGCTTGGGGTGAAATGATTAAAAAAAAAAGTAATCTCTCGTAAACATTGAGTGAAATGCTGACAAAAGAAAAAGATTTTTTTAGCCAAAATTTCGAACATTTTAGAAAGGAATAAAAAATTTAAAAAAAGAAGAAAAGAAATAAAAATACAACTTTGATATTTTCTCTTAATAATTAGATAAACAATTTGGTGTTTCATTCTATTAGTAAACAACAGCTTAGCATCATTTAGGACATGTTTTAATTCATTTCAAGTCTTCAACGAGGAGACTAAAAACGTTGTACCAAGGGACGTCACAAAGGAAGTCGCAGAATGCCTTCAGTCCGCTCTCTGTTAGCAGTAAGATATTCTACTGATAGGAGATATCTGGAAGGAGGGGGAGAAGAAAGAGATATTAACAGAAACCATGGAATGATCAGAGTTACCAAAAGGACAGAGCTGCATGGCATGGCAAGAGTCAAGGATAGACGTGAAGCAAAGATCTAGCAATGAAGGAAATTAATACTGAGCATCAGGAAGAGACAGCTAAAGTTTCTGGGACATGCAATGAGGAAGGAGGGCTTAAAGAACCTGATACTAACAAGTCAGATAGAGGTAAAAAGAGACAAGGAAAGCAACGGATAACATATTTGAAGGACCTGATCAGGTGGATGACGGTTTGCGTGGTGTAACAGGAGAAAGCGTGCTATGAGCCACCAGGGATAGGGCGATGTGGAAAGCCATGATCGCCTACGTCCTGAAAGGAAAGCGAGCATAAAAGAAGAAAAAAAGAAGAGGTTCATCCCTTATTTCCTGTTTAGGATTGAGTTTCCGGTTCCTTCTGTAGGGGCTTGTGTAATTCTCTCAAACAATAAATAAAAAAAAATGCACTACAAATAAGGTAAAATAAACTTTTGTTTATTTTCGTTAATAAATAAAAGAATTATTTTTCTTATACAAAAATATAGTTGTCCGTAAAGCTGTAGAAAGGAAGAAAGAAAGGGATTGGGAATGCGAGAGGGAAAGGAAGGACTATGTGTTACGAGTGAGATGAGAGAAAGAGAGGGTGAAACAATGTTCATTGATACGTGACACTGTCTGTTGTGTGAACTGCTGAATTTTCTCTCTATGTGTGCTCCAAGCTGTCTGTTCCTCTCTGTGTTTCGAGCTGGCTGTTCCTCTGTGTGTGTTGAAAGTTTCTACTTTCCTTTTATTTTGATGGTGAGGCTCCGGGAGATCAAGAAATGTGTTTCTTATATCAAGTCCTGATTGGTCAAAAATTCATGTTTTTGACCACGTGGTGTGTCTTCAACTACGCCCGAGCTTTTGGTGCGCCGTTCTTGTTTTTGATCCTAAAGGGTTTGGTAAGGGGTGAATGCTCGCGCAATTGTATTTTAGAGATACATTAATTTTGTGTGTGTGTGTGTGTGTGTGTGTGTGTGTGTGTGTGTGTTGAGCTTGGAAAATAAAACAAGAAACAGCACAAGACTAAAAACTTTGTTCCAAGGGACGTCACAAAGGAAGTCGCGGAATGCCTTCAGTCCGCTCTTTGATAGCAGTAAGATATTCTACTGATAGAAGATACCTGGAAGGAGGGGGAGAAGAAAGAGATATTAACAGAAACCATGGAATGATCAGAGTTACCAAAAGGACAGAGCTGCATGGCATGGCAAGAGTCAAGGCTAGACGTGAAGCAAAGATCTAGCAATGAAGCGAGTCAGTCAGGGTTATTAGGGAAACGCGATGGGAAATCCAACACTTGCGCGAGAGATTGAATAATTGAAAAGTTCATGGTTTGGACACCAACAAGATCTGTGATGGTATTTGCATGGTCATCGAACACAAATATATTAGCGAACGGATGAGAGGAAATATATTGTCTGAAATGTCTCGCATGGAACAGTCAGCAATAGAAGGGTAACAGTAGAGAAAGAAAAAAAGATAGCTAACCGAGATTAGTAGAGAGAGAAACTGAGACACAAGAATGGTCTGGAGATTCAAGAGAAATCACCCTAGCCACAAGGAGATGTTTGTTGACATAAACGCCCTGACCATGCATATGGACATCGGAGTGCTTCCTAAAGAGGGGAAGGCAATCAGAGATAGAGAAGTGTTTCCATTTTCAATTTTTGGGGGATATTGAAATAAAAGGCTATCTAATTTATATATAGCATCCATTGTGGTGATACCGGCCGAGCAAAAGCAAGGGACCGAATGTTTTCTCTCTAACGACCAGAATGCAAATGACCAAAACTCGTCGGTGCGCATCCCGGCTTTGCGCAGATGTTCCGGTTGAAAACTAAAAATTAATTAAATATTAAATTTCCAGTTCGCGAGCCTAAGCGAATTTTATTTATCGGCCAATGGGAAGCCCAGAATCAAATACAAGTGTGAAATCCCAAATGACCTGCTGCGATCCAAAATGTCGAATTAAAAAGCCAATACAGAAAGCATCGCCAGGCAGATGCAGACAGACAGACAGACCTACACGGACTGACACGAGAGAGAGAGGAGTGTAATTAGTATCTCCCTTGACCAAGCCAAGCGGCTTACTATGCTAGCCTCCATTCTTTCTCATCTTATCTTTCGCTGTCTCAAAACTACTTACTGACTCAAGGAGCGGATACATCAAAGACATTCCTCACTTACAACGCTCCCACATTCCCAAGCATTAATTCTCTTTTCAGCATTTTATTGTCATGAACATTTTAACGTCCGTTGGACCTTCACTTCAAGTATTACTTTAATTGTAAAATCTTAATTGATATGTGTATATATAAAATGTTATTTTTCAACTCAATTTGCTTTTCTTGATTTATAATCATTTTATGACTTATAATGGGCTATCTACAACGAGGCCAAATTCCGTTAATCTGCAACAACATAATACTACCCTTCCACTATACTATTAATAAACATAAATGTTTTCCTTTTTTTTTCTTTTCACTACCATACGGCTATCTTTTTTTTTTTTTTTTTTTTTTTTTTAATCATATCACCCCGAGCAAGGCAGTAACGCCACTGATGCGCAGGGGGCTACGTAAGGGTAAAAAGAATGGAAAAGAGAAAGCCGAAAACCGCATCCTAAACAGGAAACAAGGGATGAGCCTCTTCACCTGTTCAATAGATGTGGGTGGAGTGTGAACCGGGCGATAGTTTAGTCTATCTACTCCAATTGAAAAAAAAAATAAAATAATAAAGGAAAAGAGTGAAAAGATTGGAAAAGAGAAAACCGGAAACCGCATCCTAAACAGGAAACAAGGGATGAGCCTCTTCACCTGTTCAATAGATGTGGGTGGAGTGTGAACCGGGCGATAGTTTAGTCTATCTACTCCAATTGAAAAAAAAAATAAAATAATAAAGGAAAAGAGTGAAAAGATTGGAAAAGAGAAAACCGGAAACCGCATCCTAAACAGGAAACAAGGGATGAGCCTCTTCACCTGTTCAATAGATGTGGGTGGAGTGTGTTCAATAGATGTGGGTGGAGTGTGTCTGCAAGACATTTTGAATAAAATCTTTACCATGCATGAAATACGTGGTAAGTAATCCAATGAACCAAAGTATTGATGTGACAATCATTTACAAAACAACTGGCACCAATATAGGCTGGGAAACCCTCACACAGGGCAGATGAGGTCACTTGTAACAGAAGCACATCACCTAGGTACATTACCAGTGTTTTCTGAAATTTTTCCATTTGTAGCAAGTCACGTCAGCACCAAAAAACTATCGAACTATGGAGGTTTTCGGATTTTACAATTTCGCATAAAATATACACAACCTCTATTTTTTTTGCTTAAACGTTATTTTTAGTCGATACCCATATTTGAGTAGACGCCCCGTTTATTTATTAAACACTATTTAGCTGTGCCATCATAAAAATATATCAGTTGAAGATTATGACAAAATGTATAATAAAGATCTCCTGGAAAATGGTCTTCTCATAAAAAACATGGAAAATTTTTTGTGGTGGTGGGTGGAAATATTGTAAATTTGCGTAAGCAAAAAGATTAAGAACATTATAAACATTTATTTGATTTAAAAAATTTTAACGTTATTTATTTTTGTTTTATCACGAAGTGTGACATGTTGCAAACGAACTGTATAAAAATATCAATTATTTGTTACCTCTTAAAGTAAAAGAAATCCCAAATGGCAGCGGTGGGATTCGAACCCACGCCTCCGAAGAGACTGGTGCCTAAAACCAGCGCCTTAGACCGCTCGGCCACGCTACCACTGATACCTTGTCGATTCAGTTTTATCAATAAAATATAATGACTTAGCTTATGATTTCTATAAGATATTCGATTATAAGTAAAAAAGTGTATAATTAATAATATATTTGTTATTAACTTTAAAAAGGATTACTTTAATGTGATAGCAGTTTCCGATGGCTAATTCCTTTTTTTCGTTGCTTAGACAAATATTGAAGATAATTTCTTTTTTTTTTAAACAAATTTGAATGAAAAATTTGCCTGGAAAATTATAAAAATATTCAGTTCATAAATTATTTTAAGTAATGGAATTATTAATTCAAAAGGAAAATAAATTAAAAAAAAATTGAATTTTAATTCTCACTTTTTTGCTCCGAAAACGAAGGGAAAGAGTTCGGTATTGATTGTCGGATTAAAAGAATTTTTCTTCGAAAAATAAAAAATGTTATTCAAGTAAAAAAAGATAAAATTCTTAGCTAAAGCAAGTGAAAATATACAAAAATCATTAATATGAAGTTTGTTAATAAAATAAATGAAAGTATAAACAAAAAATGAAATTACTACGGGGACACATAATTGCTATAACATATACATAAAAGTTCATTTATTTTCTCAAATATCTGCTTGAACACTGACGAAAGATATTCTTTCTGCAAAGATATAAAGAAAATTAGTTTTGTATTAAGAGATGAAATAATGTTTAAGTTCATTGTGGTTAAAATAATAGATTTCATTTGTTTACGTGATGCTTCTTCCATAGAAATTAATTCGCATCATTGGTCATAGGTTGTCATCAGACTTGTTTATTTTTAAATGTTTTTTTTTTAAGCAATTACTTTAAAAATTAAATTAAGTATTATTATCAGAATAAAGTCACTGAAATAAAAAAAAATAGAAAGAATAAAATTAAAAGTGAGATTATTTTTGAAAAAGGAAAATCTAAACAATTACAAGCGAAATGGCATCCTTCACGAATACCATTTCAAATTTTCATTCTTTCGCCGATTTAAAAATCTAGAAAGAACATTAGAACGTTTTCCGATACTTGGTATAAAATATTACTCTTTTTAAAAAATATGATCAGAATTATCTGTATAAAATGAAAGTAAAATCCAGTTAAATATAACAATTTCTTTCATTGCTAATATCTCGAGCAGGTATTTTTAAAAGTTTTACGGACATGGGAAACATCAAAGAAATTATATTTTTAAATTGAAACCGATCGGTTAAAATCTTCAAGAGTTAAGACTTTTTAACTTAAGAATGAATAAGTTATTGAGGCAGAAAATAATGGTTACTTAGTTAAAATGTGAACAGATTTTTTTAAATATTAGTATTTAAGAGCACAATGAAAAACGAAATCAGGTTTTAAAAAAGTTTTCTTGTTTATAAATATTAATTAATATATTTTATTGATTAATATTTGAGAATCTAATTTAAATTTGAGATTTGTCAAATTTAA
The DNA here is from genome assembly GCA_037127315.1 of Ascarosepion bandense. Classification (NCBI taxonomy): domain Eukaryota; kingdom Metazoa; phylum Mollusca; class Cephalopoda; order Sepiida; family Sepiidae; genus Ascarosepion; species Ascarosepion bandense. Next base: position 607,069 of record JBBBDQ010000328.1, on the reverse strand, counting down.
CAAAAAAAGTGTAGCGACTTTTTTTAAAAAAGGTTCACTGCCTCGTCTTCCAATATCAGCTGATGCCCTTCGCTTTTAAAGGTCATAGCCACACCCCCAAGATTTTGTCCCGTCCTGTGATCTGCCAATTTTCATGCGTGTAGGATTCCCTCCCTTTTATCATTCTTTTTTCATTTTTCTTTCCTACCTCTTTCCATTTTTATTTTTATTCCTTCCAATTTTTAATTTTAATTCTTTCCTTTTTAATTTTTTTATTCTTTCTTTTTTTATTTTTTCCTTCCTTTTTTATTTTATTCCTTGTTTTTCTTTCTTTATTATTTTTATTCCTTTCTTTTTTTATATTCCTTCCATTTTATTGTTTTTATTCTTTCCTTTTTCATTCATTCCTTTTTATTTTTTATTCCTTCTTTTTTATTTTTATTCTTTATTATTTTTATTCTCTATTATTCTTTATCTTTTATTTTTATTCTTTCATTTCCTATTTTTTCTTCTTTCTTTTTCTTTTCTTCCTTCTTTATTCTTGATTATTATTCTTTATTTTTTATTTTATTCTTTCCTTTTTATTTTATTCCTTCTTTTTCCTTTATTATTTTCATTCTTTCTTTTTTTATTTCTTATTCTTTCCATTTTTTATTTTTATTCCTTTCTTCTTAATTTTTATTTTTATTCTTTCCTTTTTATTTTTTATTCATTCCTTTTTTATTTTATTCCTTTTTTCTTTCTTTATTATTTTTATTCCTCCGTATTTTATTTTTTGTTTTTATTCCTTCCTTTTTAATTTTTATTCTTTTATTTTTTATTCATTCCCTTTTTATTTATTCCTTTTTTCTTTCTTTATTATTTTTATTCCTTTCTTTTTTATTTATTCCTTCTTTTTCCTTTATTATTTTCATTTTTTCTTTTTTTTATTTCTTATTCTTTCCATTTTTTATTTTTATTCTTTTCTTTTTAATTTTAATTTTTATTCTTTCCTTTTTTATTTTTAATTCCTTTCTTTTTTATTCTTTTTTCTTTCTTTATTATTTTTATTCCTTCCTATTTTATTTTTTTGTTTTTATTCCTTCCTTTTTAATTTTAATTTTTATTCTTTTATTTTTTATTCCTTCCCTTTTTATTTTATTCCTTCTTTTTTCTTTCTTGATTATTTTTATTCCTTTCTTTTTTCTTTTTATCCTTTTTACTTTATCTTTTTATTCTTTCTTTTTAATTTCTTATCCTTTCCTTTTTTTTAAATTTTCTATTTTTTCCATTTTGTATTTTTTATTTATTTTTTTTTTATAAAATCTACCTCCACAACCCAGTTTAAATTTAAAAAGACATTTAATTCGAATAGAAAACCACAAACTCCTAAACGCTCATAACAACGTCGGTACATTTGCTTGTGCCCAAAAAGCCGTTTTTCACTGTTCTTTTACAGTTTTTGTTTTTTAACTTTTTTTTTCTTTGACAATAGAAGAAACTTTTTTTTTTTTTTTTTTTTACTTTAACTCATACAGGAATGGGTCGTTCCTATCCTCTTAAATACGAGGACAATATTGGACTAGAGAGTAGAGCAATACTGACTAGCAGTTATCATTCTCTGTTTTCCTCACTGTCTACAGGCAGGAGTAACTCAGACGGGGTTCCGTCGAAGGGTAGAGACTCGTCTGGAGAAAATCGAAAGTAGCCCTGACCTGGAATTGGGCAGGGTCAACGAGATATTTTTGGCCGAGCTTAAGGGCTCGAAATCCCCACTTTAATTGACCTTGTGTTGCATTCGCCTTGGGCATTCACCCTAGTGAGGAGGCGGTAAATACAGAGTAGAGTGATTATACTGTCTAGCAGTTCACTATCAAGTTCATGCGGCATGCGAGTCTTATATTTGTTGATATGCTATTATTTCCAACCTCTGTTTTGGTGATTACTCATGTAGTAACCTTTTAGAGGTTACAACATTCATATGTGCTGATTTGTACATTCTGTATAAAGATAATACTGAGACTCTATAGTGATAGAGAGATAATTAAAAATAAATAAAAACAAGAAAGCCAAAATTTAACTATCTCTAAAAAGAGACGGATAATCATAATCGCTCGGCCAAGAAACACACACACACACACACACACACACACACACACACACACACACACACACACACACAAAAGAAAAAAGAAAAAAGAACATATTTTGACCAACCTGTTAGAAAGTTTTCATAAGCTGGATATTAGGCCCTGAACCAATGAGAATCAAAGTAGCCTATTCAAAGCGGGTTTCCACGTGGAAAATGTTGTGGCCTATTAGGACCAGGAAGAAAGACACGAAAAGAAGAAGGTAGGTTGAACCAGTGTATTGAAATAGCAGAACATATATACAAAATAAGTGTGTTATTAATCAGCAGATAGACGTGTCCGTCCGAACTGTCAAGTTACACTGCGTCTCGACTGCCTCCCTAGGAAGTTAGGTTTGTATTTATGAAGGAGGAAGAGTTCTTTCCAATGTAGATAGGGCACCATAACAGAAAATCAACCAAAATCAGAATTGCTGAATGCGGTCATTGTAGCATAATCAGACCCTAAATGAAACCTGTTGGTGATCTGAGACGGCTAATCCATACTGTTGCATCGAAAACGTATACCCTTCACTTCACCACCGATTAAGTAGCAGGCAGTTATTACGTTTAGTTGAATATCTGGTGATTGCTATATTTTAGTCACCCTTCGCATCTTCTATAACAGTGCTACTCAAAGTAGCCGGCACGCGAAGATTTTCCAGAAAAGAAAGAAACAATAGTAAAACTCTATGAAATTATTAAATTCAAATTGTTTACGAAGTATTAATATTAACTTTAAAACATTTTTTTCTGAATTTTTAAAAATATATACCCTCGAAACCAGTGGGCATAACTAATATAGCACAAATATGGTACCGGTCAATGGCACACAGGGAAGACTTGTTAAGTCAATGATGACTGCCCTTAGAATGAACAAGATATCATGTCCTCATGTTTATTACAGATAGTCTCAAAATGTCCCTGAAATAGTCAGTCAGTTAAGTGTCATACGTGATACACGCTTGGGCGATCATGTCTCGAAAGAGACATGACGGACTGGGCAGAAGATTATCCCACAGTAGGTTGCCGTTCCTTTCTGCGGTAGACTGGTTGCCAGCCAAGGCTATAGAACACAATCTGTCCTGCTATTTAACCCATAACTGGAAGGAAGAGACGGATTAATACCTTTCCCAGGGGTATTTGCGCACAAGTGAATGCAAGATAGTAAATATCTCAAAAATAAAACGGAACAAAGTTTTTAGTCTTCCCGTTGAAGACTGTGCGGCTGAGTTCTCCTCTTGGGTTACGGCTGGCATCGATGCTTTCATCCCTACCAGGAAGTTGAGACTTAAATCCCACCCCTCTGGTTCTCCCCTGCCTGCTCGGTGACCATCACCCACCGAAATCACTTCTTCCGACTTTACCGAAGTCACGCGTCGGGCCATAACAGGCGCCTTTTTGCCTAGACCCGCAATAAGTGTTGTTTGTAGCCAGAATGAAGCAGCGCATAGCATCGCGTAAGTTCGGCTCCAAAAACTACTGGAAGCTCTGTAAAAGTGTGCTGAACAGCAGTAAGCCCTCAATCCCCTATCTAATTAACGAATTTGAGGTCCTCACCTCTTCAACAGACAAGGCTGAGTGCTTCGCTTGCAGATTCTCCACTAACTCAACACTGGACTCCTCTGGAGTATCTGTACTCGATTTCCGACCCCGATTCGAGGCCAAACTGACTGACATACACATTACTCCCTCGGTGGTATCTAAAATAAGTTCAAAGTTTGACCCCCATAAAGCGAACGGTGGTGACAGAATACCAGTCATTGTCCTAAATAAATGCGCTCCTGAACTCTCCTCTGTTCTCTCTAAGCTCTATAACTACTGCCTCTCTGTTTCTTGCTTTCCTGCCTGCTGGGAGTCCTCCTCCGCGGTTCCTATATATATAAATATTGGAGAAACCTCTGACTCTGCTAATTATCGCCCTATCAACCTACTACCAATTTTTGGCAAAGTCTTCGAAGCCATCATCGACGCCGAGGTGGTTCAACAATTCACAGCCCACAGTCGCTTCTCTGACAAACAGTATGGTTTCCGCTTCACCAAGTCTACTGCCGATATGCTCACGACCATCACTGAGTATATACACCAGGCTCTCGACAAGAACGGTGAATCTTGGACTGTTGCCCTAGACATCTCCAAAGCGTTTGACAGAGTCTGGCATGCTGGCTTTCTACATAAGCTGCGAGCCTATGGTATAACTGGACAGTTGTTTAACCTAATCCAGTCATTCCTTTCAAATCGCACAATGAAGGTAGTATTGAACGGACATGCCTCCCAATACTATCATACGAACGCGGGTGTCCCTCAAGTCTCTATTCTAGATCCTACAATCGTTAATGAAAATCAGGGCCTTCATTAACGATCTCCCCGATGTAATAAAATCCCAAGTAGGCATATACGCTGACGACACTACGGTTTACTCTCGCCTCGACCAAAAATCTGCTGAGGTTGACAAAGTAAACCTCTCTGCTGAGCTTGAAAAGAACCTCCAATCCATGGTGGACTGGGGTAAGTAATGGCTCGTGAATTTTAATGCCTCCAAAACGAAGCTGCTATCTGTTAACCATTACACACAATCACTCCTACCCACCATTAGCATGGATCAGGCTAGTCTCCACTAAAGAAAAACACTGCGCCTCCTCTGGTTAACTCTCACAACAGACCTCAATTGGAACTACTATATCAAATCCATAGCTAAATCCGCTGCTAAGAAGGTCGGGTCTTTGCGTTGGGTCAGGAAGTTTTTCCCGTCTGAACCTATTCTGCACATATATAAATCTACCATCCGCCCTTGTATTGAATACTGCTGCCATATATGGTCGGTGCTCCTGCTATCCACCTAGGGCTTCTTGACAAAATCCAACGGAGAATCTGTAATGTGATCGATCCCAACTTGGTAGCTCAGATACAGTCACTTTCTCACCGGCGCAATGTGGCTTCTCTGTGTCTCTAACAAGTACTTTCACGGCTTTTGCTCCGATGAACTTAGCTTTCTGTTTCCCTCTATGCATGAATTTGCTCGAGCCACAAGATTAGCAACTTTTACTGTGAAACGAATAAAATGTAAGCTCAACTTCTACTCTGTCAGCTTCTTTTCTCGCACTTCCCGCCTGTGGAATTCCCTTCTGTTTACTTGCTTCCCCGACAGCTAAAATCCCCAGGAGTTTAAGTGTAAAGTCAATAGTCATCCATCTTGGTAACTTGCATCCTCTCTGTCATGGTCCTTTCTCCGTCCACTTCACTCACAGTATCTTAACCCTTCTTTTACCCACTTCCTGACACACCCTGTAACCTGTCACTCTTCCTCATAACTTTCCTTCTGTGTAACCTCCTGCGCACCAGTGGGGAGAAACTGCCTTGCTTGAGGCGATATGATTATAAAAAATATATTTCAGAGTTCAGTTGGAGACGACAGAACTATAGTGTGATCTGAACATAGAAAATAAATATGTATTATAATTTGCTAGGTGTCTCTTTTCATGGCAGAAAATTAGATACCTAAGTAAAAAAGAAAGATAGTCAATCAAGTGACCTAAGTGATACACGATTGGGTGATCATGTCTCTTTCGATCAATGACTGACTAAGCAGAAGATCTTCCCGCAGTAGGTTGCCATTTCTTTCTGCAGTAGATTGGTTACCAACCAATGCTATACAACTCAATCTATTCTGACATTCAGTCCATAACTGGAGGGAAGAAATGGACTAATACCTTTCATAAGGGTATTTGCGCGTAAGTGAATGAAACGAATTCAACTGGAATTCGAACTTGTCTTTCCGATTTCTCGCTCCGAGCCGATATCTACTGCTTCAGAAAAGACCAGGTCATATAGACAGTGTAAATTTGTGTTCGTGGCACAACTACTTCCTTTACGCTTTGAAACAAGCGGCAATCTCAAACTAAAAAATCACCCATATCTCCAATAAATTATCACCAAGCGTACCTGAATTTTCACCTATCAAAATGAATAGGTGCACTCTGAAGAACACGCTGTGCCTTGAGTGTCTATTGGGAGAAATTTAAGTGGAAACCGTACATATGATCCATAGCTAATATTGCTGGAAAATGATCGGTTTCCTGTACCGCTCTAGCAAGTGACTGGCGCATCCCACTATCCCCTACTTTTACAAGAGCTAGATCATGTCGAAGATAGAGTATTGCTGCCATATATGGATAGAAGCTACCCAGTTTCTACTTTCCAATCTCGATATAGTTCAAAAGCGTATTTGCGCCCTTGTGAGTGATTAATTATTTTGGGCCTCTTTTCCAAAAGACTAGAAATTGCAAACCTTTTCGCTACCCGATCGCCATTTCCATGGAGAGTGTTTGAACGAGCTAAATTCTACATAGTTCTACCGGTCCTAACCTTCACGGCTAACAATCACCATGCCATGCACATTGTAGCAACCCACCCTCATTCTCATTGGTGAGATGTAAGTTCTACTCGAGTAGCTTCTTCTCACAAACGGCCGCTTTGTGGAACCGACACTTTAGATGATGCTTTTTCAATTTTGGCATGTCTAATGTGCCTATGGCTTAGGGATAAGCGACTCTGATTGACACCAAGTCGGTTGAGTTTTGATCCCGGTCGGAGGCAAGTGGATATTTGGCTACACTGATGAGCTGTGGTACAGCGAAACAGGCTTTTTATGTAGATGACGGGTATATATATATATATATATATATATATATATATATATATATATATATAATTTCGCTGAAAGGGGAATGGGTTTTTTAGGATGTGCGTTGTGGTGAAGTGGATATCGACTCGGAACGAGAAATCGGGAATCCAAGTTCGAATTCCAGTTGAATTCCTTACATTCACTTACGTACAAATACCCTTGGGAAAAGTATGAATCCGTCTCTTCCCTCCAGTTATGGGTTAAATACCAGGACAGATTGGGTTCTATAGCTTTGGTTGGCAACCAGTTTACTGCAGAAAGTAATGGCAACCTACTGCAGGATAATCTTCTGCCCAGTC